>NC_069426.1:50169529-50314716 GCF_026875155.1 Cherax quadricarinatus
CCTCCCCTTTTGAAGACTGCCGGGGTCTATTGGTAATCCCACTTATGTATGCTGGGAGGCAGTTGAACAGTCTCGGGCCCCTGACACTTATTGTATGGTCTCTTAACGTGCTAGTGACACCCCTACTTTTCATTGGGGGAATGTTGCATCGTCTGCAAAGTCATTTGCTTTTGTTGTGAGTGATTTTCGTGTGCAAGTTTGGTACTAGTCCCTCTAGGATTTTCCAGGTGTATATAATCATGTATTGCTCCCACCTGCATTCCAGGGAATACAGGTTCAGGAACTTCAAGCACTCCCAGTAATTGAGATGTTTTATCTCCGTTATGCGTGCCGTGAAGGTTCTCTGTACATTTTCTAGGTCAGCAATTTCATCTGCCTTGAAAGGTGCTGTTAGTGTGCAGCAATATTCCAGCCTAGATAGAACAAGCTACCTGAAGAGTGTCATCATGGGCTTGGCATCCCTAGTTTTGAAGGTTCTCATTATCCATCCTGTCATTTTTCTAGCAGCTACGATTGATACAATATTATGGTCCTTAAAGGTGAGGTCCTCTGACATGATCACTCCCAGGTCTTTGACGTTGGTTTTTTGCTCTATTTTGTGGCCAGAATTTATTTTGTACTCTGATGAAGTTTTAATTTCCTCGTGTTTACCATATCTGAGTAATTGAAATTTCTCATCGTTGAACTTCATATTGTTTTCTGCAGCCCACTGAAAGATTTGGTTGGTGTCCGCCTGGAGCCTTGCAGTGTCTGCAATGGAAGACACAGTCATGCAGATTCGGGTGTCATCTTCAAAGGAAGACACAGTGCTGTGGCTGACATCCTTGTCTATGTCAGATATGAGGATGAGAAACAAGATGGGAGCGAGTACTGTGCCTTGTGGAACAGAGCTCTTCACTGTAGCTGCCTCGGACTTTACTCTGTTGACTACTACTCTCTGTGTTCTGTTAGTGAGGAAATTATAGATCCATCGACCGACTTTTCCTGTTATTCCTTTAGCACGCATTTTGTGCGCTATTATGCCATGGTCACACTTGTCGAAGGCTTTTGCAAAGTCTGTATATATTACATCTGCATTCTTTTTGTCTTCCAGTGCATCTAGAACCTTGGCCTAGTGATCCAATAGTTGAGACAGACAGGAGCGTCCTGCTCTAAACCCATGTTGCCCTGGGTTGTGTAATTGATGGGTTTCTAGATGGGTGGTGATCTTGCTTCTTAGGACCCTTTCAAAGATTTTTATGATATGAGATGTTAGTGCTATCTGTCTGTAGTTCTTTGCTATTGCTTTACTGCCCCCTTTGTGGAGTGGGGCTATTTCTGTTGTTTTTAGTAACTTTGCGACGACCCCCGTGTCCATGCTCCCTCTCCATAGGATGGCAAAAGCTTGTGATAGGGGCTTCTTGCAGTTCTTGATGAACACAGAGTTCCATGAGTCTGGCTCTGGGGCAGAGCGCATGGGCATGTTATTTATCGCCTGTTTGAAGTCATTTGGCGTCAGGATAACATCAGATAGGCTTGTGTTAACCAAATTCTGTGGCTCTCTCATAAAAAATTCATTTTGATCTTCGACTCTCAGTCTGGTTAGCGGCTTGCTAAAAACTGAGTCATACTGGGACTTGAGCAGCTCACTCATTTCCTTGCTGTCATCTGTGTAGGACCCATCTTGTTTAAGTAGGGCCCAATACTGGACGTTGTTCTCGACTTTGATTTGGCATAGGAAAAGAAATACACCTTCCATCCAACTTACGACCGAGTTCGGTTCCGAGAAACTGGTCGTAAGTCGAAATGGTCGTAAGTCGAACTTTACTACTGAATTTCAACAAAACATTTTTGTAATGACTTTATTTTATTGTTTTATTTTGGTATTTCATGTTTTACTTTACTTTTTTTGCTGTTAGTACTGTACTTTATACTGTAAGGTTTAGGATAAACACTGTGTACAACACAAATAGTTGTTTATTTCCCAGAAATTTGGCATAAAAAACACGGTCATAAGTCAAGTGGTCTTAAGTCGAGCATGTCGTAAGTTGGATGGTAGGTGTACTTTGGGTTTCTTTCACTGTCATTTATGGCTTTTAGTTCTTCCCGCGATTCCTGACTCCTATAAGATTCCTTTAGCTTAAGTTCGATGTTTGCTATTTCTCTGACCAGTGACTCCCTATGCATTTCAGATATATTGGCCTCTTTTAGCCGCTCTGTTATTATTTTCCGTCGCCTGTATAGGGAGCGCCTGTCTCTTTCTATTTTACATCTACTCCTCCTTTTTCTTAAAGGAATAAGCCTTGAGCATACAGTGAGTGCCACCGAGTTAATCTGTTCTAGGCATAAGTTGGGGTCTGTGTTGCTTAGTCTATCTTCCCAGCTTATATCGGTTAGGGCTTGGTTTACTTGGTCCCACTTTGTTTTTGTTATTGAAGTTGAATTTGGTGAAGGCTCCTTCATGACTAATCTCATTATGTCAGTCTGGGGCTCCACACATACATGTCTGAACCTCAATCATGTTGTGATCTGAGTGTATTGTTTTTGATGTGGTGACAATTCGTATCAGATCATCATTGTTAGTGAAGATGAGGTCTATTGTATTCTCCAGCCCTAGTACCCCATTATTTACTGGTTTAATTTAATTTGTCAGAGATTTAAAGCTCGTGTGTGTGTGAGTTCTCGTCAGAGCTGCCTCCTGGTGTTATCACTGCAACACATTATTGCTATATTCCTCCTTTTAGGTGCCTTGAGTTGAATCTCCCAGGAGCAAGATTTTGGGTTTTGGTAGGAGCGGAAATTTTTTCCAGACAGTGATCAATTTTTAACAGCTGTTCCTGAATTTCTGGGATGTGTATCTGGGGGCTTGTAGACTACACAATGACTAGGTTTTGGTCCTACTTTACTGCAAAAACTTCCATCTACATCATTTGAGGCTTTTAAGCAGTTCGTGCAAGCAAGGGGATTCTGCGATATACAGGCCAATCCCCCCCTTTTGCCTGTTCACTCTGTCGCATCTGTATAGGTTGTATCCTGGGATCCATATTTCGTTGTCCAAGAGATACTTTATGTGGGTCTCTGTGAAAGCTGCGAGCATTGCATTTGCCTCTGCAAGCAGTCCACGGATGAAAAGTATTTTGTTGTTCGTTGCTGGCTTTAGACCCTGTATATTTGCAATGAAGAATGCCATCGGACTGGTGATACCAGGGGGGGGGGGCTTTTTTTTCCTGCATTAGCATCTGTATCTGTTGCTTTGGAGTGGAGGCCATCGACTGTGGTTCCACTCCAGGAATGACTGGATTTGGTGCACGATTTCTGCCATTTCCTGCCAGTTTTTTTTTCCTTCCTGGCAGTAAAAAACCTTTCCCTCTTGAGTGGCTGTGGCTACCCAGGTTTTTCCATGGCCGGGATGTTTTGTATCTTTTTGTCCCCTTTAGATGGTGTGCCTGGAAATTTAAGTTACTGCAGTCTTTCCTTTACTGAAGAGGGACACATTTCAGGGTGAAAAAGCTTACAGGAAGGGAGTTTGCATTTTCCTTTTGTCATATGGGCATGGCATTTTCTAGGGTGGTCATAGTTGCGCGTCCCATCTGTTTTTTCCCGATTTCCCATGCCAGCAGATACCAAGTGCATAGTATGTGCACGGCTTGGTTTCGATTTGCCTTGTGTTTCTGTGACTGTATTCCCTGTTGGTGCATGTTTACCTGTCTTATTCCTATCCTCACTAGCACTAATAAAGGGGCTCTCACCAGTTTTTTTGGTAATGTATCCTCATTTAAAGCTAGTGGAGTCCCCTTTTTTGATATCTCCTGTGGTATTACTAGTTTGTAATATTGGGTTTTAAAATTGTCCTTGACTACATTTGTTTCCCCTCTACAGCTCCTGTCTCCCTCGAGGTCATTTATATGCATTCCCTCCTGCGTATATTTACTGTCTACCAGGACAGCACCTCCATCCTCACCATTACTGTCTCCCAGGACAGCACCTCCAGCTTCACCATTACTGTCTACCAGGACAGCACTATCAGCCCCACATTTACTGAGTACCGGGGCAGCACCTCCAGCCTTACAGTTTCTGACTTCATAGCCAGCACCAAGGGCGATACCATCCAGCCCAGACTTTTTATTTTCCCATCTGTTATAGAATGCTTCCAGGTTTTCTATGAAGGCTGCTTTGATGTTATCCTCTTTTATTACCAATGTGATTTTAGTCCACAGACTGATCTCATTTGGGCATACCCAAAAACTTCCCTGATTTAATACTGCTTGTAGATAGTTCTTGGATATCTGCACAAGTGGCATGACACCAATTTTCACAAAAAAGAGCAATTTATCCATGTGGAAGCTCGTTTGTTTGATGTCCTGCAGACTACACAGGGCTTCATAATGTGATTTGAATGTTTGATTTACTGTAATTCTACTAATAACCTCTTTAAAGTGAAGCTCTAGCTATTTGTAATTCTATTTCTAACAGTACTTGTATATTAGGACAGCTTACCGGAGAACGTTTGTTTTATATTTATTGTTTGTGTTTGCTAAGGGTGCCTAAAACCCCGTCTGTTTACAGTCTGCTTTATTGTCTAACGAATCCGTTTGAAACCGTTCAAGGGTTCGGATCAGTCAAGGGTTCGGAACCAGTTGGATCTGATCAGTGGGACACTTATTTAAAACATACTGGTCGGTGATTTGGCTATCATATGAAGAAACTATTGGAAATTATATAACCGAGTAATATGTGATTTGATTGATAAAAAAGTATAACTTGCGTGTTGAAGAACTGGTGATTGCTGGCAGCTCCTACAATGATGAACGGTCGAGCCTCAACCCTTGTGGGGATATAGTTTTGGAGTGGTTGGTGCTATTATTTAATAAATGTATGAAAGAGGGCATACATAGTTCCTTTGTATAAAGGCAAAGGGGACAAAAGAGAGTGTAAAAACTCTAGGGGGATAAGTCTGTTGAGTATACCTGGTAAAGTGTATGGTAGTTATTATTGAAAGAATTAAGAGTAAGATGGAGAATAGGATAGCAGAAGAACAAGGAGGCTTTAGGAAAGGTAGGGGATGTGTGGACCAGGTGTTTACAGTGAAACATATAAGTGAACAGTATTTAGATAAGGCTAAAGAGGTTTTTGTGGCATTTATGGTTTTGGTAAAGGTGTATAGGGTGGATAGGGGGGCAATGTGGCAGATGTTGCAGATGTATGGTATAGGAGGCAGGTTACTGAAAGCAGTGAAGAGTTTTTACAAGGATAGTGAGGCTCAAGTTAGAGTATGTAGGAAAGAGGGAGATTATTTCCCGGTAAAGGTAGGCCTTAGACAAGGATGTGTGATGTCACCGTGGTTGTTCAATATATTTATAGATGAGGTTGTAAGAGAAGTAAATACGAGGGTCTTGGCAAGAGGTGTGAGTTAAAAGATAAAGAATTGCACATAAAGTGGGAGTTGTCACAGTTGCTCTTTGCTGATGACACTGTGCTCTTGGGTGATTCTGAAGAGAAGTTGCAGAGGTTGGTGGATGAATTTGGTAGGTTATGTAGAAGAAGAAAATTGAAAGTGAATGCAGAGTAAGGTTATGAGGATAACAAAAAGATTAGGTGATGAAAGACTGGATATCAGATTGGAGGGAGAGAGTATGGAGGAGGTGAATGTATTCTGATATTTGGGAGTGGACGTGTCAGCGGATGGGTCTATGAAAGATGAGGTGAATCACTAGAATTGATGAGGGGAAAAGGGTGAGCAGTGCACTTAGGAGTCTGTGGAGACAAAGAACTTTGTCCTTGGAAGGCAAAGAGGGGAATGTATGAGAGTAGAGTTTTACCAACGCTCCTGAATGGGTGTGAAGCATGGGTGATGAATGTTGCAGTGAGGAGAAGACAGGAGGCAGTGGAGATGTCATGTCTGAGGGAAATGTGTGGTGTGAATATAATGCAGAGAATTCGTAGTTTGGAAGTTAGGAGGAGGTGTGGGATTGCCAAAACTGTTGTCCAGAGGGCTGAGGAAGGGTTGTTGAGGTGGTTCGGACATGTAGAGAGAATGGAGCGAAACAATGACTTCAAGAGTGTATCAGTCTGTAGCGGAAGGAAGGCGGGGTAGGGTGAATGGAGACAAATAGTTTTTAATACTTGACGTGCTGTTGGAGTGTGAGCAAAGTAACATTGATGAAGGGATTCAGGGAAACTGGCAGGCCGGACTTGAGTCCTGGAGATGGGAAGTACAGTGCCTGCACTCTGAAGGAAGGATGTTAATGTTGCAGTTTAAAAACTAGTGTAAAGCACCCTTCTGGCAAGACAGTGATTGAGTGAATGATGATGAAAGTTTTTCTTTTTTGTGCCACCCTGCCTTGGTGGGAATCTGTCAGTGTGTTAATAAAAATAAATAAATATTAAGTAAACAATAGTAATTAAAAAAATTGCATAACATAAGGTGACTTATTCTTACTAGTAAAATCACATTACTGAGGTAGTTGATTTTTTAATTACTAGGAGATTTGACTGTGAAATTTGTACAATAATGGAGCAAAACACACATTACACATAGGCTTTTAGGCTGGACATTGTTTAGTTATTCTCTGTATGATTAGTACCCCTGAGAAATCGTGATAGATCATTCTCGTTTGTGATTGTGTACAGTTGACCTACATTTGTTTTCCTAACTAGAATTTTCCCATCCCGTATGAAGCATTGTGTATTGTTTCATTATTCTCCCGCTTAAGTTTTCTGACTCTGTACAGGAGGTTCTGACGTTTTTTGGTAAGACACTCATTTATGTATACCTCTTTCTTTACTTTAACCCTTCGACTGTTTTGGTCGTATATATACGTTTTACGAGCCAGTGTTTCAGACATATATATACTCAATAATTCTAGCTGCTTCAAATCAAGCGGAAGAAAGCTGGTAGGCCCACATGTGAGAGAATGGGTCTGTGTGGTCAGTGTGCACCACATAAAAAAATTCTGCAGCACACAGTGCGTAATGAGAAAAAAAAACTGATCTTTTTTTTGGATTAAAACGCCGACTTTGAGGTGTATTTTCGTATAGTATTTATCGATGTATTTGCGTTTTCATGGTCTTGGGTGATAAAATGGAAAACATATTACAGAAATAGAGATGATTTTCATTACTTTGACGATGAAAACGACCTTGAAACTGAGCTCAAAGTAGCGGAAATGTTCAATTTTTTACCAATGTTCAGGAGTAAACAAATCACACCGCACGTCCAATACATGTCAACTGGGGAGTCTAATATTCTTTCACTAGTGCTCTGATATTATTTATACCATTTTTACAATAATGCAGTAGTTAGTCTGCATAACAGTAAATTTTGTATTTTTTTGTATGAATAAAAAATCAAAATAGAAAGCAATAATAATATAAGAGGGGGCCTAGAGATGTGACTAATGAACAGAGGATATGGTATTTTAGTGCCAAGAATGTCTACCTTGTTTATTCTGGATCCTATTTTGAAATTGGCATCTTTTTTAGTTTGCGTGAAATTGGCCAAATTGCCAATTTCTGACCACAGTATTGGGTAGTCCAAATTGGTAAATGGGAGGTTTCTTGTACTCAGCTGATAGATAAAATGGAGTTCTAAAGAAATAACTATGAGTTTGGTCAATTGGAACAACAGAATTGGCTGAAAATAGAGCTCAAAGTCAGCGAAATCGCCGATACGCATATGTCGCCGAGACCGCTAACTTCGCGGGAGCGTAATTCCATGAGTTTTCAACCAAATTTTGAACTTTTGGTGTCATTACCATCGGGAAAAGATTCTCTATAATTTCATAAGAATTTTTTTTTTTTTTTTTTTTTTTTTCAAAAATTTAGCGACATAGAATGACAGTTTCAGAAAGGGGCCTGAAACAGTCAAAGGGTTAATAGATACAATAATTAAGTCTTTTTTCCTGTCATGTGAGTGGAATCTAAGCATAACATTTTTCCTACCATGGGATCCTAGTAACCTGGCTTCCTTTATTTCTGACTCTGGTACAATAACACTTGTTTGGTCCTTTATGACCTGGAGAGTAATTTCTTTACTATTCGTTTGGTTCATATCACTGGGAAAAAGTGGACTGTTAACTATTACTGTGTCCGATAGTTTTTCTTGTTCAATTTAATCTTCTTGGAGCGCAAAGTAGTCACTGAACTGGTTATCCAAGTTGTTCTTCCATTTTTTACTGCTTCTTCAACCTTGATATTAACCCCTTCAGGGTCCAAGGCCCAAATCTGAAGTGGTGCCCCAGTGTCCAAGAATTTAAAAAAAAAAAAATTTGTTATTTTTTCTTATGAAATGGTAGAGAATCTTTTTGTGAAGGTAATAAAACAAAAAGTACAAAATTTGATGGAAAATTGACGAAATTATGCTCTCGCGAATTTTAATGTGTCAGTGATATTTACGAATCGGCGATTTTGCCCACTTTGACTCCCATTTTAGGCCAATTACATTATTCCAGTCAACCAAATTCTTAGCTATTTCACTAGTATTACTTCTATTCTATCAATTCAGCACAAGAAATTGCCAAGTCAACTGTTTCAACTATAAATTAAAGTGATCGGAAATTGTTAATTTGGCCAATTTAACACAAAGTTCAAAATATTCCAATTTCAAAATAGGGTCCAGAATAAACAATGTAGGTATTCCTGGAACTAAACTAACATTTCCTCTGTTCATTAGTTATGTTTTGAGGCTTTACAAATAAATTTCATTTTGATTTTTTATTCACATAATGAATTTTTATTCACACCAAAAAATAGAAGATTTACTGTTATGCAATACTGTAATAATTGTATAAATATCATCACCATATTTGTGAATGCATATTAGACCCACCAGCTGGCGTGTATTAGACGTGTGAGGTCGCTTGTTTACTCTTGAATATCGGCAAAAATTTAACATTTCTGCTACTTTGAGCTCAGTTTCGAGCCATTTCCAGTGCTAAAACCAATCAAAATCATCTCTATTTCTGTAATATGTCTTCCATTCTATCAAATGAGACCAAGAAATCGCAAATACAACTATAAAAAACATATGAAAAAGCACTGCAAAGTCGCTGTTTTAATCGAAAAATCATGATTTCAGTTTTTTTTCTCTTATTATACACAGTGTGCTGCAGGATCTGTTTTATGTGGTGCACACATACCACATAGATGTATTCTCTCATATCTAGGCCCAAATGTACCACTCACAGTTTATCAGAGTGAGCTGAGCTCATGATGTAGATCTACGGTTTGGACCCTGAACGTAAAGCCGTAGATCTACGGGACGGACCCTGAAAGGGTTAAGAGATATTATTTGTTCTGTATGGCTATGTATGACTGTTTGGAGTGTCTTGCCACAGTTAGTCATTCCTGGTGTTGATAACTTTTGTTCATGACCAAGGATTTTGTTCTCGAGTTGTGACATCCTGGTGTCTTGTTTTGTTAGCATCTCTTGAAGATTCATATTTTCAATAACTAAAGTGGAGATGCATGACTTAAGGGTATCTGGATCATTGGTCATACCTGAGAGACTACTTGGTAGGTTGAATCCGGAGAAGAGAGAGGTGGTTGAGGTGGAGGCAGCCATGTTTGGTGTTATTGTTGTGGTGTCGCCCTGGGCGGTGGTGAGAGGGGTGGTAGCTGAGCTGGCGTTGTCCTGGGTACACTTGTTGAATAGTTGATTTTTCGGTGTTTTTTTTGTTGGCCTTGGTGCTGTTTCCTCTGAGATTACGCCTCATAATACTACAGGAGTTAATGTAGTTAACATGAAGCTGTAGTTATACAAGGCTAAGGGTTACGTTATTCAGCTGGCAGCGGGGTGTTGCTTTGGGTTTGAGGGCAGTCTTCCTTTGATCTCTGATTTTCGATTTGTAGGTTTCACTGTTGGTAATCTTTGGTCATTCTGGGTGCTACGTTGGGTAGTGCAGTTTTGCTTTCAACTAGGTCATCATAGGAGTATTGGTGGCTCTGGTTGTTGGAGAAAAGTACGGAGCATGGAAGCTGCTGCTGCTGCTGCTGCCGCTGGGTGAGTGTGGTGATGCTGGAGGTGAGTGGTGATGCTGGAGGACAACAGGAACCTACTCCTCCTCTACACTCAACAATAACATAGTAACATGTACATTAACCACCAGAGTAACACAAAAATTATCATACATAGTAACATGTACATTAACCACCAGAGTAACACAAAAATTATCATACATAGTAACATATACATTAACCACCAGAGTAACACAAAAATTATCATACATAGTAACATGTACATTAACCACCAGAGTAACACAAAAATTATCATACATAGTAACATGTACATTAACCACCAGAGTAACACAAAAATTATCATACATAGTAACATGTACATTAACCACCAGAGTAACACAAAAATTATCATACATAGTAACATGTACATTAACCACCAGAGTAACACAAAAATTATCATACATAGTAACATGTACATTAACCACCAGAGTAACACAAAAATTATCATACATAGTAACATGTACATTAACCACCAGAGTAACACAAAAATTATCATACATAGTAACATGTACATTAACCACCAGAGTAACACAAAAATGATCATACATAGTAACATGTACATTAACCACCAGAGTAACACAAAAAACTAAAAGTGATATAATTGTGCTCCTTGTAATATCTTATTATTTAAACCTTAAAACAACTAAGTAACTCAACTGTCTGAAAATCAATTACAATAAAGTAAGATATATTAGGAATAAGGGAGACCCGAGGCCTGCCAAGGGTGGAAACATTGTGTGTGTTTCCTTACACCAGGTGTCCTGTTCACCTAGCAAGCAAGTAGGTACCTGGGTGTTAGTGGACTGCTGTGGGTGGCATCCTGATAGACAAGAATGATAACAACAATGGAAATAAAACAGACATTCCTTGCTGACACACAGATTTCTTGAGTTATTTACATTAACATTAAAGAGATGATCAACTTACAGTAATAGGTACTTATATACAGTGGAACCTTGACTTACAAGTGTCCCAACATAGGATTTTTTTGAGATATGAGCTGTCGATTGGTTGTTTTTTTGCTCTGAGTTAAGAGCCAACATTTGAGTTATGAGGCAGCTTCCCCCCCGCTTCCCCTTCAACCCAAAACCTGGACATCTCTCTTGTTTATCTATGATTTCATGTTTAATTCCATGGAAATCATCCTCTTTTTCTTCTCAGCACTGTCCTTCACCTGGAATTTACCTGGAGAGAGTTCTGGGGATGAACGCCCCCCATGGCCCGGTCTGTGACCAGGCCTCATGGTGGATCAGAGCCTGATCAACCAGGCTGTTTTTGCTGGCTACACGCAATCCAACGTACGAGCCACAGACCGGCTGGTCAGGTACTGACTTTGTGCTTGTCCAGTGCCTGCTTGAAGACTGCCAGGGGTCTGTTGGTAATCCCCTTTATGTATGCTGGGAGGCAGGTTAAACAGCCTTGGGCCCCTGACACTTATTGTGTTGTCTCTTAATGTGCTAGTGACACCCCTGCTTTTCATTGGGAGAAAGTTGCATTGTCTGCTGAGTCTTTTGCTTTTATAGTGAGTGATTTTCGTATGCAAGTTCGGTACTAGTCCCTCTAGGATTTTCCAAGTGTATATAATCATGTATCTCTCCCGCCTGCATTCCAGGGAGTACAGGTTCAGGAACTTCAAGTGCTCTCAGTAATTGAGGTGTTTTATCTCCATTATGTGCGCCGTGAAGGTTCTCTGTACATTTTCTAGGTCAGCAATTTCATCTGCCTTGAAAGGTGCTGTTAGTGTGAAGCAATATTCCAGCCTAGATAGAACAAGCGTCCTGAAGAGTGTCATCATGGACTTGGCATCCCTGGTTTTGAAGGTTCTCATTATCCATCCTGTCATTTTTATAGCAAATGCGAGTGATACAATGTTATGGTCCTTGAAGGTGAGATCCTCCGATCACTCCCAGGTCTTTGACGTTGATTTTTTGCTCTATTTTGTGGCTAGAATTTGTTTTGTACTTTGATGAAATTTTAATTTCCTCACGTTTACCATATCGGAGTAATTGAAATTTCTCATCGTTGAACTTCATATTGTTTTCTGCAGCCCATTGAAAGATTTGGTTGATGTCTGCCTGGAGCCTTGCAGTGTCTGCAATGGAAGACACTGTCATGCAGATTTGGGTGTCATCTGCAAAGGAAGACACGATGCTGTGGCTTACATCCTTGTCTATGTCAGATATGAGGATGAGAAACAAGATGGGAGCGAGTACTGTGCCTTGCGGAACAGAGCTTTTCACCTTAGCCACCTCAGACTTTACTCTGTTGACTACTACTCTTTGTGTTCTGTTTGTGAGGAAATTATAGATCAATCTACCAACTTTTCCTGTTATTCCTTTAGCACGCATTTTGTGCACTATTAAGCCATTGTCACACTTGTCGAAGGCTTTTGCAAAGTCTGTGTATATTACATCTGCATTCTTTTTGTCTTTCACTGCATCTAGGACCTTGTCATAGTGATCCAGTAGTTGGGACAGACAGGAGCAACCTGCTCTAAACCCATGTTGCCATGGGTTGTGTAATTGATGGATATGTAGATGGGTGGCGATCTTGCTTCTTAGGACCCTTTCAGAGAATTTTATGATATGGGATGTTAGTACTATCGGTCTGTAGTTCTTTGCTATTGCTTTACTGCCCCTTTTGTGGAGTGGGGCTATGTCTGTTAATTTTAGTAAATGTGGGACAACCCCAGTGTCCTTGCTCCTTGTCCATAGGATGGTAAAAGTACCTGATAGGGGATTTTTGCAGTTTTTGATGAACATTGAGCTCCATGAGTCTGGCCCTAGGACAGAGTGCATAGGCATGTCATTTACCACCTGTTCGAAGTCATTTGGTGTCAGGATAACATCAGATAGGCTTGTGTTTACCAAATTCTGTGGCTCTCTCATAAAAAATTCATTTAGATCTTCGACTCTGTCTTGCTAGCGGCTTACTAAAAATTGAGTCATATTGGGACCTGAGTAGCTCACTTATTCATAGCCTTGCTGTCATCTGTGTAGGACCCATCTTTTTTAAGTAGGGGCCCAGTACTGGATATTGTTCTCAACTTTGATTTGGCATAAGAAAAGAAATACTTTTTTTTTTTTTTCAATTTCATTTATGGCTTTTAGTTCTTCCCACAATTCCTGACTCCTATAAGATTCCTTTAGCTTTAGTTCGATGTTTGCTCTTTCTCTGACCAGTTTCTCCCTACGCATTTCAGATATACAGTGGACCCCCGGTTTGCGATATTAATCCATTCCTGAGAGCTCATCGTAAACCAAAATTATCGAAAAGCGAATCAATTTTCCCCATGAGAAATAATGGAAATCAAATTAATCCGTGCAAAACACCCAAAAGTATGAAAAAAAAAAAAATTTACCTCATGAAATATTAAGTTTAGTGCACACAAACTGAAGAAACATGAAACATTTGTATACTGTACAGTGGTCCCTCGATAATCGTAGTTCTCGGGAATCACAGATTTTGGAAATCATAGGGATATTTTTGTATAAACATGGGCTCGCTAATCGTAGGTTGACTCGTGAATAGTAGGTCGTCCGGGACGCGTACGCACGGTGTGAGCCGGGGCGGCCCCCCCTTCCCAGCCAGTGTGGCATTGTTTACCAGTGAGCGAAGGTCCCCTCACTGGCTCCTACGAAATATTTCATAATATTCCACTCATTTTAGTGCTTGCAAGTACTAAATAAGCTACCATGACTCCAAAGAAAGCTCCTAGTGCCAAGCCTTTGGTAAAGAAGGTGAGGTGAGAAAAAGTTTGAATTAAAAAAAACATCATTGAATATGAAAGTGGCATAAGGCGGCTGAACTATCCGGGATGTATAAGAAACCCTACACAACCGTATGTTTCCATCGGGGCCCAAAGAAAGAGGAAATCAAGGACGCTGTTGTTGCAAAGGGGGTAAATATGCTGACAAAAATGAGATCACAAGTACTCGATGTTGAGAAGTTATTATTGGTGTGGATAAACGAGAAACAATTAGCAGGAGATACTCTTATGACTTAGATTATTTGTGAAAAGGCTAGGCAGTTGCACAACGATCTGGTAAAGAAATTGTCTGCAACGAGTACTGATATTTGCGAATTTAAGGCCAGGAAAGGTTGGTTTGAGAGATTTAAGAACCGTAGTGGCATACAGTGTGGTAAGGCATGGTGAGGCTGCCAGTTCGGACCGCAAAGCAGCTGAAAAATATGTGCTTGAATTCAAGGAGTACATAGAGGCTGAAGGACTGAAACCTGAAAAAGTGTTCAATTGGACAAAACAGACCTCTTTTGGAAGAAAATGCAAAGAGACCTTCATTACACAGGAGGAAAAGGCAATGCCAGGACCCCAAGCCTATGAAAGACAGGCTGACGCTCATGTTTCTGTGCTAATGCTAGTGGGGATTTCAAGTGAAGCCATTACTAGTGTACCATTCTAAAAATCCCAGAGTGTTCGGGAAAAAAACAATGTTATGAAGAGTAAATTGGTGTTGTTTGGAAATCTAATAGTAAGGCATGGCCCACGAGGGAAATTTTCGTCGAGTGGTTCAATGAAAATGGGTTTTGGGCCCTAGTGTGAAGAATTACCTCCTGGAAAAGAAATTGGATCTCAAGTGCCTCCTAGTAATGGACAATGCACCTGCTCATCCTCCAAACTTGGATGGCCTAATTTTCGAGGAGTTTGGGTTCATCACAGTAAAGTTCTTGCCCCCGAATACCACTCCTCTCCTCCAGCCCATGGACCAGCAGGTCATTGCAAACTTTAAAAAACTTTACACCAAAGCAATGTTTCAAAGGGCTTGACTGGACCACAGACACTCACTTTTACCTTAAGAGAATTTTGGAGAGAACACTTCAGCATCCTCCATTGCATAATTCTTATAGGTACGGCTTGGAGGGAGTGACTACCAGGACTTGAACTCTGCTTGGAGAAAATTGTGGCCAGATTGTGTCCCACAAGAGGGATTTTGAAGGGTTTTGGGAAATGACCCGATGAGCCTAAAGTCTGTTGTTTAATCAATTGTGGCCTGGGGATTTTCCATGGGGTTGGATGTGAGTTTGGATGATGTGGAAGAGTTGGTGGGGAAAACCACAATGAAGAGCTCACCACTGAGGGGCTGCTAGAGCTTCAGCAGGAACAGCAACAGATTGCAGCTCAGAATCTTGCTGCAGAGGAGGAGGAAGAGAGATGGAAGAAGGTGCCTTCTTCAGAAATTAAAGAGATTTTTGCTATGTGGGGTAAGATGGAAAGATTTATGGAGAAACATCACCCTGACAAGGCTGTTGCAAGTCATGTTGGCAACATGTACAGTGACAAAGTCTTGGGCCATTTTAGGGAAGAGACTCCAGAAACAGTTCTCTCGATAGTTATTTTGCGAGACAGGACTCCAGTGACTCTCAAGCTGCTCCCAGTGGCATTAAGAAACAGAGAAGAGAAGCAACCCCAGAAAAGCAATTGGTACCTGAGGTGTTGCTGGAAGGGGATTCCCCTTCTAAACTGTAAACAATCCAATCTCTCTCCTCCTCCAGTCTTCCATACACTAAGAAGAATCTCCAATAAAGGTAAGTGTTATGCTGTTAATGTTTCATTCATCATTTCCCATTGTATTGTTTATGTACTACAGTGGACCCTCGCATAACGGTATTAATCCGTTCCTGAGAGCTCAATGTTGTGCGAAATTATCGTTATGCGAATTAATTTTCCCCATAAGAAATAATGGAAATCAAATTAATCCGTTCCTGACACCCAAAAGTATGAAAATTTTTTTTTTTTACCACATGAAATATTAATTTTAATACACACAAACTGAAGAAGACATGCACAGTTACATGACACTTATCTTTATTGAAGATCTGGTGATGATTGATGGGATGGGAGGGGAGAGTGTTGATGGTCTTAGTGTTTAGAAGGGGAATCCCCTTCCATTAGAACTTGAGGTGTCAAGTCCTTTTCCGGGGTTACTTCCCTTCTTCTTTTAATGCCACTAGGACCAGCTTCAGAGTCACTGGACTTCTGTCGCACAACATATCTGTCCATAGAGGTCTCTACCTCTTGTTCCTTTATGACTTTCCTAAAGTGGTTCACAACACTGTCAGTGTACAGGTTGCCAACACGGCTTGCAACAGCTGTGTCAGGGTGATTTTCATCCATAAAAGTTTGCACTTTAAGCCACATTGCACAGATTTCCTTAATCTTTGAAGTAGGCAACTTCTTCAATTTCTCTCTCCCCTCCTTTTGCCTGAACGCTCTGGGAGTTTCAGAGTGATACACTAATAAAGGCTTCACTTTGCAATCACCACTTGCATTGGCACACATTAACAGAGTAAGCCTGTCTTTCATAGGCTTATGTCCTGGGAGTGCCTTTTCCTCCTCAGTAATGTAGGTCCTGCTTGGCATTTCCTTCCAAAACAGGCCTGTTTCGTCACAATTAAACACTTGTTCAGGTTTCAGTCCTTCACTGTCTATGTACTCCTTGAATTCCTGCACATATTTTTCAGCTGCTTTGTGGTCCGAACTGGCAGCCTCACCATGCCTTATCACACTATGTATGCCACTACGATTCTTAAATCTCTCAAACCAACCTTTGCTGGCCTTAAATTCACTCACATCATCACTAGTTGAAGGCATTTTTCTAATTAAATCCTGAAGCAACTTCCTAGCCTTTTCACTTATGATCGCTTGAGAGATGCTATCTCCTGCTATCTGTTTTTCGTTTATCCACACCAATAAGAGTCTCTCAACATCTTCTATCACTTGCGATCTCTGTTTCGAGAACACAGTTGCACCTTTGGCAAGAACAGCTTCCTTGATTGCCGTTTACTTGGACACAATAGTAGCGATGGTTGATTGAGGTTTACTATACAACCTGGCCAGCTCGGAGACACGTACTCCACTTTCATACTTAGCAATGATCTCTTTCTTCATCTCTATAGTAATTCTCACCCTTATTCCTTTAGGGTTGGCACTAGAAGCTTTCTTGGGGCCCATGGTCACTTATTTTGCAGATGAAATCACCAAAAACGCTGTAATAATACAAAATGTTCCGATTGTATGATTGGATGTTACCGCGGAGGCTGGCTTGTAAAGAATGCCACCAGCGGAACATGTGAGGCTGGCTCAGGCGCGCACACAGACGCGTCTCGGACTAATAGCGTTGAGAGAGTTTTTTAGCGGTATGCGAGGCAAAATTTTAGCGATAAAATGCATCGGTTTGCGGAATTAACGTTATGTGATGCCAACGGTATGCGAGGGTCCTTTGTACATTTATATTTCATGTAAAATATTTTTTTGTTTTAATACTTCTGGGTGTCAGGAACGGATTAATTGTATTTACATTATTTCTTATGGGGAAAATTGATTCGAAAATCATAGATTTCGATAATAGTAGCAACTCCAGGAATGGATTAACTAGGATAAACGAGGGACCACTGTACTAACAATAGAATAATTGACACTTACCTTTAATGAAGATCTGGTGATGATTGATGAGATGGGAGGAGGAGAGAGTGTGGAAGTTATTGTTTAGAAGGGGAATCCCCTTCCATTAGGACTTGAGGTAGCAAGTCCTTTTCTGGGGTTACTTCCCTTCTTCTTTTAATGCCACTAGGACCAGCTTGAGAGTCACTGGACTTTTGTCGCACAGCATATCTGTCCATAGAGGCCTGTACCTCTCGTTCCTTTATGACTTTCCTAAAGTGGTTCACAACATTGTCATTGTACAGGTTGCCAACACGGCTTGCAGTAGCTGTGTTAGGGTGATTTTCGTCAAAAAAGGTTTGCACTTTAAGCCACATTGCACACATTTCCTTAGTCTTTGAAGTAGGCATCTTCCTCAATTTCTCTATCCCCTCCTCCGAAGCAGTTTCCTCAGGTCTGGCCTCTTGCTGTTAAAGATGATCTAGCAGCTCATCAGTGGTTAGTTCGTCATTGTCCTCCTCCACCAACTCTTCCACATCCTCCCCACTAACTTCCAACCCCAAGGACTTCCCCAATGCCACAATGGATTCCTCAACTGGCATAGGATTCCCAGGGTTAGCCTCAAACCATTCAAAATCCCTTTTGTCTACACATTCTCACCACAGTTTTTTCCAAGCAGAGTTCAAGGTCCTCTTAGTCACTCCCTCCCAAGCCTTACCTATAAGGTTTACACAATTGAGGATATTAATTAAAGTGATCCTTCCAAAACTCTTTTAGAGTCAATTGAGTTTCTGTGGTCACTACAAAGCACTTTTGAAACATAGCTTTTGTGTACAGTTTCTTGAAGTTGGAAATGACCTGCTGGTCCATGGGCTGCAGGAGAGGAGTGGTATTAGGAGGCAAAAACTTGACCTTAATGAAGCTCATGTCCCCAGAAAGTTGCTCTGCCAAGTCTGTAGGATGACCAGGGGCATTGTCTAACACCAGGAGGCACTTAAGTTCTAATTTCTTTTCAATTAGATAATTTTTCACATTGGGGGCAAATGTATGGTGTAACCAGTCATAGAAAAAGTCCCTAGTGACCCATGCCTTACTGTTTGCCCTCCACAGCACACACAAATTAGCCTTGAGGACATTGTTTTGTCTGAACGCTCTGGGAGTTTCTGAGTGATACACCAATAAAGGCTTCACTTTGCAATCATCACTAGCATTGGCACACATCAGAAGTGTAAGCCTGTCTTTCATAGGTTTTTGTCCTTGGAGTGCTTTTCCTCTTGAGTAATGTAGGTCCTGCTTGGCAATTTCTTCCAAAACAGGCCTGTTTCGTCACAATTAAAGACTTGTTCAGGTTTCAAATCTTCACTGTCTATGTAATCCTTGAATTCCTTCATATACGTTTCGGCTGCTTTTTGGTCCGAACTGGCAGCCTCACCATGCCTAATCACACTATGTATGCCACTGCAAATTCAATTCAAATTCAAAGTTTGTTCTCTATAAGGATTACAATGCTGAGTTTACAGAATTTGGCTATTGTGTGGTTTACATGTAGTAAAATACTAATTACAGAGGGGGCCACTAGAACATCTAGCATGACTAGGCATTTTGAGCAGACTTAGATTAATTCTTAACTTTAAAACATTACAAATTATGAGGTAAGTTGGTATTATGGCTAAGTGACTAAATACTAGTTTGTGAGTTTAGCAATGTGAATGCTTTTGATTTGGCACAATACATAGTTTCAGTATTGGATTATCACAGGCCAACTTATGACTAGTTAGGATTCATTATTTTAAGATTGAGATTGATATTTCTGTTTATGGTCAAATGGGTGAGTGAGTGTAAGTGTGAACCACCAGGTGGTATTCGTGTAATTAGTTGACGTGGTGTATCAGGGAGATACGATGTTTTCTAATGGTGGTTTTGAAGGTGATGAATGTGTCTGCAGTTCTAGAGTTTTCAGGTAGGGTGTTCCAGAGTTTAGGGCCTTTGACATACATTGAATTTTTGTAAAGGTTTAGTCTGACACGGGGAATGTCATAGAGATGTTTGTGTCTGGTGTTATGCCTGTGGGTTCTATCGCAACTATCAAGAAAGCATTTTAGGTCAAGGTTAATATTGGAATTGAAGGTCCTGTAGATGTAGATTGCACAGTAGTAAGTTTGAATGTACTGAACAGGGAGTAAGTTTAGATCTATGAAAAGTGTGGGGAGTGTTGCCAGGGATGGGATTTAGTGATTATTCTTACTGCGGCTTTTTGTTGAGTTATTATTGGCTTTAGGTGTGTTGCTGCAGTTGATCCCCAAGCACAAATAGCATAGGTAAGGTATGGATAAATAAGTGAGTGGTATAGTGTGAGAAGGGCATTTTGCGGCACGTAGTATCGTATCGTAGTATCGTACGATTCTTAAATCTTTCAAACCAACATTTGCTGGCGTTAAATTCACTCACATCACCACTAGTTGCAGGCAATTTCTTTACCAAATCGTCATGCAACTG
This sequence comes from Cherax quadricarinatus, assembly GCF_026875155.1. NCBI lineage: Eukaryota > Metazoa > Arthropoda > Malacostraca > Decapoda > Parastacidae > Cherax > Cherax quadricarinatus. Next base: position 50,189,418 of record NC_069426.1, read on the forward strand.
CCTAGTCTTTTCACAAATGATCGCTTGAGAGATGCTATCTCCTGCTATCTGATTTTCATTTATCCACATCAGTAAGTCTCTCAACATCTTCTAACACTTGTGGTCACTGTTTCGTAATCACAGTTGCACCTTTTGCAACAACAGCTTCCTTGATTGCCATTTTCCTGGTCACTATAGTAGCAATGGTTGATTGGGGTTTAGTATACAACCTGGCCAGCTCCAACACACGCACTCCATTTTTGTACTTTGCCATTATCTCTTTCTTCATTTCAATAGTCATTAGCACCTTTTTTCTCGAAGGTTTGGCACTCGAAGCTTTCTTGGGGCCCATGGTGACTTATTTTGCAGAAACAAGAACCAAAAACTGTGATAATATGGAATGTACTGATTGTATCCTTAGATGCGTGCACACTGGCTGGCTTGTAAACACTGGCACACATGGGGCAGTTCAGGCCACACGTGGACATGTCTCGGACGAATCGCATGTACCGGGTTTTTTAACAGGAACCAAGGCAAAATTTTTGAGTTAAAATGTATCAAATAGTGGATTTATCGGATACCGATGCCATCGTAAACCGGGGTTCCACTGTATTCGCCCCTTTTAGCTGCTCTGTTATACTTTTCCATTGCCTGTAAAGGGAGCACCTGTCTCTTTCTATTTTACATCTTCTCCGAGTTTTTCTTAACCCTTTGGGGGTTTCGGACATACTAGTATGGCTTACGTGCAGGGTTTTTGATGTACCTGGAGTTTACCTGGAGAGAGTTCCGGGGGTCAACGCCCCCGCGGCCCGGTCTGTGACCAGGCCTCCTGGTGGATCAGAGCCTGATCAACCAGGCTGTTGCTGCTGGCTGCATGCAAACCAACGTACGAGCCACAGCCCGGCTGATCAGGAACTGACTTTAGGTGCTTGTCCAGTGCCAGCTTGAAGACTGCCAGGGGTCTGTTGGTAATCCCCCTTATGTGTGCTGGGAGGCAGTTGAACAGTCTCGGGCCCCTGACACTTATTGTATGGTCTCTTAACGTGCTAGTGACACCCCTGCTTTTCATTGGGGGGATGGTGCATCGTCTGCCAAGTCTTTTGCTTTCGTAGTGAGTGATTTTCGTGTGCAAGTTCGGTACTAGTCCCTCTAGGATTTTCCAGGTGTATATAATCATGTATCTCTCCCTCCTGCATTCCAGGGAATACAGGTTTAGGAACCTCAAGCGCTCCCAGTAATTGAGGTGTTTTATCTCGGTTATGCGCGCCGTGAAAGTTCTCTGTACATTTTCTAGGTCGTCAGTTTCACCTGCCTTGAAAGGTGCTGTTAGTGTGCAGCAATATTTCAGCCTAGATAGAACAAGTGACCTGAAGAGTGTCATCATGGGCTTGGCCTCCCTACTTTTGAAGGTTCTCATTATCCATCCTGTCATTTTTCTAGCAGATGCGATTGATACAATGTTATGGTCCTTGAAGGTGAGATCCTCAAACATGATCACTCCCAGGTCTTTGACGTTGGTGTTTCACTCTATTTTGTGGCCAGAATTTGTTTTGTACTCTGATGAAGATTTAATTTCCTCATGTTTACCATATCTGAGTAATTGAAATTTCTCATCGTTGAACTTCATATTGTTTTCTGCAGCCCACTGAAAGATTTGGTTGATGTCCGCCTGGAGCCTTGCAGTGTCTGCAATGGAAGACACTGTCATGCAGATTTGGGTGTCGTCTGCAAAGGAAGACACGGTGCTGTGGCTGACATCCTTGTCTATGTCGGATATGAGGATGAGGAACAAGATGGGAGCGAGTACTGTGCCTTGTGGAACAGCTTTTCACCGTAGCTGCCTCGGACTTTACTCTGTTGACGACTACTCTCTGTGTTCTGTTAGTGAGGAAATTATAGATCCATCGACCGACTTTTCCTGTTATTCCTTTAGCACGCATTTTGTGCGCTATTACGCCATGGTCACACTTGTCGAAGGCTTTTCCAAAGTCTGTATATATTACATCTGCATTCTTTTTGTCATCTAGTGCATTTAGGACCTTGTCGTAGTGATCCAATAGTTGAGACAGACAGGAGCGACCTGTTCTAAACCCATGTTGCCTGGGTTGTGTAACTGATGGGTTTCTAGATAGGTGGTGATCTTGCTTCTTAGGACCCTTTCAAAGATTTTTATGATATGGGATGTTAGTGCTATTGGTCTGTAGTTCTTTGCTGTTGCTTTACTGCCCCCTTTGTGGAGTGGGGCTATGTCTGTTGTTTTTAGTAACTGTGGGACGACCCCCATGTCCATGCTCCCTCTCCATAGGATGGAAAAGGCTCGTGATAGGGGCTTCTTGCAGTTCTTGATGAACACAGAGTTCCATGAGTCTGGCCCTGGGGCAGAGTGCATGGGCATGTCATTTATCGCCTGTTCGAAGTCATTTGGCGTCAGGATAACATCGGATAGGCTTGTGTTAATCAAATTTTGTGGCTCTCTCATAAAAAATTCATTTTGATCTTCGACTCTCAGTCTGGTTAGCGGCTTGCTAAAAACTGAGTCATACTGGGACTTGAGTAGCTCACTCATTTCCTTGCTGTCATCTGTGTAGGACCCATCTTGTTTAAGTAGGGGCCCAATACTGGATGTTGTTCTCGATTTTGATTTGGCATAGGAGAAGAAATACTTTGGGTTTCTTTCGATTTCATTTATGGCTTTTATTTCTTCCCGCGATTCCTGACTCCTAAAGGATTCTTTTAGCTTAAGTTCGATGCTTGCTATTTCTCTGACCAGTGTCTCCCTACGCATTTCAGATATATTGACCTCTTTTAGCTGCTCTGTTATTCTTTTCCGTCGCCTGTAAAGGGAGCGCCTGTCTCTTTCTATTTTACATCTACTCCTCCTTTTTCTTAGAGGAATAAGCCTTGTGCAAACATCGAGTGCCACTGAGTTAATCTGTTCTAGGCATAAGTTGGGGTCTGTGTTGCTTAGTATATCTTCCCAGCTTATATCGGTTAGGAATTGGTTTACTTGGTCCCACTTTGTTTTTGTTATTGAAGTTGAATTTGGTGAATGCTCCCTCGTGACTAGTCTCATTATGTCGGTCTGGGGCTCCACGCATACATGTCTGAACCTCAATTATGTTGTGATCTGAGTATATTGTTTTTGATATGGTGACATTTCTTATCAGATCATCATTGTTAGTGAAGATGAGGTCTAGTGTATTCTCCAGTCTAGTAGGCTCTATTATTTGCTGGTTTAAATTGAATTTTGTGCAGAGATTTAAAAGCTCGTGTGAGTGTGAGTTTTCATCAGAGCTGCCTCCTGGTGTTATTACTGCAACATTATTATTTGCTATATTCCTCCATTTTAGGTGCCTTAAGTTGAAATCCCCCAGGAGCAAGATGTTAGGTGCAGGAGCTGGAAGATTTTCCAGACAGTGGTCAATTTTTAACAGCTGTTCCTGGAATTGCTGGGATGTTGCATCCAGAGGCTTGTAGACTACCACAATGACTAGGTTTTGGTTCTCGACCTTTACTGCTAAAACTTCCACTACATCATTTGAGGCATTAAGCAGTTCTGTGCAAACAAGTGACTCTGCAATGTACAGGCCAACCCCCCCCCCCCTTTTGCCTGTTCACTCTGTCACATCTGTATAGGTTGTAACCTGGGATCCATATTTCGTTGTCCAAGTGATCCTTTATGTGGGTCTCAGTGAAAGCCGCGAACATTGCCTTTGCCTCTGCAAGCAGTCCACGGATGAAAGGTATTTTTGTTGTTTGTTGCTGGCTTTAGACCCTGTATATTTGCAAAGAAGAATGTTATCGGACTGGTGGTATTGTTGGTACTGGGGGGGGATTTTTTTTTTCGGCATTAGTATCTGTATATGTTGGTTTGGAGTGGAGGCCATCGACTGTGGTTCCACTCCAGGAATGACTGGATTTGGTGTACGATTTCTGCCATTTCCTGCCAGTTTTTTTTCCTTCCTGGCACTAAAAAACCTCTCCCTCTTGAGTGGCTGTGGCTACCCAGGTTTTCCCATGGCCTGGATGTTTTGTATCTTTTTGTCCCCTTTAGATGGTATGCCTGGCAATTTAAGTTATAGCACAGTCTTTCCTGTACTGAAGAGGTACACAGTTCAGGGTGAAAAATCTTACAGGAAGGGAGTTTGCATTTTCCTGTTGTCATATGGGCATGGCATTTTCTAGGGTGGTCGTAGTTGCACGTCCCATCTGTTTTTCCAGATTTCCCATGCCAGCAGATACCAAGTGCATAGTATGTGCACAGGCTTGGTTTCCGTTTGCCTTGGGTTTCTGTGACTGTATTCCCTGTTGGTGCATGTTTCCCTGTCTTACTTCTATCCTCCCTAGCACCAACAATGGAGCTCCCACAAGTTGTTTTTGGTAATATATCCTCACTATTGCTAGTGGAGTCCTCTTGTTTGCTATTTCCTGCGGTATTTCTAGTTTGCAATATTGGCTTTATCTTATCTTTGACTACACTTGTTTCCCTACTATGGCTCCTGTCCAACTCTTCCACATCATCCCCACTAACCTCCAACCCCAAGGACTTTCCCAATGCCATAATGGATTCCTCAACTGGCATAGGATTCTCAGGGTTAGCCTGAAACCCTTCAAAATCCCTTTGGTCTACACATTCTGGCCACAGTTTCTTCCAAGCAGAGTTCAAGGTCCTCTTAGTCACTCCCTCCCAAGCCTTACCTATAAGGTTTACACAATTGAGGATATTAAAGTGATCTCTCCAAAACTCTCTTAGAGTCATTTGAGTTTCTGAGGTCACTACAAAGCACCTTTCAAACAGAGCTTTTGTGTACAGTTTTTTGAAGTTTGCAATAACTGCTGGTCCATGGGCTGCAGGAGAGGAGTGGTATTTTGGAGGCAAAAACTTCACCTTAATGAATTTCATGTCCCCATAAAGTCGCTCTGCCACGTCTGTAGGATGACCAGGGGCATTGTCTAACACCAGGAGGCACTTAAGGTCTAATTTCTTTTCAGTTAGGTAATCTTTCACATTGGGGGCAAATGCATGGTGTAACCAGTCATAGAAAAAGTCCCTAGTGACCCATGCCTTACTGTTTGCCCTCCACAGCACACACAAATTCTCCTTGAGGACATTCTTTTGCCTGAACGGTCTGGGAGTTTCAGAGTGATACACTAATAAAGGCTTCACTTTGCAATCACCAGTAGCATTGGAACATATCAACAGAGTAAGCCTGTCTTTCATAGGCTTATGTCCTGGGAGTGCCTTTTCCTCCTGAGTAATGTAGGTCCTGCTTGGCATTTTCTTCCAAAACAGGCCTGTTTCATCACAATTAAACACTTGTTCAGGTTTCAGTCCTTCAGTTTCTATGTACTCCTTGAATTCCTGCACATATTTTTCAACTGCTTTGTGGTCCGAACTGGCAGCCTCACCATGCCTTATCACACTATGTATGCCACTACGCTTCTAAATTTCTCAAACCAACCTTTGCTGGCCTTAAATTCACTCACATCATCACTAGTTGCAGGCATTTTTTAATTAAATCCTCATGCAACTTCCTAGCCTTTTCACTTATGATCACTTGAGAGATGCTATCTCTGCTATCTGTTTCTCATTTATCCACACCAATAACAGTCTCTCAACATCTTCCATCACTTGCGATCTCTGTTTCGAAAACACAGTTAAACCTTTGGCAGAACAGCTTCCTTGATTGCCTTTTTGTTGCCCACAATAGTAGCGATGGTTGATTGGGGTTTACTATACAACCTGGCCAGCTCGGAGACACGCACTCCACTTTCATACTTATCAATGATCTCTTTCTTCATCTCTATTGTAATTCTCACCCTTATTCCTGTAGGGTTGGCACTAGAAGCTTTCTTGGGGCCCATGGTCACTTATTTTGCAGATAAAATCACCAGAAACACTGTAATAATACGAAATGTTCCGATTGTATGCTTGGATGTTACCGCGGAGGCTGGCTGGTAAACAATGCCACCGGCGGAACATGTGAGGCTGGCTAAGGCTGCACATTAGACGCGTCTCAGACGAACAGCGTTGAGCGGGTTTTTTAGCGGTATGCGAGGCAAAATCTTAGCAATAAAATGTATCGGTATGCGGATTTAACGTTATGTAAGGCCATCGGTATGCGGGGGTCCACTGTATAGGTTGGTGTTTGGATGTATATCCTGTGAAGAGGCACTCTTATAATGTCACCTCCATAGGCTTCTAATAAGACATCTAGCTTTGTGCGTGTCATATCACTTACGGGAAGTATGTCCTGCTGCAACAATGTTAAATAACTTCCAGTATCACGGAAGGAATTAATTTCAACTAATTGAGTCTCGTCTATTCCAACTTTCACTTTAACAAAGTAGGGACTCATAGCTGAGTGAATATCTTTTTCTGAAACAGCTCTAGTATTGAGTCATCTAGAATGACTACTGATTCGTTCTTGTGAACCTTGTTCGGTACTAGGGCTCAGTTTCTTTTGAGTTGTCGATGAAGATATTACCTGAGTTGGGAAACGAAGTCGCTCGTTCCTGGTATCCCTCTCTAGTCAATAACAGTGTTTCCTTAAATGCCCTTTCTTATTACAATAAGTGCAGTTCAACTCACTGTTATGCCTTAGTGGTTTTGAACTTTTCCTAGAGTTAGATCTAAATTTATTATTAATGGGCGTGGAGGCATCATAGGAGGTCGGGCAAGGATTCTGTATGCGACGCATCTCTGTAAGATTGGATCGTCCTTTCTTAGGGGCATATTTAGTCACTGTTTCCTTACTTTTTGTTTCGCCGATCAATTGTTGAGATATTTCATAATTATCGGCGAGCGAGGCTGTTTCTAGTATATTTACTATGGGGCAACTAATCAAATACCTATGCAAGTCTGCTGGTAAATTATTATAGAAATCCTCATGCAGGATCAATTGGGAAAGACTTTGCATAGATTTACAGTTAGAAGCTCTACACCATCTCTCAAAAGCGATTTTCTTTTCACGTGCAAAATCTACATACGACTGAGTTGGCTGGTGTTTTAATGCTCTAAAGGTTTTTTGATAACTTACTGGGAGGAGATCATAAGCCTCTAGGATAGCCTTCTTAATGGAATCATAATCCACATATTTCTCAAAAGGTAATGTAGCCGTACAACTTTCAGCTTTACCAGTCAACGAAGTATGTAATAAGGTTGCCCAGTGTTGTTGGGGCCGGCTCATAGCACGTGCTTGATTCTCAAAGTCTTCAAAATAAGTATCTAAATCTCCGTCATTAAACCTTGGAACCATAGATGCAGCTTTTTGTATATTGAAAGAATCTTTTGAGGATTCAGTACATCTTTCACTCACATTACCTTGTTGTTGTTGTCTTATATAGCGGAGCGTTTCCCTTTGAAAGTCTTCTTCATTTAATTTACGCTGAGCCTCAATTTGAGCAGTCTGTAAAATAAATAGTCTCTAATTTCTCAAACTGACTTTGAGAAATATGCCCCGATGGCATCGAGAATGAAGGAATTGAACTGGCGGTATGTGGATATTCCTTTGGATGTGCACCTTGGTGAGGGGCAGGCTGACCATTAATAGATTAATAGGAATTCCTTCAGTAACGGGCGAATGCCGAACAGCGGCTGCACCCTGCAATACTTCATCTACTTTACTAGAGGCCAAAGCGGGACCTAATCTATCTGATTCAATTTCAAGATCAATTCTTTGAAATCGTTCTTTTAATACGTACTTCGAATCTCGACTGGTAGCTTACTTGAGAAACTAAACTTTCAGAGTCAGAATCTCCGGCTACATGATGGTTAGAGGCCCCTGGAAACAATTTGTTTCTAATTATTGCCCTTACGGTATTGGCTGTATAATATCTATCGTATGGTACTCCCAATTTATGGGCTATCTGCCAGCACATTTGAAGTTTCAAGGAGTCCAGCTTTGACAATGTTAAATCTTCAAATAACTCTTTAATGTGATCTTCCATGATCAATATTTTGAAATTAACTAGATAAATTCCCAGTATATAACTTTAATATTGTTCTTTTTGATCAATGTCTTAGAACAACAGAGCTCCCGGACGGGTAACCCATTTGTTGCAAATAAGAAATTTTTTAAAGAACTTCAGAATGTGGCCTGTTACTATTTATTTCTTATGCAACAAGATTTTTGGATCCGAGTTATTTAAAGGTATTTTAGAGTCTAGGGGAAATAATTTCAACTGGGAAACTCCATAGAATAATATTCAAATTTATTAAAGTATTTAAATACAATACTTTATCTTCTCTCTTAATACTTTGTACAATAAATTTACCATTTACATTTAGTTCAAAATCATGGAAATGTCACATTAATAAGGAAGTTTAATTATTCTTCCTGTAATTAAGTCTTCATTAACATTTACGTCCTTGTCTTAACAGGACTGTAAACTCAAAATACAAAAGGTACAAGATTTAACAAGACCTTTGAATCTGGCCATAAAGTATCTCTATGGATTACTGAACTGACCAAGAATATAAATATCAAAAGAATCTTTCAGAGCAATGAGGAACAAACTGAGTCAGCTCTTGAGTCCAATTCTCAAAACCATTCAAACTGTACACCGTAAGAGCCAATATACGATCAGTTGTCAGGGCTAGAGCAGGGAGCGGACTGACTACTTGCCAGTCTGTTGATGCGTCGTCAGGTTGGATCAGGTGACCCAAACATCAGCCAGTCGGACATAAACAATTGAACAACTCACCGGATAGTTCCGAGACTTAAACTCTATATTCACAAGAAATCCTACCTAACAATAATAATAAAATAATAGCGATAATAACAAAATAGTGATAATACCATGGTATTTTTCATATATTAACCCTTTGACTGTTTCCGACGTATAAATACGTCTTACGAGCCAATGTTTCTGACGTATTTATACGCATAAATTCTAGCAGCTTCAAATCAAGCAGGAGAAAGCTGGTAGGCCCACATGTGAGAGAATGGGTCTCCATGGTCAGTGTGCACCATATAAAAAAAATCGGGGAGCCAGTGGTGCATTGTGGGAATGCCATTTCAGTTGTCCTTTTTCAGCATGTCTAGCGGTAAGAAATATGTGATTCCCTAGCAAATCTGGGACTCTTCTCTTCCCAAGTGATGCTCTAACACAGATGGAAGTGTCAGTGAAGATCAATTTCATGATTTGGAGGAGTTTGAGACCAAAAGCAATGGAGGAGGAGGAGGGGGAGGAGGGGAGGAAGAGGAGGAGGAGGAGGAGGAGGAGGGAAGGAAGAGGAGGAGGAGGAGGAGGAGAAGGAGAAGAGGAGGAGGAGGAAGAAGAAGATGTAATAATATTGTTCCCTTGAAGCAAGAAAAAAAAAGTCCACCCCATGACAGTGACAAGATAAGGGGAGATAAATCTGATAAGAGCTGACTTTGATGAGCGTAAAGGAGGGTAATATTACATGACCATCGCCCTCCCTTTGTTTTTGCTGGTACACAAACATTTCTGTCTGTCTATTTGTCTGTCTGTCAAGCTCCCTGTCTGTCCATCTAGCTCTCTGTCTCAGAGAGAGCCACAAGACTGTGTCATCACATTTACTCACACTCTTCAAGCAGAGTATAGCACTTTGTCTGGATTTCTTGGGTTATCCTAGGTAATTTACACTATGTATACTTGTATTTATGTGTACCTGTGAGACAGAGATAAACAGACAGATAGAAAGAGAGACAGATTGAAAGATATAGAATGAGGGAGAAAGATAATTAGATAGAATGGAGGAGGGGAAGCAGCATCCGACCCCATTGTTTTGACAGGAGGTAGGGGTGTGAGTAATGAGACAATATGTCACTTTGACAGCTGCCGACTTCTGACTCAAAACAATTATAAGCCACACACTCGCACACAAGGAGGAGGAGGAGGAGAAGGAGGAGAAGGAGAAGGAGGAGAAGGAGAAGGAGGAGAAGGAGAAGTAGAAGTAGAAGTAGAAGTAGAAGGAGAAGGAGGAGGAGGAGGAGGAGGAGGAGGAGGAGGAGGAGGAGGAGGAGAAGGAGGAGGAGAAGGAGGAGGAGGAGAAGGAGGAGGAGGAGGAGAAGGAGGAGGAGGAGAAGAAGGAGGAGGAGAAGAAGGAGGAGGAGAAGAAGGAGGAGGAGAAGAAGGAGGAGGAGGAGGAGAAGGAGGAGAAGGAGGAGGAGGAGGGGAGGAGGAGGAGGAGGAGGAGAGAGAGGAGAAGGAGGAGGAGGAGGAGGAGAAGGAGGAGGAGGAGGAGAAGGAGGAGAAGGAGGAGAAGGAGGAGGAGGAGGAGGAGGAGGAGAGGAGAAGGAGGAGGAGAGGAGGAGGAGAAGGAGGAGGAGGAGAAGGAGGAGAAGGAGGAGGAGGAGGAGGAGGAGGAGAAGGAGGAGAAGGAGGAGGAGGAGAGAGGAGGAGGAGGAGAAGGAGGAGGAGGAGGAGGAGGAGGAGAAGGAGGAGGAGGAGAAGGAGAAGGAGAGGAGGAGGAGGAGGAGGAGGAGAGAAGGAGGGAGGAGGAGGAGGAGGAGGAGGAGGAGGAGAAGGAGAAGGAGGAGGAGGAGGAGGAGAAGGAGAAGGAGGAGGAGGAGGAGGGAGGAGGAGGAGGAGGAGGAGGAGGAGGAGGAGAAGGAGGAGGAGGAGAAGGAGGAGAAGGAGGAGGAGGAGGAGGAGGAGAAGAAGGAGGAGGAGGAGGATAATAATTATTATTATTATTATTGTTTGTTTTTGTAAACAAGTTTTGTAAACAATATATTGATAATTATGTTTGTGTGCTTATTGTGTTGTATACAACGAGTGTATATATTTTATATTGCACCTTACTTTGGTCTCATAGGCCACATAAAGTATGTAAAAAATAAAATAGTGAAAAAACAAAAAACCTTCAAATACAAGTAAACTAAAGTTTACCGGGTGAGCGGCAGTCGCCGCTGTTGCCATACGCGGCTCATTTTCTGCAAACTTCACGGCTCTATATCTCAGTAAGTACCGATGGCAAAAATTTTTTTTTTGGACTAAAACACTCAGAAAAAGAATCTTAACATTTTCATAAGAAAAAATAATTTTTTTTTTTTTTGAATATTTGGCGACATAGAATGACAGTTTCAGAGAGGGGCCTGAAACAGTCAAAGGGTTAACAGATAATAATATAACGCCGAAAGTCTCTATTTTAGCTATAAACGGGGACTTTCGCACTATAACATTAAGTAATGAACATATTCTCTTACAATAGTTAAATAACACAGGATGACCAATTTCGAAGATATAACATCAGACTCTAACCAGAATGAGAGCAAAGCAGAAAAAATTAAGCCTACTTTCCAATGAATTGGAAAAAATAATCATAATGATCATTATGGATGTAATACTAATGTGTACCATATTATTTGGTAAGCCTCCTGGGCTTATAGGTTTTACTCCACAAGGATTGATGATAACAATTCATGGTTAAAATGGATATCAATAAATAACAAAAAGGCACAATACTGTGACTGGAGCAATACACAAATAACCTGCACACAGGAGAGAAGAACTTAAAGTGACATTGCAGTCTGACTTAGACCATTTACAAAGTCACACTAACAAAAAGCAACGAAAGAACGAACGATAGTTCAGGTAAGATCCCAAACGGGATGAGCGGGGAAGACGGGACAGATGAAGAATAGTACTGGAGAGGAGTGTTCTTAGTCGTAGAAATAGAGCCAGGGCTTAACCCAGCAGTGAAGGCGATCATGGGACAGATATTGAGAAGAGAAGTTCAGGCTCTTCTGTTGGGACTCTGGTGGGGTGAGTGGGGAGGATGGGACAGGCGAAGATTAGCGCTAGAGAGGAGTGTAGAATTGAGCCATGTCTTAACGCTAAAGCTAAGGCGACGTGGGTCAGAGAATGGTACCTGTCTGAGAAGGTACCTGTCAGAGAATCCAAGGTTATTTGTAAATAGGGTTAGGAGCAGGATTATACAAGGAGTAGAAAAGGTTGTGTTGGTTTGTGGGTTTGCGAATGTCTTCGTCAAGGAGAGAGGTCCAGTAGTCATGTCGTGTCGTGTCTCAAGTTTGTCTACCTGTCTCTCACTGAGCGTCTTCCAGTACAAACTCAGCATAGGGATGTCTAATTGGGCATGGAAAGACTCGCTTGTGGTGAAGTCCTCCCATCTGACATAAAGCACCCAGCGCAGCGCCTTGTTCTGGACACCCTGCAGTTTAAGTAAGTTTGTTTTAGCTGCAAGAGAGAGGGCTAGAGGAGAGTAAGTTATCAGAGGACGTATTAGGGATTTGTAGAGGTGTAGTTTGGTGCGTTGGGAGGCATGGTTTAGCTTGTAGAGGCCCGCAAGGACCTTACTAGCTATTGCATGCCTTGAGTGAATGTGTCCGTGTAAGCAAAGAAGGCAGTCAAGATTACCGCCAGGGACAGTGACAGATTGTGTGATGGGGATGTAAGTGCGGGTGTCAGCTGTTCTGAGCTCGACAGTTAATGGAGGGTCACGTTTCCTGTAGTTAAAATATGTAATGCTGGATTTATCTGCATTGGTTTTCATTCTCCATTTTTGTTCCCAGATGGCTATCCTGTCGACCTCGTTTTGTTTTGTGTGTGAGTGTATCTGTATTGGCATGTGATAAGTTGTATAATGTCATCTGCATAGGCTAGTGTGATGGAGTTGTGGTATACAGGTGTTAGAATGTTGTTAGTGTATAATATGTAGAGGGTAGGGGAGAGGACAGATCCCTGGGGTAATACAGCATTTAGTGTGAAGTAGTCAGAGTAACAGCCTTGGAATTTGATTCTCATGGTACGGCCGTCTAGGAAGTTGCAGAGGAGTTTACGAGTAGTGAGAGGCAGGTTCAAGTTAGTGCAGAGTTTGTACTTGAGCCCTTCATGCCAGACAGTGTCAAAAGCTTTTTCAACATCTTTTGCAACCACGGCTGTCCTGTTTCTTTTTGTGTTTGTGTGGATGTAGTTGAGAATGATGTTAATGGCATCCTGTGTGGATCTGTGTGTTCTGAAGCCAAACTGGCCATCAAAAAGTAGAGTTGTGCTCCAGGTATCTGCAAAGGCGATGGTTGATGAGTTTTTCAAAGAGTTTTCCTAAAGTTTCAAGGAGGCTGATAGGGCGATAGTTTCTAGGGTCAGAGTGGTCTTTTCTGGGTTTAGGAAGGAGGAAAAGCAGTAGCAGCTTTGAAGAGGGGAAGGGAAGTATCCAGAGGCAAGGGAGGCATTGAGGAGGTTTGTGTGGGGCAGTAATGATAGAGTCGGGAAGGTGTTTTAGGATAATATGGTTTAGGCAAGAGGAACCAGGAGCCTTGGGAGGAAGGTGTCTGAGGAGAGTTTTAATGTATGTGTTGGTGAAAGGAGTGTCGAGTTCTTGGGAGGAGGTAAGAGAGTCTAGAATAGATGGATGTGGCTATCTGGTGTTGTTTCTTGTGTGTGTGCAGTGTTCCAGTGTTCTATGTTCTGGATGTGTTGAATAACATTAGGGTAAGATGGGTGAGGGTGGAAGATGTTCTCCCAGATATGTTTGAAGATGTTAGTAGCAGCCCTCAGGTCTGAGATGTGTGTGTTGTTTTGGGTGATGTGTTTGAATTTGTTGGTGGGAGTTGTACCTCTGATTTTTTTGATAAAGTTCCAGAAGGCTTTGTGTTTTTAATATGCTGTTTGTCCATTTTGTTGTATGAGTTGTGACCAGTGATTGTTGTGGTCTTGGTCGAGGTGTGTAAAATGTTGTTTCTAAGGTAAGTGAGATTCTAAACGGACTTGATTTTAAAACTGTGTGTGTTGTAGAGGAAGGGGTTTTGGTAGCAGATAAAATTTGTCTTCTTTTTTTGAGTGGGTTTGAAGGAATAACGAGTGGTGCAAGTTTTTCTTTGGTATTGTGGTGTTGGCTGCTTGTGTAATGGTATCCTGGATGAGATCAAGTTGAGTATCGATGTCAGAGATAGGTTTGTTGTTGAAGTCATAGGTGAGGTTAGTATTGTCTGTGTTGTTTGAAAGCATCCCAGTCAGCGTTCTTGTAGGAGAAGGAAGGTGTGGTCGGGATGAGGATAGGGGTTTGGGGGAGATATTTTAAGATGACTGGGATGTGATTTAGAGCCTTTTAATAGGGCCAGGTGAGATGTAGTGTTGAAATAGAGAGCTGGCTCGGTTTGCCAGAATAATGTCTGGTTTGCCTTGGCCCGTGTGGTTGTAGAAGGTGTTGAAGTCTGGGCCGAGATGAATTAGGGTGTTTATGGTTTGTGAAGCTGAGTAATTGGTGTCCAAGTTGGTTGTTACTGGTGTGATGAAAGGCGGTGTGTTTGAATTCATGTCAGCTAGTAGGTATGTTGGTGTGTTGGTGTTTAAATTTAAGTCTAAGGAAAGGTGTGTATGTTGAGAATAGTGCTTGGGGGGCATAGGTGGTGAAAAAGATAAAGGGGCCCAAAGGGGGGTGTGTATTCTGACTGCAAGACAGTGTTGGTGAATAAAAGGGATTGGGAGAAATTCGTGTTTTATGTTGGATTTGACAAGGATGGCAACCCCATCGTGGGGATCATAGGGGGACTAGTGCAGTATAACCATTAATGGTGGATTTCATTGAGGGGCTTTGAGGCAGGTACTGTTTAGCAAAACAATCTCTGGCCTCTCTGCTTCAAGGAGCTCGGCCAGTAGGTGTCTAATTGTAAAGTAAGAACGTATGTTGAACTGAATCACTTTAAACATGATTTAATGGTTTCGTCATAGCAAGGGGAAGGAGTCTGGATTAAAGCCCGTGATAGTGGTGCCATCAGTGGATGTGTGTTTGTAGGCGTTACGGACCTGTTTCCTGGAGGGGGAGGAAGAGTTGGATCTGTTTTTATGTTCTTTTGTCTGTCTGTCAGAAGTTGGGGCAGGTTTAGGTTTGAGCGGATTTTGTCTGGAGGAGGTGGAGTTGGACCTGGATGAAGTTTTGGTTGTGGTGGAGGAGTGGGCAAAGGTAGATGCAGAAGAAGTGGAAGCTTTGGTAAGGGATGAGGAAGTGGAAGCTATTGTAAGGGATGAGGAGGTGGAAGCTTTGGTTGGGGATGAAGAAGTGAGTAAGGAGGTGGGGGATGGGTGATCATAGCAGCAGCAGTAGGGGTGTTGGAGGGAGGGGTAGAAGTAGTGAAGAGGGGTAGGGGAGGAGGAGAGCTGGTGGATGTAGGAAGTGGGGGGGGAGAGGGAGTGGAGGGAGAGGTTGTAGGGGGCTTAGAAGAGAAGCAGGAAGGGAGGAATAATTAAGAGGGAAGATTTTAGCAGACAAGATTAGGTTAAGGAATGTGAGTAGTCTGATTGGTAAGCTTGAGAGATTCCATTGCAGAGTGGGCAGCAAATGGCAAGTTGGCAGTTAGTTTTGTAGTCTAGTGTGGGTGTAGGTGTAGAAGGAGAAGTGATTGTAATCTGTGTGTTGGTGTTTGAAGTGTGTAGAGTAGGAGAGGTAGACCAAGTGCGTGGAGTAACCGAGGCATTGGGGGCAGGGGAGGAAGGTATGGTGGGGGGGGAGGTGCAGGGAAGGGGTTTGGGAGGGAGGGAGGTTGGCTAGCTCTGAGGGTGGAGAGAATGTCTTTTCTAGAAGGGCAGGAATTTGCAACTGCAGTGTGTGACCCGCTGTAGTTAGAACATTTAAGGGGGAAAGGGTTTCAAGTGTTCCAGAAGTGGCCCGTTGCTGATATCTGGAGCAGGTTTGTGTGGAAGTGTATGAGATTTTGTCATGGCCGAATTTGTAGCATTTCAGACATTGTGAGATGGGGTGAAAGTTTGGAGTGAAGAGAGTGTTTGGAGGAATGCGGATGGTCTTGGCAAGGATTTCTTGATTGAAGAGTGTTTGAGGCGTCAGAAGGGGTCGAACAGCGTTTTTTTGAGGTGGTTTGAGTTATCAGGTCTGTAAATATCGTCAACAGAGACTTTGTTCTTAGTACTAATGTCTTTGATTTAAGTCATCTTTGTCTGTGTCATAGGCAGTCAGGAGGAATAGTCTATGTGTTTTGCGATCACTGTGCATTTGGCGCAGTGCTCAGGAGTCCAAAAATAGTGAAGCCTGCATTGAGAAGTTTTTGTCTGGTCTCGGTTGAGGTGTACGTTTCGTAAGAATGTCTGTCAAGAAGGAGTTTGAAGCCTGAGTTGGTTTTAAAGACTTTCAGCTGAGATGCGCCAGTGATCTGGTACAATAAATTTCCAGGACAGATAGTGGCATGATCAGATTTAGAGTATTTGAGGTTAAGCGAGAAAGAATTGGGTTTGGAAGAGGTAGAGGCAGGGTAGGCCTTAGAGGCAGGAGTAGACAGAGTAGAGACAGGTGTTGGCAGTAGAGGAAGAGTGGTAAGGGGGAAGGAAGTGGAAGGCATTGAAGGCATCGTAAATTAGATGTGGTGGCCAAATCTGTGAGAATATTTGGCTAGGCAAGTACGTGTGAAGTAGACACACGTACTTTCCTGGCTATAAAGTTTTCTTGTGGAGTCCTCAGGACACTCAGGAGGTGAGCTGTATGCCCTGAACGGCGAGGAGAGGCAACACTGGCTGTATGGCGTGCAGACCACACATACAGGCTGAGGCGCAGAGACTTCAGACAGCAACAAGAGTGCAGAGGGAGGCTTCCTGCCCTTGGGTAGGCAGCCACCAATGCACCAATCCTGCTGGTCTAGATGAAAGTCCAGTAACCACCACTGGATGAAGAGAGGCAACACTGGCTGTGAGCAATGAGGAGAGCCAACACTAGCTGTGTGGCGTGCAGACTTCACATACAGGCTGAGGCATTGAGACTTCAGACAGCGGTGAGGAGAGGCAGCACTGGCTGTATGGCGTGTAGACTACACGTACAGGGGTGCAGAGGGAGGCTTCCTTCCCTTGGGTAGGCAGCCGCCGACGCACCAATCCTGATGGTGAAGACGAAGGTCCAGTAACTACCACTCTGAGGAAAATCACTCTCAACACGGGTGATAACACGGGGTGATTAGATAGGCGAGATCATTGGTCTATGAAGGTGTTTGTGATCATGGAACAAAGCAGAGGAGGAGGCAGTATATATAGGCCAACAGACAGGGACGGGACAAGAGAGGTAGCAGGAAAGGGGGAAAAGAGGCAGTCGTAGAGGTAGTAGTAGTATAGTGGAGCGAGTCAAATACTAAGAAAAAGGAGCACTGCAAGGGAGCTAGGGGCCCACAAGGGAGCTAGGGGCCCACAAGGGAGCTAGGGGCCCACAAGGGAGCTAGGGACCCACAAGGGAGCTAGGGACCCACAAGGGAGCTAGGGGCCCACAAAAGGCAGGAACAAAAACACAGAGGGAGTGGGTGAGTGACACCACCTACGACTGCTGCACCTCTCCTGCCTATGGTTTATAAGCTGCTTCTTTGCACATATGCCGTATTCTATTCAAGATTGATGGACTGACCACATCGACTCAAGATTGAGAGACTGATTACCTCATTCTCCTCCTGTTCTTCAAGTTTCTCCTATGTATGGACTGATGAAGCAACTGTGTGGCGAAACGTTTCCTCAATAAAGATACCCAAGAGTTGCACATGTGTCTAATTTATCAATGTGTTGGTTCTCTGAACCATTCATCTATAATCCTGCCAGACACTGCAACTTCTTGGAATCTTAACACTTGGGAATTCTTCGCTTGCCTAACCCTTGGGCACAACCTACTTCCACATTGAATAAATGTGACACCACCTACATCTGCTGCACCTCTCCTGCCTATGGTTTATAAGCTGCTTCTCTGCGCACATGCCGTGCTTATGTGCTAAACAGTACCTGCCTCAAAGCCCCTCAATGTATCCGCCATTATGGTTATACTGCACTACAGTCCCCCTATGATCCTCACGATGGGGTTGCCATCCTTGTCAAATCCAACATAAAACACGAATTTCTCCCAATCCCTTTTATTCACCAACACTGTCTTGCAGTCAGAATACACACCCACCTTGGCCCCTTTATCTTTTTCACCACCTATGCTCGCCCAAGCACTATTCTCAACATACACGACCTTTCCTTAGTCTTCAATTACACCAACACACCAACATACCTACTAGCTGACATGAATGCCAAACACACTGCCTTTCATCACACCAGTAACAACCAACTTGGACACCAATTACTCAGCTTCACAAACCATAAACACCTAATTCATCTCGGCCCAGACTTCAACACCTTCTACAACCACACGGGCCAAGGCAAACCAGATATTATTCTGGCAAACCGAGCCAGCTCTCTATTTCAACACTACATCTCACCTGGCCCTATTACAGGCTCTGATCACATCCCAGTCATCTTACACATCTCCTCCAACCCTATCCTCATCCAGACCACACCTTCCTTCTCCTACAAGAACGCTGACTGGGATGATTTCAAACAACACATAGACAATACTAACCTCACCTATGACTTCAACAACAAATCTATCTCTGACATTGATACTCAACTTGATCTCATCCAGGACACCATTACACAAGCAGCCAACACCGCAATACTAAAGAAAACTCACACCACTCGTTATTCCTTCAAACCCTCACTCAGAAAAAGAAGAATAATTATCTGCTACCACAACCGCTTCCTCTACAACACACAGATTTAATCAAGTCCGATTAGATCTCACTTACCTTAGAAACAACATTTTACACAGCCTAGACCAAGACCACAACAATCACTGGTCACAACTCGTACAACAAGCAGACAAACAGCGTATTAAAAACACTAAAGCCTTCTGGAACTTCATCAAAAAAATCAGAGGCACAACTCCCACCAACAAACTCAAACACATCACTCACAACAACACACATCTCAGACCCGCAGGCTGCTACTAACATCTTCAAACACATCTGGGAGAACATCCTCCACCCTCACCCATCTTACCCTAATGTTATTCAACACATTCAGAAAATAGAACACTGCACACACACAAGAAACAACACCAGATAGCCACATCCATCTAGACTCTTACCTCCTCCCAAGAACTTGACACTCCTTTCACCAACACAGACATTAAAACTCTCCTCAGACACCTTCCTCCCAAGGCTCCTGGTGCCTCTGCCCTAAACCATATAATCCTAAAACACCTTCCTGACTCTATCATTACTGCCTACTCAAACCTCCTCAATGCCTCCCTTGCCTCTGGATACTTCCCTTCCCTCTTCAAAACTGCTACTGCTATCCTCCTTCCTAAACCCAGAAAAGACCACTCTGATCCTAGAAACTATCGCCCTATCAGCCTCCTTGAAACTTTAGGAAAACTCTTTGAAAAACTCATCAACCATCGCCTTCGCAGATACCTGCTTTGGGGATTAGTGTGGACGGTTACAAAGCATGGCTTGCTTCTGCAGTGTTTTAAAAATTGAGGTTGGAGAGTTGAAGGAGGAGGTCTTGCTTCTCCAGGAGGAGATTAGGAGGCTGAAGGTCCACCTCAATGGGTCTGGGAGAGTGTGAGGTGGCTGGAGTTGTGGGGAATGAGGCTTCTAGCAGCGAGGTGCAGTCTGTCTCTCGCTGTGAGGAGGCTGTAGTTGGGGAGGCAGCAACGGCTACCAGCAGTGAGGTGCAGCCCAGCACCTGCTACAAGTGGCGAGTAGTTCACAGTAACGGAAGGCGCATCAGAGTAAGGAAAGTTAAGAGTGAAGATCTGAAGGTAGGAAATCGCTTCTCTGTTCTTCAGGATGAATGTACTTCAGTGGCCAGTGAAGGTAAGAGTACTACTGCCCCTGCTAATGGAGGTAAGCGCATTCTTGTGGTTGGTGACTCTCAGGTAAGATACATTGACCGTGCTTTTTGTAATAGGAATAAGAAGATGAGAGATAGTGTGCTTCCCTGGAGCTGGTGTTGGGGACATTGTCAACAGGCTGGATAATTCATGTCAGGTAATGGGAGCAAGCCCATTATCTGTCTCATTGCTGGTGGAAAGATATTGGAAGGGTGGGAAAGAGAAGAGCTGCTAGATAAGTACAGGTCAGCTATAGATTTCATTAAGTCTAAGGGAGGGATCCCATCATATGTAGACATCTTGCCTAGAAGGGAGTAGGAAATGAATGGGTTGTCTAGGGCAATTGGTGTAAATTGCGGGCTAGACAGATACTGCAAGGAACTTGCAATCCCATTCATTGACAACTGGAACAACTTTTATGGCAAACATGATATGTGTGCAAGGGATGGGGTACATCTCTCGGGGGCTGGGGTGGTAGCACTTGCAGACTCGATTGAGAAGGCCATTGGTGAAATGCCTATGATTTTAAAACTGATGGAAGATAGAGGAAATGGTGTGTGTGGGAAACAAGCAGGTTGCAACACTTGGGTTGGAAACAGTAAATGTATAAAAGGCATTCAGCATGAAGTTATAAAAAAAGACAATAGTCAGGTCAGCAAAAAAAGGGGGACAGCAGAGGGCAGCAAAGGACTAGCTCCCTTTAAGGTTTACTATACTAATAGCAGGAGTGTAAGAAAAAGATAGATGAGCTAAGATTAATTGCAAGTGCAGGAAACATAGAATTATTGCTATAACAGAGACCTGGCCAATCTGAAAGATAGAGAGATGCCCTCTGAATGTCAAATACAAGAGCTATAAATTATTCCACACTGACAGGGTCAACAGGAAAGGTGGTGGATAGCGATGTAGTCAGAGACAATTTAAATTGTTTTTGTTAGACAAGATATTAAATTAGAAGCGTCAGCCACGAATCTGTTTGGTTTTCAGCTTCTCGAGGGCCGAAGAAAAACTAATTTTGGGTGTGATTTACAGGGGCCCCCAAAACTTGATAGGGATGCAGTTTAAAATTCTATGGGGGCGAAATTCGTAAGGCATCTACATACGAAAATGTTTGTGCTAATGGGAGATTTCAACTATAGACAGATGACTGGAGCAATTGACAGGAAATTTAGAGTCAGGTGACTTTCTTGATACGATCCAGGGTTGTTTTTTAAAACATTTGTGACAGAGCCAACTAGGGAAATAACCTCTTGACTTGGTTCTTGCCAGTAGGGAAACACTAATTAATAATCTTTAGGTTAATGATGAGCTTGGGGAAAGTGATCACAAATCACTCAGTTTTAATATATCATGGAATTCCCCTAATAATGGCAATCAAGTCTCCCTCCCTGACTTTCGCTGGCGATTTAATAGGACTGAAAAATTACTTAGGTGGGGGGTGAACTGGAATGACCTGACTAAGGTCAGGTAGGTGGGGATGGTTGCCGATATGATGCTTTCCCGGCATAGTTCTAGCTGCTCAGTCAAATTATGTTTCCCAAATAGGGAAAATCAGATCAAACAAAAATGATCCTAAATGGATGAACAATAGATTAAAATATCTGATTGGTCAAAGAGGGCTATACAGTGGGCCCCCCCAAACGATGGCTCACATAGGATTTTTCCCGCAAACATTACTTTTTCGCAAAATTTTTCCGCGCTACCCATTAAAAACCCGCTTAAACCCATTTTCGCCCAAGCGCCAATGGGCCCCCAGCCAGCCCAATGTGCCGCCCCGTCCCATTGTTTACCCCCGCCTCCGCGGGGAAAATCCAAGCATACACTCGGAAAAATTTCGTATTATTACAGTATTTTTGGTCGGGTTTCTGGAAAAAAGTGACCAGGGCCCCAAAAAAGCTTCTGTGCCAACCCCAAAAACCCAAAAAGGGGAAGAATTTTCTATGAGATGAAGAAAGAGATAAATTTATAAGTATGAAAGTGGAGTGCGTAAGCCGCCCTAGTCAAGCTGTACAAGAAACCCCAATCAACCCGCTACTATTTGGGCACCAAAAAGAAAATCAAGGAAGTGTTCTTGCCAAAGGTTAAACGGGTTTTTTCGAAACAAGATCGCAAGTGATGGAAGATTTGAGAGACCTTTTGGTGTGGATAAATAAAAAACAGCTAGCAGGAGATACGTTCTAAGCGATCATATGTGAAAAAGGCTAGAAGTTGCATGACATTTAAAAATTAAAAAAGCCTGCAAATATGATGTGTGAGTGAATTTAAGGCCAGAAAAGGTTTGGGGTTTGGGAAGATTTAAAAAGGGTATGGCTCCATAGTGTGATAAGGATGGTGAGGCTCCCAGTTCGGGGACCACAAAGGGGCTAAAAAAATATTTGCGGAATTCAAGGGTACTAAAATGAAGGACTAAACCTGAACAAGTTTTAATTGTGAGGGAAACGGGGCCTTTTCTGGAAGAAATCCCAAGAGGACCCATTACTCAGGGGGAAAAGGGCCCCCCCAGGACAAAGCCTAAAAAGACAGGCTTACTTTGTTGTGTGTCCCAAGCTAGGGTGATTAAAAAATGACCCTTTTTATTAGTGTATACTCAAAAATTTCCCAGAGCTTTTTCAGGGGCAAAAGAATGTCCTCAAGGATAATTTTTTTTGTGTGGACAAACAGTAAGGGCAGGGGGTTTACCTGGGAATTTTTTCCTAAACTGGAAACCAGGGGCTTTTCCCCCCAAGTAAAAAATTTTTCTAAAAAAAATTCTTTCCTCCTGGGAGCAATGCCCCGGTTTTTATCCTACAACTCAAAAACGACTTTTTGGGGGAAGGAGTTTAAAATTAAGGTGAAGTTTTGCCTCCTAATACCCCCCCTTTGACCCAAGGAAAGCTTTTTTTTTAAATTAAGGGAAAAAGACAAAAAAGCCTTTTTGAAATGTTTTGTAAGACCTCCCAAAATTGACAAAAGAGGGGGTTTTTTGGGGAAAAGATATTTAATACCCCCCCCTTGTGTCTTTGGGTACCTTGGGAAAGGATAAAGGGGACCTTGCCTCTTGGAAGAAAATGTGGGGAAAAGTGGCCAAAAGGGTTTTGGAAGGGGGGGCTCCCCCCAAAGCCCCCCGTGCCGTTGGGGAACCCCCATTTTGGGGCATTGGGAAATCCTTTGGGGTTGGAGGATGGGGGGATTGGGGAAGATTTGGGTAAAACAAGAAAACAAACCACTGTAGTGTAGATCAACTTAAAAAGGGAAAACCAAACCTAAAAAACTGTTCAGAGGAGGGGGGAGTTTTTAAAAGAAATTCCTCTACAAAAAAAGGAAAAGGAATTTTAATAAACCTTCAATATAAATACCCTAACACTTTTAACCGTCGGTAATTATTAACACAATTTTAAACCCTTTTGGCAATCTAAAGAAAAAGGGTACAGGCCACTATGGACAGATATCTTGTGCAAAAGGGTTTCCATGACTCTGAAGCTGGCCCTATGGCTTAAAAAGGGGGGAAGTAACCCCCAGAAAAGGACTTACTCCTCAAGTCCTAAGGGAAGGGGGATTCCCTTCTAAACACTAACACACTCTCCCCCCCTCCTCCCACCCATAAATATCACCAGATTTTAAATAAAAGAAAGTGTCATTTAATTGTGCATCCCTTTTTTCAGTTTGTGTGTTTTAAAAATTTAACATTTCATGTGGAAAAAAAAATTTTTTTTTCATATTTTTGGGGCGTCTTCCCCGGTTTAATTTTTTTTCCATTATTTTAGGGGGAAAATTCATTCGCATAACGATTATTTCGCATAACGATAAACCCCCCTTTTGCAGGTTTTAAAAATCGAACCCGGGGGGCCCATTTTATAGGCAAATCAAAAAGGAGGGGAAAAATTTAAAATCGATATATTTTAAAGAGAGAAATAAAAAAGGGAATTAGAAAAGCAAAAAAAAAATATGAGGTTAAAATTGCAGAGAATCGAAAACTAACCCAAAAGGTTCTTTCAGGGATACGAAGTAAGATCAGGGCAGATAGGCCCACTCAAAAGTTCCTCGGGGCAGCTCATGACAGTGACAAAGGGAAAGTTAAATTTTTTAAAACATACTCCTTCAGTTTTTTACACAGGAGGGTACCACATACCCGTAATGATAAATTGTAGAACAGGACATAATAAACGTGCCTATTAGGGGCACAAGTGACATGGTCCCTTTGGGTTAGATAAATTTAAAAAACCCAAAAAATCCCCAGGCCTGAAAACTGTACAAGGTTTTAAAGGAATTTAAAAAGGAGCTTGCCCCCTTTTGGCTAATCTTTTCAAAATATCACTACAAACTGGGATGGGGCCATAATGGAAAAAAGGCAAATGTGTACCTATTTTCCAAAACGGTACTTCCAGCTTGAACTATAGACCAAAAAGCCTAACCCTAGTGGGAAAATTATGGAATCAAAAATTGCCCAGGCAGTTTTAGCCACCCTTTAAAAGCATAAAATTTAATCAACGAATTCAGCAGGTTTTCAAAGGGGGGTTTCCCGCCTTTCGAAATTTTTTAACTTTTTTTACTAAAGGGATTTGAGGGTAGATCATGGTAATAATTTTTGATTTGTTAAGGACTTCAGTAAGGCTTTTTTTACGGGCCCAAATTTAAGACATTTAGGAAAATTAAAGCACATGGAAAAGGAGGAGAAATTTTTCCGGATAGAGGCATGGTTGACAAATAGGCAGCAGAGAGTTTTCATAAAAGGGGAGAAATCAGAGTGGGGGGGGGTCACGACGTGTTCCAAGGGGGCAGTTTGGGCCCCCTTTTGTTACAATTCATAAAAGCATAGAGAGGGCATAAAGAGCGACATCGGAAGTTTGCGATGACACAAAATAGGCCGTCGAATTTCCATTTTTGACGAGGACTTGAGCCTCCCGGGAAAATTTGAATAACTGATGCAGTGGTCGGAGAAGGGCAGATGCGTTTAAAATAGACAAAAGCAAAATTCAAATGTGGAAGGACAATAACCCTGCCCCAAAATAAACTAAAAAATGAGATCTTAATATTACGGATTGCAAAAGATTTGGAGTTCTGGTTAGCATAACGAAACCAAGACAACATGCATAAGTGTTCGCAAAAAAGCAATAGAATCCTTGGCTTATATCAAGAAGAAAAAATAGGAGTCCTCGGTTGTTCTTCAAATCTATACCCTTGGGGTTTGGCCCCTTTAAATTTTCTCACAGTTTGGTCACCTTATTACAGAATGGAATAAATTTTCTGGAAAATTCAAAGGAGGGTGACAAAGTTGATCCCTGTATCAGAAAAATTCCCTTGAGGATAGATAAGGGCCCTGAATCTGCACCCTCTAGAAAACGTAATTGGGGGGAATGATTGGGTGTATAAATGGAAGCAGGAATAAAAAGGGGTGTAAATAGTGTCTGAAAATACTAGCCTAGACAGGACCGCACAAAGGTTTTAAGTTTGGAAAAAATTTGATTCGGGAAAGGTATAGGGAAAATACTGGGTTTTTAATAGAGTTGTGGAGAGTGGAAAAAACTCCCAAGTACCTTTTTGAGGGCCAAAAGTTGTGTAGCTTTAAAAATAGGTTTTTATAAATACATAGTGGAGTGGGGGGTGTGAGTTAGACCTGATGCTTGTGCTACCAGGTCGGTTTCCGTGTTCCTCCCTTAAGTAATGTGACCGACCTGACTAGGTTTGGGGGCATTGGGTTTTTTTTTTTTTTGGGGGGGGGGGGTTTTTTTTTATGTTTTTTTTTTGTTTTTGTTTTTGGGTTGGTAAACAAAGGTGTTATTTTGTTTTTTGTGGGGGGGGGGGGGGGGGGGTTTTTTTTTTTTTTGTAAAGAAAAATAAAAGTTTGGGGGGGGGTTTTTTTTGGGTTTTTAAAAAAAAAAAAAAAAAAAAAAAAAATAAAAAAAAAAAAAAAAAAAATAAAAAAAAAAGAAAAAGTACCCCCCCCCCAAAATTTTTTGTTTTTGGGTTTTGTTTGGTTTTTTTTTTTAAAAAATAAAAAATTATTTTTTTAAAAAAAATAAAACCCCAAAACCCCCCCTACACCTCTACTAACCCAAATCTCCTCTGACAAACTTACTTCCTCTGCCCTCCCTTTAAAAAAACAAAAATTAAGGTGTAAAACGTCCCCAAACGATACAGGGACCCACCCCCATACCAGGATTCCCCAAAAGTTCAACCCATAACCGCTTCCCTTTTTTCCAAAATTTTTGCCTGATCCCCCAAAAACCCAACGTGTTCGCCGAGACGGCCAATGGGCCCTTGCCAGCCTCAAATTCCGCCGGTGGCCCCTTTTACTCCCAGCCTCCGCTAAAATCCAACCAAAAAATCGGAAAATTTCCTTTATTAAGGTTTTGGTATTTTTTTTTCAAAATAAGTGACCAGGGGCCCCAAGAAAGTTCTAGTCCCAACCCCTACGCAAAAAGGGTGAGAATTACTTAGAGAAAAAAAAAAGTCATTGATAATTTAAAAAAGTGGAGGGGGTGTCTCCGACTGGCCAGGTTGTTAAAAAACCCCAATCAACCATCGCTACTATTGGTGGACAGCTCTGCTGCTGCTGTACCCCGTCAGCGCTGCTGTAGTATTTTTTCTGCGTTGGGATCGTCTGCGCTGCTGTAGACTGTCACTGCTGCGTAGAACCGTTACTGCTGCTGTACCACCGTCACTGCTGCGTAGAAACGTCTGCGCTGCTGTGCATCGTCTGCTCGCTGTACACTGTCAGCTGCTGCTGCTGCTGTAGCACTGTCAGCTGCTGCTGCTGCTGTGCTGCTGCTGCGCTGCTGTAGCCCGTTTTGGTGTGGTTTATTGAAAATCCCAAGAAAAAATTAACCCAGGGGATTTGCCCCCCAGGAAAACCCAAAAAAGTCAGTTCACGAAGACTTCTAACTTTTCCATTGGGGGCCTTATTCTTGTCTCCCCGGATGCAACCCACCCCGTCGACTAACACCCCGGTGAAAGGGAAAAAAGCCTGGAACTAATGCTCATATGGGAAAAATTTAAAACCACAAAAGGTGGTTTGAGAGATTTTAAAATCGAGTGACATACACGTGTGATAAGGCCTGTTCTGGGAAAAAAAAGCCAAACAGGGCCTACAGTACTCAGAGGAAAAAGGGACTCCAGGAAAACAGTGTCTATCAGTCATTGCTGCCTCTTCAATAAAGGGAAGTGTATTTATTCTTTATTTAGTAGATAGACTGCACAGTATATTTGTGCATGTACTCTCTACATTGTGCATGTACCTTCTCTTTGTGGTAGGAAAAAGATTTTCTGGGTAAAATTTTTTTTTTATACTTTTGGGGTCTTGCACGGGTTAATTGATTTCCATTATTTCTTATGGGGAAAATTCATTCGCATACCGATCATTTCGCATAACAATGAGCTCTCTTGCACGGATTAAAGTCGCTATGCGGGGGTCCACTGTATATGTTTTTCAACATTTGAAAGTATGTAAAAAAAGTAGATCTTCTTTTTTTTTTTTTTTTACATTTGAAAATGTGTAAAAAAACTTTGATCTACTTTTTTTTTTTGTTATATTTGAAAATATGTAAAAAAAATGTAGATCTACTTTTGGAGCGCTACACATGTGAATGTAGATCTGCTTGGACCGTTTACAGGTTAAACTGCAGCGTGTCCAGAACAAGGCGCTGCGCTGGGTGCTTCATGTCAGATGGGAGGACTTCGCCACAAGCGAGTCTCTCCATGCCCAATTAGACATCCCTGCACTGAATCTGTACTGGAAAACGCTCAGTGACAGACAGACAAACTTGAGACACGACATGAGTACTGGACACCTCTCCTTGACAAAACATTCGCAGACCCACAAACCAACACAACCTTTTCTACTCCTTGTATGATCCTGCTCCTAATCCTATTTACAAATAACCTTGGATTCTCTGACAGGTACCTTCTCTGACAGGTACCATTCTCTGACCCACATTTGCCTTAACTTTAGGGTTAAGACATAGCTCAATTCTACACTCCTCTCTAGCGCTAATCTTCGCCTGTCCCGTCCTCCCGTTCACCCCACCGGAGTCCCAACGGAAGAGCCTAAACTTCACTTCTCAATATCTGTCCCACGATCGCCTTCACTGCTGGGTTAAGCCCTGGCTCTATTTCTATGACTAAGAACACTCCTCTCCAGCACTATTCTTCATCTGTCCCATCTTCCCCGCTCGTCCAATTTTGGGATCTTGTCTGAATTATCATTCGTTTGTTCATTTACATATGTCGTATTCTATTCAAGATTGATGGACTGACCACATCGACTCAAGGTTGAGAGATGATTACCTCATTCTCCTTCTGTTCTTCAAGTTTCTCCTATGTATGGACTGATGAAGCCACTGTGTGGCGAAACGTTTCCTCAATAAAGATACCCAAGAGTTGCACATGTGTCTAATTTGTCAATGTGTTAGTTCTCTGAACCATTCATCTACAATCTAATTCCTTGATGTTAATATCCACCTCTCAGATACAGGTTTTGGTTTTTCCACGTAGCACAAGCCTATGCACAGTGGCATATACATTCACTACTGTGATAAATGTTTTGAAAACTGACAAGTTGAAGATTGAGACACTTACGGAAATTATTATTAAGGAAACTTTTTGCCACACAATGGCTTCTTCAGTCCAATACAAAGTAGAGAGGGGCAACGTTTCATTTTCCAGGAACTTTGTCAAGATGATAGAAACAATACGTAAGGTATATATAGGCCTTGAGTGAGGTGTAGTGCAAAGTAGAGGTTTGTAGTAGTTGATAGTTGTTCTTTTGTTCTTATACTTGTGATGGAAAAGCTTTAGGTAGGGGTAGTTTTGATAAGGACCTGCCTTGTATGGGCCAGTAGGCCTTCTGCAGTGTTGCTTCATTCTTATGTTCTTATGTACCACGGTTATTTCAACATTTCATGAATGTCAGTTCTCACCCGTTCATATATCTTGATTCATGAACATGACTGATATCACCAATAAGTGAAAGTAAAGCTCCAATATGATAATTACCTGACCCTTTGTCTGTTTAACCCAGCCAGATATACACTACCTGGACCAAACTCACTGGTGGGCGGTGCAGCAGGCACAGTATATTACATCACTGATGACTGATTATAGTGATGCCAGGGCGATTAAAGGTTTTTCCCAAAACATCATAAAAAAATATTTATCGATTTATCGTAGTTTATCATATAGCGTCATTGATTTTCCCTATATAGGCCTATTTGTACTCTGTAATCATATAATAGACTATATAGAAACAAAGGATTTTTCTCTTATGTTGATGCAGCACTGCCTAGTATGGGCCAACAGGCCTGCTGCAGTGTTCC
Source organism: Cherax quadricarinatus (assembly GCF_026875155.1). Classification (NCBI taxonomy): domain Eukaryota; kingdom Metazoa; phylum Arthropoda; class Malacostraca; order Decapoda; family Parastacidae; genus Cherax; species Cherax quadricarinatus. The sequence goes on from NC_069426.1 coordinate 50,218,311, forward strand.
TCCTTTCTTATGTTCTTAGTGTCACCTTCTTTAGAGGCTCTTTGGTGTCGCCCCCTAAATGGTGTCACCCGGGGCGGCCCGCCCCCCCCTCTAACGACGCCTCTGGGAAGGAGAAAACTGTGGCTGAGATGTATCTTTTCTTTGCCACAATAATGCTTATGCCACATGTGTATAAGCACAGTATCAAATCATACTGGTCAACAGACCGCCTGATTGCAACCCCAGGTTTCAGTGATATAATGCCAGTGAATCAATTTGTGCTACTGTTATGTATGCTTCACTTCTCAGACAAAACCAGGCCTGACAGAAATGACAGGTTATATAAGATTAGGAATGTGTTTGTGTATCTGAAAGAGAAATTCAAAATGTATTTTTATCCCTTCAGGAAGCTTGTAATTGACGAGTCTTTGATTCTGTTCAAAGGAAGACTCTCTTTCAAGCAGTACATACCAAGCAAGAGGAAATGCTTTGGTATAAAGTTGTTTGTGCTTTGTGATTGTTACAGTGGTCTGGTATTGGATATTATTGTGTACACTGGAAGTTATACATTGCAAAATACCAGGAAGTTATTGGGCATCTCCGGTGATGTGGTTAGAACAATGATAGAACCATACCTTGGTAAGTGGCATATATTATATACTGATAACTGGTACACAAGCCCCTCACTCAGTGATTTTTTGCGAGTGAATATGACAGATGTGTGTGGCACAATGTGTGCAAATTGGAAACATATGCCCAGGTTTGACGCTGGCATTCGTAGAGGAAAGGTGCAGGAGTTTGCGCTGCCAATGACATCATGGCATTTCGGTGGCATGACAAACGAGATGTCACACTGTTGTCATTAGTTCACCCTAACGAAATGACAAACACTGGCAGGCAGCATAGAGAGAGCAATGAACCCATTCTAAAACCTGCAGCTGTGATTGATTACACCTTCAATATGTGTTCAGTGGACAAATGTGACATGCAGATTGGGTTTGCTGATTGTGTTTGCAAGAGTTATAAGTCATACATAAAACTCTTTTTCCATCTTCTGGACATTTCCATGCTCAATGCTTATAATATGTATAAGATGAGAACCAAAAACAAACCACAATATGGCAAATTCTGTTTGTCTGTCATCAGACAAATACAGTGGACCCCCGCATAACGGACGCCTTGCATAGCGGACAATCCGCATAGCGGATGCTTTGATCGCTAAAATTTTGCCCCGCATAGCGCCCAAAAACCCGCTCAGCGGCCTTCGTCCGAGACGCGTCCAATGTGCAGCCTGAGCCACGCTCACATGTTCCGCGGGTGGCATTGTTTACCAGCCAGCCTCCGCGGTAACATCCAAGCATACAATCGGAACATTTTGTATTATTACAGTGTTTTTGGTGATTTTTTTCTGGAAAATAAGTGACCATGGGCCCCAAGAAAGCTTCTAGTGCCAACCCTACAGCAATAAGGGTGAGAATTACTATGGAGATGAAGAAAAAGATCATTGATAAGTATGAAAGTGGTGTGCGTGTCTCCGAGCTGGCCAGGTTGTATAATAAACCCCAATCAACCATCGCTACTATTGGTGGTACAGCTGCTGCTGCTGCTGTATCACCGTCAGCTGCTGCTGCACTGTCAGCTGCTGCTGCTGTACCACCGTCATCTGCTCCTGCTGCTGTAGTACCGTCTGCTGCTGCTGTAGCATCATCTGCTGCTGCTGTAGCATCGTCTGCTGGCTCTGTAGCATCGTCTGTTGCTGCTGTAGCATCGTCTGTTGCTGCTGTACCACCGTCAGCTGCTGCTGCTGCTGTAGCATCGTCTGCTGCTGCTGTAACATCGTCAGCTGCTGCTGCTGCTGCTGTAGCACCGTTGTTGGTGTGGCTTATTGAGAATACCAAGAAACAATTAACCCCAGAGGATTTGCCACCCAGGATAGCCCAAAAAAGTCAGTGTCATCGAAGACTGTCTAACTTATTTCCATTGGGGTCCTTAATCTTGTCTCCCAGGATGCAACCCACACCAGTCGACTAACACCCAGGTGAACAGGGAAAATGCCTGGAACTAGTGCTCATATTGGTGAATTTAGAGCCAGCAAAGGTGGTTTGAGAGATTTAAGAATCGTAGTGACATACACAGTGTGATAAGGCATGTTCTGGAAGAAAATGCCAAACAGGACCTACAGTACTCAGGAGGAAAAGGCACTCCCAGGACACAGTGTCTCATCAGTCATTGCTGCATCTTCAATAAAGGTAAGTGTCATTTATTCTTCATTTAGTAGAGTAGTACATGCACAATATATATTGTGCATGTACTACTCTACTATTGTGCATGTATCCTTCTCTTTGTGTGTAGGAAAATGTATATTTCATGTGGTAAAATTTTTTTTTTCAAACTTTTGGGTGTCTTGCACGGATTAATTTGATTTCCATTATTTCTTATGGGGAAAATTCATTCACATAGCGAACATTTCGCATAACAGCCAGCCCTCTTGCACGGATTAAGGTCGCTATGCGGGGGTCCACTGTAGTATTCAAGTACCAAGGAAGAACACCTGCAATAGACCGCCCACCAAATTTTCAACAACTTCCTTCTCGTCTGAAGCATGGTGATCACTTCCTGGTAAAACTGCCTGCTACTGCTTTCAAGAAAAAGGCTCAGAAGAGGTGTCACGTCTGTGCACATACAAAAAAACACCCACAAGAATTCAGACACACTCGTTTTATGTGTGAGGAGTGTAAAACACCACTGTGCATGACACCATGTTTCAAAGACTTCCACAGGCTGCAGAACTTCTAGAAACATTCCCTGTGACTGTATATGTGTATATAAAATATAGAAAAATAGTAATAAACAACATTTCATATCGTTTGTTTGTGTAAATATTTTCTATAAACAAAATAATGACAACAGTGTTTACACCATTATTGTGTAGTATTGAAAAAGAAATAACTTACAAAATATTGATCATATTGGTCTCACAGGCCATAAAAGTTACTTGGAAAAAGAAAAATTAAAAAATAATAGAAAATAGTACATAAAACAGTAAATAAAAGAATACCGGGTGACGGCAGTCGGCGATGTTGCCACATTGTGCCCCTTCTTTGTCAGCTTCACGCCTCCATATCTTGGTAAGTATTGATGGTAAAAAATTTTTGTTTAACCTATAATGTTTAGAAAAATAAACTATTTTTTTCACAAGAAAAAAATAATAATTTTTTTTTTTTTGAAATTTGGTTGACCCTCAGAACAAGTCTCTGAGAGGACCTGTCGACCCCCAAAGGGTTAAAGGAATAAGCCTTGTGCATACATCAAGTGCCATAGAGTTAATCTGTTCTAGGCATAAGTTAGGGTCTGTGTTGCTTAGTATATCTTCCCAGCTTAAATCATTTAAGACTTGGTTTACTTGGTCCCACTTTATGTTTTTGTTATTGAAGTTGAATTTGGTGAATGCTCCCTCGTGACTAATCTCATTTTGTCGGTCTGGGGCTCCGCACATACATGTCGGAACCTCGATTATGTTTTGATCCGAGTAAAGTGGTCCCTTAATAATTGTCCCGCCTGAAAGTTGACCATTTCGGAAATACTGTAGTCCCGTTATTTTGTCTAAACATTGGCTCGCAAATGGTCCGTTACCTCGGTAATCATCTTTCGTCCTGGATGCATACTCACGGCTCTGAGCCGCCTCAGCCTCTCTTCCCAGCCAGTGTGCCATTGTTTACCAGTGAGCGACGGTCCCCTCACGTGTTCATATGAAATATTTCATAATATTCTATTCATTTTAGTGCTTGCAAGTGCTAAATAAGCTACCATGGCTTCAAAGAAAGCTCCTAGTGCCAAGCCTTTGGTAAAGAAGGTGAGAAATTTAAATTTAAGAAAAACATCATTGAACAATATGAAAGTGGCGTACATGTGGGTGAACTGGCCAGGATGTATAACAAATCCCGTACAACCACATCTTCCATCATAGCCAAGAAAAAGGAAATCAAGGAAGCTGTTGTTGCAAAGGGGGTAAATATGCTGATGAAAATGAGATCACCAGTACTCGAAGATGTTGAGAAGTTATTATTGGTGTGGATAAACCTGAAACAATTAGCAGGAGATAGTCTTATGACGTCGCTTATTTATGAAGAGGCTAGGAAGTTGCATGATGATTTGGTAAAGAAATTTCCTGCAATTAGTGGTGATGTGAGTGAATTTAAGGCCAGCAAAGTCTGGTTTGAGAGATTTAAGAAGCTTACTGGCATACACAGTGTGATAAGGCATGGTGAGGCTGCCAGTTCAGACCAAAAAGCAGCTGAAAAATATGTGCAAGAATTCAAGGAGTACATAGAGGCTGAAGGACTGAAACCTGAACAAGTGTTTAATTGTGATGAAACAGGCCTGTTTTGGAAGAAAATGCCAAGCAGGACCTACATTACTCAGGAAGAAAAGGCAATGCCAGAACACAAGCCCATGAAAGACAGGCTGACGCTCATGTTCTGTGCTAATGCTAGCGGGGATTTTCAAAGTGCAGCCGTTACTAGTGTACCATTCTGAAAATCCCAGTGTTCAAGAAAAACAATGTTATGAAGAGTAAGTTGTGTGTGTTTTGGAGATCTAATAATAAGGCATGGGTCACTAGGGACATTTTCATTGAGTGATTCAATGAAGTGTTTGGCCCTAGTGTGAAAAATTACCTCCTGGAAAAGAAATTGGATCTTAAGTGCCTCCTAGTAATGGACAATGCACCTGCTCATCCTCCAAACTTGGGACCTAATTCTGAAGGAGTTTGGGTTCATCACAGTAAAGTTCCTGCCCCAGAATACCACTCCTCTCCTCCAGCCTGTGGACCAGCAGGTCATTGCAAACTTTAGAAAACTCTACACCAAAGCAGTGTTTGAGAGGTGCCTTAATGTGACCTCAGACACTCACTTGGCCCTAAGAGATTTTTGGAAAGAACACTTCAGTATTCTCCATTGCATAAGCCTTATAGGTAAGGCTTGGAAGGGAGTGACTACCAGGACTTTGAACTCTGCTTGGAGAAAATTGTGGCCAGATTGTGTCCACAAGAGGGATTTTGAAGGGTTTGAGGTGGCCCTTGATGAGCCTATGTCAGTTGTGAACTTTATTGTGGCACTGGGGAGTTCCATGGGGTTGAATGTGAGTTTGGATGATGTGAAAGAGCTGGTGGAGGACCACAATGAAGAGCTAACCACTGAGGAGCTGCAAGAGCTTCAGCAGGAAGAGCAACAGATCACAGCTCAGAATCTTGCTGCAGAGGAGGAAGAGAGATTGAAGAAGGTGCCTTTTTCAGAAATTAAGGAGATTTTTGAAATGTGGGGCAGGATGGAAAGATTTATGGAGAAACATCACCCTGAGAAGGATGTTGCAAGCCATATCAGCAACTTGTACAGTGACAGAGTCTTGGCCCATTTTAGGGAGCTCTGTTTCTGGAGTCTCTTTAAGAAACTCGAGAAACAGAGCTCTCTGGACAGTTTTTTTGCAAGACAGGACTCCAGTGACTCTCAAGCTGGTCCTAGTGGCATTAAGAAACAGAGAGGAGAAGTAACCCCAGAAAAGCACTTGGTACCTGAGGTGTTGATGGAAGGGGATTCCCCTTCCAAACAGTAATCCAATCTCTCTCCTCCTCCAGTCTTTGATACACTAAGAAGAATTGCCAATAAAGGTAAGTGTTATGCTGTTAATGTTTCATTCATCATGTGCCATTGTATTGTTTATGTACTACATCTATATTTCATGTAAAAAAATTTTTATTTTAATACAACTGGGTGTCAGGAACGGATTAATTGTATTTACATTATTTCTTATGGGGAAAATTGATTCGAAAATAGTCTATTTCTTTAACCCTTTGAGGGTTTTGGTCGTACTAGTATGTCTTACGCGTAGGGGTTTTTGACGTACTAGTACGCATAAATTCTAGCGGCCTCAAATCTAGTGGGAGAAAGCTGGTAGGCCTTCATATGAAAGAATGGGTCTATGTGGTCAGTGTGCACAGTCTAAAAAAAATCCTGCAGCACACAGTGCATAATGAGAAAAAAAAAACTGACCATTTTTTTGGAATAAATCAGCGACTTTGCAGTGTATTTTCGTATGGTATTTATTGTTGTATTCTAGTTTTCTTGATCTCATTTTATAGAATGGAAGACATATTACAGAAATTGAGATGATTTTGACTGGTTTTACAAAGAAAGGTGCCTTGAAATTGAGCTCAAAGTAGCAGAAATGTTCGATTTTTACCAAACTTCAAAAGTAAACAAATCATGCCAAGCGTGCAATACACGTCAACTGGTGAGTCTAATATTCTTTCACAAGTGCACCAATAATATTTATACCATTTTTTACACTAATGCAGTAGTCTGCATAACAGTAAATCTTATATTTTTTGTGAGAATAAAAATTCTAAGTGGAAAGCAAAAGAATATAAGAGGGGCCTTGAGACGTGACTAATGACTAGAGGAAATGTCATTTTAGTGCCAGGAATGTCTTTCTTGTTTATTCTGGACCCTATTCAGAAATTGGCATCTTTTGAAATTTGTGTGAAATTGGCAAAATTGCTAAATTCTGACCACTGTACTGGATAGTTGAATTTCATAAATGGGTGGTTTCTTGCACCTATTCGATAGAAAAAATGGAGTTCTAGCGAAATATTCATGTTTTTTGTCGACTAGCACAGTGAAATTGGCCGAAAATGGGGCTCAAAGTGGGCAAAATCGCCGATGCGTAAACATCGTTGAGACCGCTAAATTTGCAAGAGCATAATTCCGTAAGTTTTCTATCAAATTTCAAAATTTTGGTGTCTTTATGATCGGGAAAAGATTCTCTATCTTTTCATAAGAGAAAATAATTTTTTTTTTTTTTTTAAATTTGGCCGACCCTGAGAACGAGTTTCGGAGAGGGCCTGTCGACCCTCAAAGGGTTAATAGTCCCACTTCCAGGAACGGATTATGGATGATAATTGAAGGACCGCTGTATATTGCTTTTGATATGGTGACATTTTGTATCAGATCATCATTGTTAGTGAAGATGAGGTCCAGTGTATTCTCAAGTTTAGTAGGCTCTATTATTTGCTGGTTTAAGTTGAATTTTGTGCAGAGATTTAAAAGCTCGTGTGTGTGTCAGTTCTCAACTGAGCTGCCTCCTGGTGTTATCACTGCAACATTATTATTTGCTATATTCCTCCATTTTAGGTGCCTCAAGTTGAAATCCCCCAGGAGCAAGATGTTGGGGGCAGGGGCTGGAAGATTTTCCAGACAGTTGTCAATTTTCAACAGCTGTTCTTGGAACTGTTAGGACGTTGCATCCGGAGGCTTGTAGACTACCACAATGACTAGGTTTTGGTTCTTGATCTTTACTGCTAAAACTTCCACTACATCATTTGAGGCATTAAGCAGTTCTGTGCAAATAAGTGACTCTGTGATATACAGGCCTTTACACTTACTTTCTTAGGACCCATGGTTAGAAAAGTGAAATTTGGCCAAATGACTGTAAAAATGTAAGCAAAGCAGGAGAGAACTGCTGCCACAGGTAGATAAACACTTCACTGAGTTGGCTTCATTCTGAAGCTCTTGTTGTTATAATAATGTATTATTATTATTAATTTAGGGAACTGAAGTTTTTCATTGTAATAATAATTACTATAATTATTATTATTGATAATAATTTAGGGAACTGAAGCCCCTCACCAGTGCCAAGGTTCCTTGACGCTGGCGAGGAGCTCTTGATCTTGGGAATTGGATATGTGCTCTTGTTCCCTAAATTAATAATAATAGTAATAATAATAATACATGTAATAATAATAATATTAATATTATGATAACGATAGAGCTTCAGTTCCCTAAATTATCAATAATTCTTCTTCCAACATACCAGCCGTACCCCACTGAGGTGGGGTGGCCCAAAAGGAAAAACCAAAGCTTCTCCTTTTAAATTTAGTAATATATACAGGAGAAGGAGCTACTAGCCCCTTGCTCCCGGCATTTTAGTCACTTCTTATGACATGCATGGCTTACGGAGAAAGAATTCTGTTCCACTTCCCCATGGAGATAAGAGGGAATAAACAAGAACAAGAATTAGAATGAAAATGGAAGAAAACCCAGAGGGGTATGTATATGTATATGCTTGTACATGTGTAGTGTGACCTAAGTGTAAGTAGAAGTAGCAAGATGTACCTGAAATCTTGCATGTTTATGAGACAGAAAAAATGACACCAGCAATCCTACCATCATGTAAAACAATTACAGTGGACCCCCGCATACCGTACGCATTGCATACTGTACAATCCACATACCGGACGCTTTGATCGCTAAAATTTTGCCTCGCATACCGCCCAAAAACCCGCTCACCGCCCTTCGTCCGAGACGCGTCCAATGTGCGGCCTGAGCCAGCCTCATATGTTCCGCCGGTGGCATTGTTTACCAGCCAGCCTCCGCGGTAACATCCAAGCATACAATCGGAATATTTCGTATTATTACAGTGTTTTCGGTGCTTTATCTGGAAAATAAGTGACCATGGGCCCCAAGAAAGCTTCTAGTTCCAACCCTACAGCAATAAGGGTGAGAATTCCAATAGAGATGAAGAAAGAGATCATTGATAAGTATGAAAGTGGAGTGCGTGTCGCCGACCTGGTCAGGTTGTACAAGAAACCCAAATCAACCATCTCTACTATTGTGGGCAACAGAAAGGCAATCAAGGAAGCTGTTCTTGCCAAAGGTTTAACTGTGTTTTCGAAACAGAGATAGCAAGTGATGGAAGATGTTGAGACTCTTATTGGTGTGGATAAATGAAAAACAGCTATCAGGAGATAGCGTTTCTCAAGCGATCATAAGCGAAAAGGCTAGGAAGTTGCATCAGGATTTAATTAAAAAAATGCCTGCAACTAGTGATGATGTGAGTGAATTTAAGGCCAGCAAAGGTTGGTTTGAGAGATTTAAGAAGCGTAGTGGCATACATAGTGTGATAAGGCATGGTGAGGCTGCCAGTTCGGACCACAAAGCGGCTGAAAAATATGTGGAGGAATTCAAGAAGTACATAGACAGTGAAGGACTGAAACCTGAACAAGTGTTTAATTGTGATGAAACAGGCCTGTTTTGGAAGAAAATGCCAAGCAGGACCTACATTACTCAGGAGGAAAAGGCACTCCCAGGACATAAGCCTATGAAAGACAGGCTTACTCTTCTCATGTGTTCCAATGCTACTGGTGATTGCAAAGTGAAGCCTTTATTAGTGTATCACTCTGAAACTCCCAGACCGTTCAGGCAAAAGAATGTCCTCAAGGAGAATTTGTGTGTGCTGTGGAGGGCAAACAGTAAGGCATGGGTCACTAGGGACTTTTTCTATGACTGGTTACACCATGCATTTGCCCCCAATGTGAAAGATTACCTAACTGAAAAGAAATTAGAACTTAAGTGCCTCCTGGTGTTAGACAATGCCCCTGGTCATCCTACAGACGTGGCAGAGCGACTTTATGGGGACATGAAATTCATTAAGGTGAAGTTTTTGCCTCCTAATACCACTCCTCTCCTGCAGCCCATGGACCAGCAGGTTATTGCAAACTTCAAAAAACTGTACACAAAAGCTCTGTTTGAAAGGTGCTTTGTAGTGACCTCAGAAACTCAACTGACTCTAAGAGACTTTTGGAGAGATCACTTTAATATCCTCAATTGTATAAACCTTATAGGTAAGGCTTGGGAGGGAGTGACTGACTAAGAAGACCTTGAACTCTGCTTGGAAGAAACTGTGGCCAGAATGTGTAGACAAAAGAGATTTTGAAGGGTTTGAGGCTAACCCTGAGAGGATTATGCCAGTTGAGGAATCCATTGTGGCACTGGGAAAGTCCTTAGGGTTGGAGGTTAGTGGGGATGATGTGGAAGAGTTGGTGGAGGAGGACAATGAAGAACTAACCACTGATGAGCTGATAGATCAACTTCAACAGCAAGAGGCCAGACCTGAGGAAACTGGTTCGAAGGAGGGGAGAGAGAAATTGAAGAAATTGCCTACTACAAAGATTAAGGAAATCTGTGCAAAGTGGCTTGAAGTGCAAACCTTCATGGATGAAAATCACCCTCACACAGCTATTGCAAGCCGTGCTGGTGACTATTACACTGACAATGTTGTGAAACACTTTAGGGAAGTCATGAAGGAACGAGAGGTACAGGCCACTATGGACAGATATGTTGTGCGAAAGAAGTCCAGTGACTCTGAAGCTGGTCCTAGTGGCATTAAAAGAAGAAGGGAAGTAACCCCAGAAAAGGACTCGGCACCTCAAGTCTTAATGGAAGGGGATTCCCCTTCTAAACACTAACACACTCTCTCCCCTCCTCCCATCCCATCAATCATCACCAGATCTTCAATAAAAGTAAGTGTCATGTAATTGTGCATGCCTTTTTCAGTTTGTGTGTATTAAAATTAACATTTCATGTGGTAAAAATTTTTTTTTCATACTTTTGGGTGTCTTGCACGGATTAATTTGATTTCCATTATTTCTTATGGGGAAAATTCATTCGCATACCGAACATTTCGCATAACAGCCAGCCCTCTTGCACGGATTAAGGTCGCTATGCGGGGGTCCACTGTACAGGCTTCCGTTTTACACTCACTTGGCAGGACGGTAGTACCTCCCTGGGCAGTTGCTGTCTACCAACCTACTACCTAGAAAATTATCAATAATAATAATAATAATTATCACAATAACGATAGAGCTTCAGTTCCCTAAATTAATAATGATAATAATAATTATTATTATTATAACAACAGAGCTTCAGTTCCCTAAATTATTATCAATAATAATACAGTGGACCCCCACCATACAATGGCATCACCTTACATTAAATCTGCCATACGATACATTTTAACGCAAAAATTTTGCATCACCTCATGCTAAAAAAACTCACCTCACGCAATTCGTCCGAGATGCATCCGATGGGTGCCAGTGTTTACAAGCCAGCCAGTGCGGTTGCATCCACACATACAATCAGAACATTTCATATTATCAGTGTTTTTAGTGATTGTACCTGCAAAATAAGTCACCATGGGCCCCAAGAAAGCTTCTAGTGCCAACCCTGCAGTAAAAAAGGTGAAAATTACTTTGGAAATGAAGAAAGAGATAATTGCTAATTATGAAAGTGGAGTGCGTGTCTCGGAGTTGGCCAGGTTGTATACCAAACCCCAATCAACCATCGCTACTATCGTGGCCAACAAAATGGCAATCAAAGAAGCTGTTTTTGCAAATGGTGCAATTTTGTTTTCAAATAAGAGATCGCAAGTACTCGAAGATGTTGAGAGACTGTTATTGGTGTGGATAAATGAAAAACAGATAGCAGGAGATAGCATCTCTCAAGCGATCATATGTGAAAAGGCTAGGAAGTTGCATGACAATTTAATTAGAAAAATGCTTGCAACTAGTGGTGATGCGAGTGAATTTAAGGCCAGCAAAGGTTGGTTCGAGAGATTTAACCCTCTGACTGTCGCTGGCCCCTTTCTGAAACTGTCATTCTATGTCGCAAAATATTCGAAAAAAAAAAATTATTTTTTCTTATGAAAATGTTAAGATTATTTTTCTAAGTGTTTTAGTCCAAAAAAAAAAAATTTTTTTTGCCATCAGTACTTACCGAGATATAGAGCTGTGAAGTTTGCAGAAAATGAGCCATGTATGGCAACAGCGGCGACTGCCACTCACCCGGTAAACTTTAATTTACTTGTATTTGAAAGTTTTTTGTTTTTTCACTATTTTATTTTTTCACATAACTTATGTGGCCTATGAGACCAAAGTAAGGTGCAATGTACATATATACACTCGTTGTATACAACACATTAAACACGCAAACATAATTATCAATATATTGTTTACAAAACTTGTTTATGAAAACAATACAAAAAATTGTTCATTACTTTTGTTCTATAATATATATACCAATGTACAGTCACCGAACATATTCCTAGAAGTTCTGCAGCTTGTGGAACTCTTTGAAACATGGTGTCATACACAGTGGTGTTTTACACTCCTCACACATAAAACCAGTGAGTGTGCATTTTTGTGGACTTTTTTTTTTATGTGCAAAGACAAAACACCTCGTCTGAGCAGTTTTCTTCAAAGTATTAGCAGGCAGTTGTGTTATGTAGTTATCCTAGGTAAATGGTCGTGTGTCATCATTCCTTCCTTCCTACTCTCCAGCATTCCTTTCCTTCATTCCTTTCCTGCATTCCTTTCCTGCATTCCTTTCCTACCTCTCTTCCTACATTCCTTCATCTGTCCTTCCTTCATTCCTGCCATGTCTTCTTGCTTCTGGTTTCTATAATATATATATATATATATATATATTATATATATATATATATATATATATATATATATATATATACACACACATATATAGTCACTAGATCCTTTCATATAACTGCTATTATCTCCATTCAGCAAGCTTGTCTTGTGTGCGAGTGTGTGGCTTATAATTGTTTTGAGTCAGGAGTCGGCTGCTGTCAAAATGACATATTATCTCATTACTCACTCCCCCTCCCGCCTGTCAAAACAATGGGTTCGGATGCTGCTTCCCCTCCATTCTATCTAATTATCTTTCTCCCTCATTCTATCTCTTTCAATCTATCTCTTTCTATCTGTTTGTCTATCTCTGTATCACAGGTACACATAAACACAAGTATACATAGTGTAAATTACTAGGATAACCCAAGAAATCCAGACAAAGTGCTATACTGTGCTTGAAGATGTGAGTAAACGTGATGCAGTCTTGTGGCTCTCTCTGAGACAGAGAGCTAGACAGATAGACAGGGAGCTTGATAGACAGACAAATAGACACAGAAATGTTAGTGTACCAGCAAAAACAAAGGGAGGGGGATGGTCATCTAATCTTTCCTTATCAGCTGCACCCTTGCTCCGCCCTCATTTACGCTCGTCAAACGTCAACTCTTATCAGATGTTATCTCACCTTATCTTGTCACTGTCATGGGGTGGACTTTTTTTTTTCTTGCTTCAAGGGAACAATGTTATTACATCTTCTTCTTCTTCCTCTTCTTCCTCATCCTCATCCTCATCCTCCTCTTCCTCTTCCTCCTCCTCTTTTCCTCTTCCTCTTCCTCCTTCTCCTCCTATTCCTCTTCCTCCTCCTCCTCCTTCTCTTCCTCCCCATCCTCCTCCTCCTCTTCTTCCTCCTCTTCTTCCTCCTCCTCCATTGCTTTTGGTCTCAAACTCCTCGAAATCATGAAATTGATCTTCACTGACACTTCCATCTGTGTTAGAGCATCACTTGGGAAGAGAAGAGTCCCAGATTTGCTGGGGAGTCACATATTTCTTACCGCTAAGCATGCTGAAAAAGGACAACTGAAATTGCATTCCCACAATGCACCACTGGCTCCCCGATTTTTTTTATATGGTGCACACTGACCATGGAGACCCATTCTCTCACATGTGGGCCTACCAGCTTTCTCCTGCTTGATTTGAAGCTGCTAGAATTTATGCGTATAAAAACGTCAGAAACAGTGGTGCGTAAGACGTATATATATGGCGTAAACAGTCAAAGGGTTAATAATCGTAGTGGCATACATAGTGGCATTAAAAGGAGGAGGTAAGTAACCCCGGAAAAGGATGTGCTACCTAAAGTTCTAATGGAAGGGGATTCCCCTTCTAAACGTTAACTTCCACACTCTCCCCTCCTCCCATCCCATCAATCATCACCAGATCTTCAATAAAGGTAAGTGTCAGTTTGTTATTTTTTTATTTTTTTTTTATTATCACACTGGCCGATTCAAACCAAGGCAGGGTGGCCCGAAAAAGAAAAACTTTCACCATCATTCACTCCATCACTGTCTTGCCAGAAGGGTGCTTTACACTACAGTTTTTAAACTGCAGCATTAACACCCCTCCTTCAGAGTGCAGGCACTGTACTTCCCATCTCCAGGACTCAAGTCCGGCCTGCCGGTTTCCCTGAACCCCTTCATAAATGTTACTTTGCTCACACTCCAACAGCACGTCAAGTATTAAAAACCATTTGTCTCCATTCACTCCTATCAAACACGCTCAAGCATGCCTGCTGGAAGTCCAAGGCCCTCGCACACAAAGCCTCCTTTACCCCCTCCCTCCAACCTTTCCTAGGCAGACCCCTACCCGCCTTCCTTCCACTACAGACTGATACACTCTTGAAGTCATTCTGTTTTGCTCCATTCTCTCTACATGTCCGAACCACCTCAACAACCCTTCCTCAGCCCTCTGGACAACAGTTTTGGTAATCCCGCACCTCCTCCTAACTTCCAAACTACGAATTATCTGCATTATATTCACACCACACATTGCCCTCAGACATGACATCTCCACTGCCTCCAGCCTTCTCCTCGCTGCAACATTCATCACCCATGCTTCACACCCATATAAGAGCGTTGGTAAAACTATACTCTCATACATTCCCCTCTTTGCCTCCAAGGACAAAGTTCTTTGTCTCCACAGACTCCTAAGTGCACCACTCACTCCTTTCCCCTCATCAATTCTATGATTCACCTCATCTTTCATAGACCCATCCGCTGACACGTCCACTCCCAAATATCTGAATACATTTACCTCCTCCATACTCTCTCCCTCCAATCTGATATTCAATCTTTCATCACCTAATCTTTTTGTTATCCTCATAACCTTACTCTTTCCTGTATTCACCTTTAATTTTCTTCTTTTGCACACCCTACCAAATTCATCCACCAATCTCTGCAACTTCTCTTCAGAATTTCCCAAGAGCACAGTGTCATCAGCAAAGAGCAGCTGTGACAACTCCCACTTTTTGTGTGATTCTTTATCTTTTAACTCCACGCCTCTTGCGAAGACCCTCACATTTACTTCTCTTACAACCCCATCTATAAATATATTAAACAACCACGGTGACATCACACATCCTTGTCTAAGGCCTACTTTTACTGGGAAATAATTTCCCTCTTTCCTACATTCTAACTTGAGCCTCACTATCCTCGTAAAAACTCTTCACTGCTTTCAGTAACCTACCTCCTACACCATACACTTGCAACATCTGCCACATTGCCCCCCTATCCACCCTGTCATACGCCTTTTCCAAATCAGTTTGTGTGTATTAAAATTAATATTTCATGTGGTAAAAAAAAATTTTTTTTTCATACTTTATGGTGTCTTGCACGGATTAATTTGATTTCCACTATTTCTTATGGGGAAAATTAATTCAGCTTACGATAATTTCAGCATACGATGAGCTCTCAGGAACGGATTAGTATCGTAAGGTCGGGGTCTACTGTACAGTGGAACCTCAAATTTTGAACGTATCGCTTATTGAACTCTTCGAAAATCGACCGCTTTTTTTGAACCAACTTTGTCTGTATTATCGAACTTGCCCGTATTTTTGAACTGCTGGGTACTGGACCTGTCCGCCTTTTTCAGAGATTAAGGAGTTTTGCGCCAAGTAGAATGATGTCCAAATGTTTGTGGAGGAGTACCACCCTGAGCAAGCTGAAACAAGCCGTCTTTGCAACAAGTTCAGTTACAAAACCATGTCCCATTTTAGGGAAATCTTAGAGGCACCAGAAACACAGGACTGTGGACAGTTATTTTGTAAGACAGGAGTCCAGTCAGAGGTATTGTAAGGGGACGGGGGGCGGGGGGCACCCCGGGGGGCACCCCGGGTGACACCATTTAGGGGATGACACCATTTAGGGGACGACACCATAGAGCCTCTAAAGAAAGTGACACTAATGCACAAAACAGTGCTGCACCGACATAAGGGAAAGAATCCTTCATTTCAATATAGCCTATTATATATTAACAAAGTACAAATAAGCCTATATAGGGAAAATCATGGATTTTGATGATGTGATAGACGATTTTGAATAATTGAAAGGAAGGAAATGTAAGATCAGATACACTGAGATGTTACACGTGCTCAAGGTCAAATCTGAACTATTGTTTCTCTGATATTGCAATGCTTTTCTTTATTTTTCAAGTTTTGTTTTTGTTTTGGCATTGTTGAAGATGAATAAATGTAAGATCTGTTGTTTGTACTCAATGTGGTATTTGAGTTTGTTTCCTCAATATTACAACGATTATTTATTTTATCATTAATAAAGTTGAGAAGTATTCTCCTGTTCAGTTTATGTCCCTTAAACATTTGTCACTGGCCATCCTTAGAATTTCATGGGGGTGAGTTTACCTGGAGAGAGTTCCGGGGGTCAACGCCCCCGCGGCCCAGTCTGTGACCAGGCCTCCTGGTGGATCAGAGCCTGATCAACCAGGCTGTTGCTGCTGGCTGCACGCAAACCAACGTACGAGCCACAGCCCGGCTGGTCAGGAACCGACTTTAGGTGCTTGTCCAGTGCCAGCTTGAAGACTGCCAGGGGTCTGTTGGTAATCCCCCTTATGTATGCTGGGAGGCAGTTGAACAGTCTCGGGCCCCTGACACTTATTGTATGGTCTCTTAACGTGCTAGTGACACCCCTGCTTCTCATTGGGGGGATGTTGCATCGTCTGCCAAGTCTTTTGCTTTCGTAGTGAGTGATTTTCGTGTGCAAGTTCGGTACTAGTCCCTCTAGGAGTTTCCAGGTGTATATAATCATGTATCTCTCCCGCCTGCTTTCCAGGGAATACAGGTTTAGGAACCTCAAGCGCTCCTAGTAATAGAGGTGTTTTATCTCCGTTATGCGTGCCGTGAAGGTTCTCTGTACGTTTTCTAGGTCAGCAATTTCACCTGCCTTGAAAGGTGCTGTTAGTGTGCAGCAATATTCCAGCCTAGATAGAACAAGTGACCTGAAGAGTGTCATCATGGGCTTGGCCTCCCTAGTTTTGAAGGTTCTCATTATCCATCCTGTCATTTATCTAGCAGATGCGATTGATACAATGTTATGGTCCTTGAAAGTGAGATCCTCCGACATGATCACTCCCAGGTCTTTGACATTGGTGTTTCGCTCTATTTTGTGGCCAGAATTTGTTTTGTACTCTGATGAAGATTTAATTTCCTCGTGTTTACCATATCTGAGTAATTGAAATTTCTCATCTTTGAACTTCATATTGTTTTCTGCAGCCCACTGAAAGATTTGGTTGATGTTCGCCTGGAGCCTTGCAGTGTCTGCAATGGAAGACACTGTCATGCAGATTCGGGTGTCATCTGCAAAGGAAGACATGGTGCTGTGGCTGACATCCTTGTCTATGTTGGATATGAGGATGAGGAACAAGATGGGAGTGAGTACTGTGCCTTGTGGAACAGAGCTTTTCACCGTAGCTGCCTCGGACTTTACTCTGTTGACGACTACTCTCTGTGTTCTGTTAGTGAGGAAATTATAGATCCATCGACCGACTTTTCCTGTTATTCCTTTAGCACGCGTTTTGTGCGCTATTACGCCATGGTCACACTTGTCGAAGGCTTTTGCAAAGTCTGTATATGTTACATATGCATTCTTTTTGTCTTCTAGTGCATTTAGGACCTTGTCGTAGTGATCCAGTAGTTGAGACAGACAGGAGCGACCTGTTCTAAACCCATGTTGCCCTGGTGACGCTAAAGATTCTGCCCTGGGTGACACCAACTCTAGCGACACCTCTGGGTCCAGTGACTCTCAGCTGGTCCTAGTGACATTAAAAGACAGAGAAGGGAAGTAACCCCAGAGAGGGCTTTGATACCTAAAGTCCTTATAAAGGGGGCATTCCCCCCACTCTTCATAGATCTAAACTTACTCCCTGTTCAGTACATCCACACTTACTACTGTGCAATCTACATCTACAGGACCTTAAATTCCAATATTAACCTTGACCTAAAACGCTTTCTTGATAGTTGCGACAGAACCCACAGGCACAATACCAGACACAAACATCTCTATGACAATCCCCGTGTCCGACTTAACCTTTACAAAAATTCAATGTATGTCAAAGGCCCTAAAATCTGGAAAACCCTACCTGAAAATTCTAAAACTGCAGACACATTCATCACCTTCAAAACTACCATCAGAAAACATCTTATCTCCCTGATACACCCTGTCAACTAATTACACGAATACCACCTGGTGGTTAACACACTCACTCGCCCATTTGACCATAAACAGAAATATCAATCTCAATCTCAAAATAATTAATCTTAACTAGTCATAAGTTGGCCTGTGATACTCCAATACTGAAACTATGTATAGTGCCAAATCAAAAGCATTCACATTGCTAAACTCACAAACTAGATTTTAGTCACTTAGCCATAATACCAACTTACCTCATAATTTTGTAATATTTTAAACTTAAGATTTTATTTAAGTCTGCCCGAAATGCCTAGCCATGCTAGGTGTTCTAGTGGTACACTCTGCAATTATTATTTTACTACATGTAAACAATACAATAACTAAATTCTGTTAACTCAGCATTGTATCCTTATAGAGAATAAACTTTGAATTGAATTCCAAACACTAACCCCAACTCCCTCTCTCCTCCTCCCTATCTTCCAGATGCCATCACCAATCTTCAATAATGGTAAGTAAAAATGTTATTTTATATGTTTATTTAAATTTATTAATACATGTACACTATATTTGTTGTGTGTATGTAAAACTATAATTAATCTCTATAATTATTTTTTTTTTTTGTGAATATTTTTGGGTTTCTGGAACAGATTAATTGTAGAGTGGACCCCAGGTATTCGATGGCATCGGTATTCGATAAATCCGGTATTCGATGCATTATATCGCAAAAAATTTTCCTCGGTATTCGATTAAAAACCCGGTATTCGTTACGATTCATACGAGACGTGTCCACGTGTGGCCTGAACTGCCCCTTGTGTGCCAGTGTTTACAAGCCAGCCAGTGTGCGCGCATCTAAGGATACATTCGGTACATTCCATATTATCCATATTATCACTGTGTTTGGTGCTTGTTTCTGCAAAATAAGTCACCATGGGCCCCAAGAAAGCTTCTAGTGCCAACCCTTCGAGAAAAAAGTCGCTAATAACTTATGAAATGAAGAAAGAGATAATTTCAATGTACGAAAGTGGAGTGCGTGTGTCGGAGCTGGTTAGGTTGTATAATAAACCCCAATCAACCATCTCTACTATAGTGACCAGTAAAACGGCAATCAAGGAAGCTGTTCTTGCAAAAGGTAAAACTGTGATTACGAAACAGCGACCGCAAGTGTTAGAAAATGTTGAGAGATTGTTATTGGTGTGGATAAATGAAAAACAGATAGCAGGAGATAGCATCTCTCAAGTGATCATTTGTGAAAATGCTAGGCAGTTGCATGACAATTTGGTAAAGAAATTGCCTGCAACTAGTGGTGATGCGAGTGAATTTAAGGCCAGCAAAGGTTGGTTTGAAAGATTTAAGAATTGTAGTGGCATACATAGTGTGATTAGGCATGGTGAGGCTGCCAGTTCGGACCACAAAGCAGCTGAAAAATATGTGAAGGAATTCAAGGATTACATAGACAGTGAAGACTTGAAACCTGAACAAGTGTTTAATTGCGACGAAACAGGCCTGTTTTGGAAGAAAATGCCAAGCAGGACCTACATTACTCAGGAGGAAAAGGCACTCCCAGGACAAGTCCTAATGGAAGGGGATTCCCCTTCTAAACACTAACACCTCTCCCCTCCTCCCATCCCATCAATCATCACCAGATCTTCATTAACCCTTTGAGGGTTTCGGCCGTACTAGTACGTCTTACGCGCAGGGGTTTTTGACGTACTAGTACGCATAAATTCTAGCACTGTCAAATCTTGCAGGAAAAGGCTGATAGGCCTAGATGTGAGAGAATGGGTCTGTGTGGTGGATGTGCGCAGTAGGAAAAAAATCTGGGACCCAGTGGTGCATTGTGGGAATGCCATCATAGTACACAATTTCCACCGTGCCCTGTGGTAAGAAGTTCCTCACTCCTCGGTGAATTGGGACACTTTTGTTCCCCAGCGACAGTTCTAATACAGATGGAAGTGACAGTGAAGATGAGTTTCAAGGTTCTGGTGAGGTTTTGACCAAAACTAATGACCATAATATGGGTAATAGTGAGGAAAACCCAGACAACCCACAGCCTTCCACCTCTGGTGCTGGGCCGTCTTGTTCACGTTCAGTTGTACCAGAATCAAAGAGGAAACTCCTATTTTCCCAAATCCCAGACTCAGATGTGAGCATTGGTGATGATAGTGATTATGAACTACAAGCTCTTCAAACTTGTTCCAAGAATGGAGGAGGAGGAGGAGGCAGAGGAGGAGGAGGAGGAGGAAGAAGAAGAGGAGGAGGAGGAGGAGGAGGAGGAAGAAGAAGAGGAGGAAGAAGAAGAAGAGGAGGAGAAAGAAGAGGAGGAGGAGGAGGAAGAAGAGGAGGAGGAGGAAGAAGAGGAGGAGGAGGAGGAGGAAGAGGAGGAGGAGGAAGAGGAGGAGGAGGAGGAAGAGGAGGAGGAGGAAGAGGAGGAGGAGGAAGAAGAAGAGGAAGAGGAGGAGGAGGAGGAGGAAGAAGAGGAGGAGGAGGAGGAGGAAGAAGAGGAGGAGGAGGAGGAGGAAGAAGAGGAGGAGGAGGAAGAAGAAGAAGAGGAGGAGGAGGAGGAGGAGGAGGAGGAGGAGGAGGAAGAAGAAGAAGAAGAAGAATATGTAATAATAACAATAACACATAATAATAATAATAATAATAATAATACATAATAATAATAATAATACATAATAATAATAATTCATAATAATAATAATAATAATAATAATAATAATATGCAATAATAAATGTTCACCCATGACAGTAACAAGATAAGGGGAGATAACATCTGATAAGAGCTGACGTTTGATAAGCGTAAATGAGGGTGCAGCTGATACCAAAAGATTAGATGAACATCGCCCTCCCTTTGTTTTTGCTGGTACACTAACATTTCTGTCTGTCTATCTGTCTGTCAAGCTCCCTGTCTATCTGTCTATCCATCTAGCTCTGTCTCAGAGAGCCACAAGACTGCATCTTCACGTTTACTCACATCTTCAAGCAGAGTATAGCACTTTGTCTGGATTTCTTGGGTTATCCTAGGTAATTTATACTATGTATACTTGTATTTACATGTACCTGTGAGACAGAGGGAGATAGATAGAAAGAGAGACAGATTGAAAGAGATAGAATGAGGGAGAAAGATAAAACACCATTGTGTATGACACCATGTTTCAAAGAGTTCCACAAGCTGCAGAACTTCTAGGAATATGTTCAGTAACTGTATATTGGTATATACAGTGGACCCCCGGTTAACGAACTTTTTTCATTCCAGTAGTATGTTCAGGTGCCAGTACTGACCGAATTTTTTCCCATAAGGAATATTGTGAAGTAGATTAGTCCATTTCAGACCCCCAAACATACACGTACAAACGCACTTACATAAATACACTTACATAATTGGTCGCATTTGGAGGTGATCGTTAAGCGGGGGTCAACTGTATATTATAGAACAATAGTAATAAACAATGTTTTGTATTGTTTGTTTTTGTAAACAAGTTTTGTAAACAATATATTGATAATTATGTTTGTGTGCTTATTGTGTTGTATACAACGAGTGTATGAAGATTGAGACACTTATGCAGCATATGGGAAACTTTATTCAGGAAACGTTTCGCCACACAGTGGCTTCATCAGTCCAATACAAAGAGGAAGGCGTAAGGAGAGGAGGAGTATGAGGTAGTCAGTCCCTCAACCTGGAGTCGATGTGTTCAGTCCATCAATCTTGTAGAATGTACAGCATAGGGCCGTAGACGTGGCTTATGTACTGTAGTGAGGTGAGGTGAAGCAGGCAGAGGCGGGGTTTCCCATATGCTGCATAAGTGTCTCAATCTTCAACTTGTCGGTTTTTCAAACCATTCATTACAACTGTCAGACACTGCAGCATCATGGGATCTTGTTACAAAGAATTCTTCAACACTTGTTCAACCTTTGGACGAAAACCATTCATCACACAACGAGTGTATATATGTACATTGCACCTTACTTTGGTCTCACAGGCCACATAAATTATGTGAAAAAATAAAATAGTGAAAAAAACAACAAACCTTCAAATACAAATAAACTAAAGTTTACCGGGTGAGCGGCAGTCGCCGCTGTTGCCATACGTGGCTCATTTTCTGCAAACTTCACGCCTCTTTATCTCAGTAAGTATTGATGGTAAAAATTTTTTGTTTATCCTATAATGTTTAGAAAAAAAAACTATTTTTTCATAAGAAAAATTTTTTTTTTTTTTTAAATTTGGCCGACCCTGAGAACAAGTCTCTGAGAGGGCCTGTCGACCCTCAAAGGGTTAAAGGTAAATGTCAATTATTTTATTGTTATTGTAATTATTCTATTGCATTAAACTTAATATTTCATGTAGTAAAATTTTTTTTTTTCATACTTTTGGGTGTCTTGCATGGATTTATTTGATTTCCATTATTTCTTATGAGGAAAATTGATTCGGTTTTCGATATTTTCGGTATTCGATGAGCTCTCAGGAGCGAATTAATATCGAATACCGGGGGTCCACTGTATTTCCATTATTTCTTATGTGAAATATTGCTTCACTTTTCAAACTTTTCGAATTTAGAACTAACTCCTGGAATGAATTAAGTTTGAAATTTGAGGTTCCACTGTAATAATAATAATTATTATTACAATAATAATAGAGCTTCAGTTCACTAAATTAATAGTAATAATGTACATAATACTACATAGGTAGTAGGTTGGTAGACAGCAACCACCCAGGGAAGTACTACCGTCCTGCCAGATGACTGTGAAACAGAAACCTGTAACTGTTTTGCATGATGGTAGGATTGCTGGTGTCTTTTTCTGTCTCATAAACACGCTAGATAACAGGGATATCTTGCTACTCCAACTTACACTTTGGTCACACTTCACAGACATGCACATGCATATATATATACATACATCTAGGTTTTTCTCCTTTTTCTACATAGCTCTTGTTCTTCTTTATTTCTTCTATTGTCCATGGGGAAGTGGAAAAGAATCTTTCCTCCATAAGCCATGCGTGTCGTATGAGGCGACTAAAATGCCGGGAGCAATGGGCTAGTAACCCCTTCTCCTGTAGACATTTACTAAAAAAGAGAAGAAGAAAACTTTATAAAACTGGGATGATTGAATGTGCGTGGATGTAGTGCAGATGACAAGAAACAGATGATTGCTGATGTTATGAATGAAAAGAAGTTGGATGTCCTGGCCCTAAGCGAAACAAAGCTGAAGGGGGTAGGGGAGTTTCGGTGGGGGAAATAAATGGGATTAAATCTGGAGTATCTGAGAGAGTTAGAGCAAAGGAAGGGGTAGCAGTAATGTTGAATGATCAGTTATGGAAGGAGAAAAGAGAATATGAATGTGTAAATTCAAGAATTATGTGGATTAAAGTAAAGGTTGGATGCGAGAGTGGGTCATAATAAGCGTGTATGCACTGGAGAAGAGAGGAATGCAGAGGAGAGAGAGAGATTTTGGAGATGTTAAGTGAATGTATAGGAGCCTTTGAACCAAGTGGAGAGAGTATTTGTGGTAGGGGACCTGAATGCAAAAGTAGGAGAAACTTTTAGAGAGGGTCTGGTAGGTAAGTTTGGGGTACCAGGTGTAAATGATAATGGGAGCCCTTTGATTGAACTTTGTATAGAAAGGGGTTTAGTTATAGGTAATACATATTTTAAGAAAAAGAGGATAAATAAGTATACAAGATATGATGTAGGGCAAAATGACAGTAGTTTGTTGGATTATGTATTGGTAGATAAAAGACTGTTGAGTAGACTTCAGGATGTACATGTTTATAGAGGGGCCACAGATATATCAGATCACTTTCTAGTTGTAGCTACACTGAGAGTAAAAGGTAGATGGGATACAAGGAGAATAGAAGCATCAGGGAAGAGAGATGTGAAGGTTTATAAAACTAAAAGAGGAGGCAGTTAGGGAAAGATATAAACAGCTATTGGAGGATAGATGGGCTAATGAGAGCATAGGCAATGGGGTCGAAGAGGTATGGGTAGGTTTAAAAATGTAGTGTTGGAGTGTTCAGCAGAAGTTTGTGGTTACAGGAAAGTGGGTGCGGGAGGGAAGAGGAGCGATTGGTGGAATGATGATGTAAAGAGAGTAGTAAGGGAGAAAAAGTTAGCATATGAGAAGTTTTTACAAAGTAGAAGTGATGCAAGGAGGGAAGAGTATAAGGAGAAAAGAGAGAGGTTAAGAGAGTGGTGAAGCAATGTAAAAAGAGAGCAAATGAGAGAGTGGGTGAGATGTTATCAACAAATTTTGTTGAAAATAAGAAAAAGTTTTGGAGTGAGATTAACAAGTTAAGGAAGCCTAGAGAACAAATGGATTTGTCAGTTAAAAAATAGGAGAGGAGAGTTATTAAATGGAGAGTTAGAGGTATTGGGAAGATGGAGGGAATATTTTGAGGAATTGTTAAATGTTGATGAAGATAGGGAAGCTGTGATTTCGTGTATAGGGCAAGGAGGAATAACATCTTGTAGGAGTGAGGAAGAGCCAGTTGTGAGTGTGGGGAAGTTCGTGAGGCAGTAGGTAAAATGAAAGGGGGTAAGGCACCCGGGATTGATGGGATAAAGAAAAGAAATGTTAAAAGCAGGTGGGGATATAGTTTTGGAGTGGTTGGTGCAATTATTTAAAAAATGTATGGAAGAGGGTAAGGTACCTAGGGATTGGCAGAGAGCATGCATAGTTCCTTTGTATAAAGGTAAAGGGACAAAAGAGAGTGCAAAAATTATAGGGGGATAAGTCTGTTGAGTATACCTGGTAAAGTGTATGGTAGAGTTATTATTGAAAGAATTAAAAGTAAGATGGAGAATAGGATAGCAGATCAACAAGGAGGCTTTAGGAAAGGTAGGGGGTGTGCGGATCAGGTGTTTACAGTGAAACATATAAGTGAACAGTATTTAGATAAGGCTAAAGAGGTCTTTGTGGCATTTATGGATTTGGAAAAGGCGTTTGACAGGGTGGATAGGGGGGCAATGTGGCAGATGTTGCAGGTGTATGGTGTAGGAGGTAGGTTACTGAAAGCAGTGAAGAGTTTTTACGAGGATAGTGAGGCTCAAGTTAGAGTACATAGGAAGGAGGGAAATTATTTCCCAGTAAAAGTAGGCCTTAGACAAGGATGTGTGATGTCACCGTGGTTGTTTAATATATTTATAGATGGGGTTGTAAGAGAAGTAAATGCGAGGGTCTTGACAAGAGGCGTGGAGTTTAAATCACACATAAAGTGGGAGTTGTCACAGTTGCTCTTTGCTGATGACACTGTGCTCTTGGGAGATTCTGAAGAGAAGTTGCAGAGATTGGTGGATGAATTTGGTAGGGTGTGCAAAAGAAGAAAATTAAAAATGAATACAGGAAAGAGTAAGGTTATGAGGATAACAAAAATATTAGGTGATGAAAGATTGGATATCAGATTGGAGGGAGAGAGTATGGAGGAGGTGAATGTATTCAGATATTTGGGAGTGGACGTGTCAGCGGATGGGTCTATGAAAGATGAGGCGAGTCATAGAATTGATGAGGGGAAAAGGGTGAGTGGTGCACTTAGGAGTCTGTGGAGACAAAGAACTTTGTCCTTGGAGGCAAAGAGGGGAATGTATGAGAGTATAGTTTTACCAACACTCTTATATGGGTGTGAAGCATGGGTGATGAATGTTGCAGCGAGGAGAAGGCTGGAGGCAGTGGAGATGTCATGTCTGAGGGCAATGTGTGGTGTGAATATAATGCAGAGAATTCGTAGTTTGGAAGTTAGGAGGAGGTGCGGGATTACCAAAACTGTTGTCCAGAGGGCTGAGGAAGGGTTGAGGTGGTTCGGACATGTAGAGAGAATGGAGCGAAACAGAATGACTTCAAGAGTGTATCAGTCTGTAGTGGAAGGAAGGCGGGGTAGGGGTCGGCCTAGGAAAGGTTGGAGGGAGGGGGTAAAGGAGGTTTTGTGTGCGAGGGGCTTGGACTTCCAGCAGGTGTGCGTGAGCGTGTTTGATAGGAGTGAATGGAGACGAATGGTTTTTAATACTTGACGTGCTGTTGGAGTGTGAGCAAAGTAACATTTATGAAGGGGTTCAGGGAAACCAGCAGGCCGGACTTGAGTCCTGGAGATGGGAAGTACAGTGCCTGCACTCTGAAGGAGGGGTGTTAATGTTGCAGTTTAAAAACTGTAGTGTAAAGCACCCTTCTGGCAAGACAGTGATGGAGTGAATGATGGTGAAAGTTTTTCTTTTTCGGGCCACCCTGCCTTGGTGGGAATCGGCCAGTGTGATAATAAAAAATAATGTACATAATACGTATGTAATAATAATTGAGAATGTTGTCGCTAGTTGGCAGTACACATGTTTACATTACTGTCGAAGCAATACTCTCCTACTTTGCTTACAGTTTTGGCAGTAATTTGGCCAAATTTCACTTTTCTAAACATGGTTTTTAAGAAATAAGTGCAAAGGACAGTGCTGAGAAGAAAAAGACAATGATTTCCATGGAATTAATGCACGAATTCATAGATAAACACATGCAAGGTGCACGAGTTGTGGATTTAGTCAGACAATACCTGCGCAGTACATCTACTATATGTAAGATATTAAAGCAGCAGGAGTCGATAAATCCTATAGCGCCAGCCAAGGGCATTACAATAACATCTAAGCTGTGGACCTCTGTCCATAAAAAGATGGAGAAGCTGCTGCTGACGTGGTTGAGAGAGAAGCAGCTCACAGGAGATACCATATCAGTTATGTTCAGTGATTAAACAAAACAAATTGTTTCAGTTATGTTCAGTGTGTAATTACATATCCACTTTATATAAACAGTTTATTATTTCTTTACATTCTGTAGTGACTGCTCTATAGTTATTTGCAGGATGACACTACCAGTGGTATCAAAAATGAAATGATGCTGCGCAGATGTTGTGCACGGGTTATTATTGAGGTATTTGATATTTCCTTGATCACTTGTGTCCACATACATCTCAAAGCCACTAAACTTTGGATCAACATCACTTTCCTCTTAAAAGGGGAGTGTTAATGACATGACATAAGTGAATTTCTGGTGTTTGCCACGCTGTTTGCTCTAGCTGGCACTCAAGTGAATTGCTCCCACAAGGTACAAAGTTGTGTATTGAGTACAAAGTGGTCCCAGATTTTTTAATACTTTGCACACTGAGTGTTAAGACCCATTCTGTACTGACCAGGCATCTAAGGCCAATAGTGCCAAATTTGGAGGCAGGAAAAATAACATAGATCTATGTTCAGAGTGCTACGCGAGTGAACATAGATCCATGTTTGGATGCTTTAACCCTTTCAGGGTTGGTGCCATACTAGTAGGCATAAATTCTAGCACCCTCAATTCAAGTAGAAAAAAGCTGGTGGTCATAGATGTGAGAGAATGGGTCTGTGTAGTCAGTGTGTGCAGTATAAAAAAATCCTGCAGCACAATGTGCATAATGAGAAGAAAAACAACTGTGTTTTTGTATTAAAATGCCAACTTTGAGATGTATTTTTGTATGGCATTTATGGTTGTATTCTTGTTTTCTTGGTCTCATTTGATAGAATGGAAGATATATTATGGAAATAAAGATGATCTTGATTGGTTTCACGATGACAAGTATCTTGAAATTGAGCTCAAATTAGCGAAAATGTTTGATTGTTGCTGATGTTCAAGAGTAAACAAATCACGTTTTTCCTCCAATACACGTCAACTGTTAAGTCTAATATTCTTTCACAAGTGCACAGATATTATCTATACTGTTTTTACAATGATGCAGTAGTATATACATAACAGTAAATCTTCTATTTTTCGTGAGAATAAAAAATCATAATGAAAAGCAAAAGTAATACAAGAGGGGCCTGGAGATATGACTAATGAACAGATAAAATGTTATTTTAGCGTCAGTAAGTCGATCAGTTAAGTCAGTCAATCAAGTTTGTAAGTCAGCCAGTCAAGTCAGTCAGTTATTCAGTCAAGTCAGTAAGTCAGATATGGTAATTAACCCCTTCAGGGTCCAAGGCCAAAATCTGAAGTGGTGCTCCAGTGTCCAAGAAATTTTGAAAAAAAAAAAAATTATTTTTTCTTACAGAATTGAAGAGTATATTTTTGTGAAGGTAATAAGACAAAAAAAGTTTTTTCTGATCAGTACTTACCAAGATACAGCGGTGGGAAGTTGACCCAAAATGACCTGGTGGCGGCAACATCAGTGACTTCCGCAAAATCCCATTTTTTTATTTTATGTTTTTTATAATTTATTCTTTTCTTTTCTAATTTTTTTCTTTTTCTAATAACATTTGTGGCCTGTGAGACCAGTATAATTTTTATTTATTTTTTTTTATTATCACACTGGCCGATTCCCACCAAGGCAGGGTGGCCTGAAAAAGAAAAACTTTCACCATCATTCACTCCATCACTGTCTTGCCAGAAGGGTGCTTTACACTACAGTTTTTAAACTGCAACATTAACACCCCTCCTTCAGAGTGCAGGCACTGTACTTCCCATCTCCAGGACTCAAGTCCGGCCTGCCGGTTTCCCTGAACCCCTTCATAAATGTTACTTTGCTCACACTCCAACAGCACGTCAAGTATTATAAACCATTTGTCTCCACTCCTATCAAACACGCTCACGCATGCCTGCTGGAAGTCCAAGCCCCTCGCACACAAAACCTCCTTTACCCCCTCCCTCCAACCTTTCCTAGGCCGACCCCTACCCCGCCTTCCTTCCACTACAGACTGATACACTCTTGAAGTTATTCTGTTTCGCTCCATTCTCTCCACATGTCCGAACCACCAGTATAATGTATATTGTATAAGTGTACACTCATTGTATTCAACACAATAACTGCACTAATTTGTTTATCATTATATTGCTTACAAAACTTGTTTACAAGTTTATTGTAAACAAAATGATGAAAATATTAGTGCGGTTATTGTGTTGAATACAACGGTACCATATGGTACAATTGTGCCATATGGTACAATGGCACATGATACAAAATAGCAAGGGTCACCCCGATCCATAAAGGAGGAGACCAAACAGAGTTGAATAACTATAGGCCAATATCCAATTTACACCCTCTCTCAAAAATCTTCGAAAAATTAATTCATAAACAAATCTACTCCTACCTCATCTCCCAAAACATTCTCAACCCCTGCCAATTTGGATTCAGGCCTAATAAAAATACTAATGATACTATTATACACGTGCTAGAACATATATACACTGCAATAGAGAAAAAAGAAGTCCCACTGGGGATCTTCATTGACTTACGTAAAGCTTTTGATACAGTTGACCATGACTTGCTCCACGTAAAATTGTCACACTCTGGTATTAGAGGGCACTCCCTCAACTACCTCAAGTCATACCTCAGCAACAGAAGCCAATATGTGTATGCAAATGGGGCAAACTCTTCCACACAACCAATTACAGTTGGTGTCCCACAGGGAAGTGTCCTTGGCCCTCTTCTTTCTCCTATACATAAATGACCTACCAAATGCTTCGCAATTACTCAAACCCACACTTTTTGCAGATGACACTACATACGTCTTCTCTCACCCGAGCCCAGTCACGCTAGCCAATACTGTAAACACCGAATTACAGAAAATATCTACCTGGATGAGGACTAACAAACTTACACTAAACATTGACAAAACCTACTTCATTCAGTTTGGTAACAGAGCTACAGATGTACCTCTTAACATAACAATAAACGGATCACCTATCACAAAGCTAACAGAGGGAAAATTCTTAGGAATCCACCTTGATAATAGACTCAAATTTCATACACATATACAACAAATTTCTAAGATAATTTCCAAGACTGTAGGCATACTATCGAAGATACGGTACTATGCTCCACAGTCAGCCCTCCTGGCCCTATATCACTCTCTTATTTACCCCTATCTCACCTATGGAATTTGTGCAATGGGGCTCAACAACAATTAACCATCTCAGACACTAATTACCCAACAAAAGGCTGCAGTTAGAATGATGATAAATTCTCACTACAGGCAGCACACTCCACCAATATTTAAAACACTCAACCTACTCACCATACAAAACATCCATACTTATTATTGCACCTATTACATACATAGAACACTTAACTCTGATATTAACCCTCCCCTCAAACATCTCCTTGCCAACCTCAATAGAACACATGACCATAACACAAGGCACAGATCACTCTTTGATGTTCCTCGTGTCCATCTCACACTATGCAAAAACTCAATGCACATAAAAGGCCCTAAAATCTGGAATTCATTACCTGTAAATATAAAAGAAACACTACCTGTTTATAAATTCAAGTCTCTTCTCAAAGATCACTTACTCACTCAAAACCAAATAAATACTGAATAACTGAACCTTATAAATTGTATATCCTATATGTTACTCACAATTATATCACATAAATGTTAAACCTAGGTCCCAGTCTAACTTTGTTATTTTTTTAAATACACTACCTAACAGAATACTCCATTCTACTGAATGTACAACAATGCATGCAACCATATGACCTGTCTTTGTAATACTCATTTGTGCTTTATAGTTATCTGTTTACAATAATGTCTTATCACTGATTTCATCATTGCTTAGTTAATCTTAAGTTAATTTTAAGCCAGCCCGTAATGCTATGCATATAAGAGGCTTTGGCATGCTGCTCTTACCTGTATTTTTTTGTACCTCTGTATGTATGCTAAAATTACTAAATAAATAAATAAATGGTACCATATACAATGGTACCACATGGTAGAATGGCACCATTTGGTACAATGGTACCATATAGTACCATGTGGTACAATGGTGCCATAGGGTACAATGGTGCCATAGGGTGCAATGGTACCATAGGGTGCAATGGTACCATATGGTACAATGGCATCATATGATACAATGGTACCACATGGTACAATATAGCACAATGGCACATGATACAATGGTACCATATGATAGTGGTACCACATTGTAGAATGGCACCATTTGGTACAATAGTACCATATGATACAATGGTACCATATGGTGCAATGGTACCTTATGGTACCATATGGTGTAATGGTACCATATGATGCAACGGTACCATGTGGTACATTGTACCATACAGTACAATACCATATGGTTCATTGTACCATATGTACTGTTGTATTCAACACACTAATATTTTCATTATTATTTTGTTTACAATAGTTGTTTACAACAAAAATATGCAAAAATGTTGTATATTAGTAATGTTCTATTATATATTTACAAGTGTACAGGAACTTTACGTGTTCCTTGAGGTGGATGACAAAGCGAAACTGCGGAGTCAGTAGTTAGCTTGCGTTGCCACCCACTCAGTCTTGGCTGGTGTCTCATGCCACCGACACCTATTGACCATATGATACATGGTATATGTTACAGGGTACCATATGGTACATTGTACTATATGGTAAAGGGTACCATTCAGGACAGGGTACCATATGGTGCAGGGTATCATATGGTACAAGGTACCGTATGGTACAGGGTACCGTATGGTACAGGGTACCGTATGGTGCAGGGTACCGTATGGTGCAGGGTACCGTATGGTGCAGGGTACAGTATGGTGCAGGGTACAGTATGGTGCAGGGTACTGTATGGTACAGATAGAGGGATAACTATAGAAATAAGTCACCCTGACTTTTTTGCATTATCCTAGGATTTTATACATATGCTGCTATGTATGATAATCTATGTAATTGTATTTCTGTACACCTGAATAAACTTACTCAAGTGCATGTGGCATCATAAGTAAGTTTATTTAGGTATACACAAATAAAGTTACATAGAATATCATACTTAGCAGCATATGTTTGGAGAACCTAGGATAACCCAAAAAAGTCAAATTTATTTCCATTAGGGTCCCTGTACCCTGTACCATATGGTACAATGTACTATATGGTACAATGTACTATATGGTACAATGTACTATACATACATTGTACCATATGGTACCATTGTACCATATACCATTGTATGACATGGCACCATTGTACCATATGGTACCATTGTACCATAGGGCACAATGGTACCATATGGTTCAAAACCATAGAATTCGTCTTCAGCTCCACTTCCATCAGTCTTAGAACTGTAAGTTGTGAAGAGGAGAGTCAGAATTCGCTCGGAGAGTGAGTGGGGGAGTGAGAGCATCTTGCCGCCAGGCACTATGAACAAAGCTACTTAGCCAGCATTCCCACAATGCCATGTGGGCGTCCAGATTTTTTCTATGGTGTGCACACTGACCACCCAGACCCATTCTCTTAGATGTAGGCCTACCAGCCTTCTCGTGCTAAATTTGACGGCGCTAGAATTTTGGCGTAGATCTACGGTTTGGACCCTGAACGTAAAGCCGTAGATCTACGGGACCCGGGCCCTGAAAGGGTTAAAAGATCAAAACATAATTCACTAACACAGCTAGTTTGTAGGAGAGAAGTGAAACTGAACACTTATTCATGAAAGCTGGCATGGTGGTGTTAGGGGATGGTGGGAGGCCTTCAAAAGCTTGAAAGGTAGTTTTGGGGGATTGTGGGAAGTCTCCCCTGCTGACCCTCAACGAGGCGGCCACTTGAGATAGGGAATGGCCTCCACCACTTGTCACATAATGACATAGTATTTTATTCGTTCTAGAGTATGTATCATGTTTCTGTGTTATTTATATTGTTCATCATGTCATATTAGATGAATTGTGATAGATAAATAAGCCATGGAGTTGATATTAGCGTCATATTTATGTATTACGTCCTGCCCCCTGAGAGCAGGAATTCTGCTGGAATGGATTAATGGCACTTCAATTAATTTAAATGAGGAAAACTGACTCAGCATACAAGCAGATCTGGATACAAGCAAGGTCATGGAATGGGTTAAACTCACAAGCCAAGGTTCCACTGTATTCACCATATTCTTAATTGAAGGATATGGTATTGGTACATGATAATTCATTGGAATAATAGGTGGCAGTAACCCTCCAATTTGTTCTGGCATGTAGTTGTGCATTGATGTGTATTGTTACAGTGGAACCTCGGTTTTCGTTTGCTCTGGTTTTCAGTGACTTTTTTCATGAAAATTTTGTCCCAATTTTCATTTATCACCTCGGTTTTCATCGAGTTGACAGTGGTCCGCCGTACCAAACGTGTCCGCTCGCGCCCACTCAAAGCATCCCACGCATTCTGACTCAGTCTGGCTTTGTTTCTTGTCGGTTGAAGGTGGTAGTGATGGTGGTAGAGGGTTGTAGTGAAGGCGGTAAAGAGTGGTAGTGGTTGTGATAGTGGTAGATGGAGGTAGTGACTGTGGAAAAGGGTGGTAGTGATGTTGGTAGAGATAACCTCTCCTTCCTCTCCCCTCACCGCCATCTTCCATACGCCAACAATAGTCTTCAGTAAAGGTAAAAATGATGTTAAATGTTCATTTATCCATTTCATTAGTTCTTTATATTTATTTCTCATTGTTTTCTGTATGTAAAACTAATGTCAAAGACCTGGGGGTGATCATGTAAGAGGATCTCACCTTCAAGGACCATAACTTTATATCAATTGCATCTGCTAGAAAAAATGACAGGATGAATAATGAGAACCTTCAAAACCAGGGATGCCAAGCCCATGATGACACTTTTCAGGTCGCTTGTTCTATCTAGGTTGGAATATTGCTGCACACTAACAGCACTTTTCAAGGCAGGTGAAATTGCTGGCTTAGAAAAATGTACAGAGCACCTTCATGTCATGCACAACTGCGATAAACCACCTCAGTTACTGGGAACGTTTGAAGCTCCTAAACCAGATAGTTGTTGTTCGAAGTGGTCTTGAAAATTGTTCATAACATTGGTAATTTGTAAGTCCACTCTTGCTCTTTTTTGCTTGATGTTGGTATTTAGTTGGGTAACTTGATCTTTCACACTTTTGATGGTGTCCTTAGACATAGTGTGGTTGTTGCTTAGTTGTTCCAGTGTGTTTAGTTTATGTTCTAGAGTTGTGATCTTGCCAAGGTACAGAGTGTTGGAGGTTTGTAGTTCTTAACTTTCCAGGTTAACATGTCATTAAGGGTTTCAAGTTCCTACATTTCCTGAGTTAGCTTGATGATTGTTTCGTTCTGGATCCTGATGAGTTTATCTATTTCTGGGTCAGTAATGTTCATATCATCAAATCCATGGGAGGAATTATCTTGGATGTTTGTGGTGGCAGCCATTTTTGTTGTTGTCTGGCAAGTGTTGTGGTAGTGGGTGGTAAGGGTTGCATCCTTCTGGCTGGCAGTAGGCTATGTTTTACTTGTAGTGCTTTTCTCACCTGTGCTTAATATTAGGAGCCTTTGGTCAGTTACTGGATCTCTCTTCATTGCCCTGACCCCTTGCCGTTGACAGTGGTTTCAGATGAATTGTAGGTGATGAGTAATGGGAAGATGTTGTGGAGTTTCACTTCACCTGGCAGTGGGGTAGGTGGTGGTGGTAACACGAGTCTTCATAGTTGGTAATATTGTGTATTTTTGGAGATTTCTGCAGTTAATTTATATCATTGTGGATCTCCACACACGTCAGTGTTATGTGGGTCTTTACTAGGCCATCACAGTGTTGTTAGGCACCTCATGTGAAAGAAAAATAGAGAAGCAAAGATCTTGTTTCTACCGCTGCTGCCCCAGTTATCGCTGATACACCCCCATTTTACATTTGTCCTCCATTTTATGTTGCACCCTCAGTGAGTGTTGGTTCTTCTGTCATGTGAAATTTTTCTAATAGTCACACCAACACTACATTTTATAAACAGTATTATATTCTTCAATTTTTGCACACTAATTTCAGAAAAATTAAAAAAAAAAAAATTCAATTTCAATAAGCCTTCTAGCATAAGAGGGTTGTTTAGATTCCCTGCATGACTTTTTTTTTAAATGATCTTATTACATTAACTTTGGGTACATTTTCTTTTAGACTTTTTGGGGTCCATCTCATAATATTACACCTTTGAAGCCAGTTGTGGCATGCAGAGAGTACATAACCTCATTAAAAGGCTACCTCCCCAACCAGTGAACCAGATACTAAGGGTCAGACGGTGGGGCCCTATCATCAGATCAGCATCTAGGTTCAGCCAATGAGAAGGTGGATCTGGCAATTGAGAAGGTGACATGGCTACCACTCATATTTTCACTCTTGTCATTTCCATTCGAGGGCTGGTTGAAGCCTGGTCTGTTCTATAGTAGCATCAGTTCTGCCTTGATTACCGTGGCATGCACTAATGCCTATTAGTGGGATCCTAAGAACATAAGAAAGGAGGAACACTGCAGCAGGCCTGTTGGCCCATACTAGGCAGGTCCTTTACAATTCATCCCACTAACAAACATTTGACCTACCCAATTTTCAATGCTACCCAAGAAATAAACTCTGATGTGCAAGTCCCACTCAAATCCAACCCATCCCACTCATGTATTTATCCAACCTAAATTTGAAACTACCCAAAGTCCTAGCCTCAATAACCCAACTAGGTAGACTGTTCCACTCATCTACTACCCTATTTCCAAACCAATACTTTCCTATGTCCTTTCTAAATCTAAACTTATCTAATTTAAATCCATTACTGCGGGTTCTCTCTTGGAGAGATATCCTCAAGACCTTGTTAATATCCCCTTTATTAATACCTATCTTCCACTTATACACTTCGATCAGGTCTCCCCTCATTCTTCGTCTAACAAGTGAATGTAACTTAAGAGTCTTCAATCTTTCTTCATAAGGAAGATTTCTAATGCTATGTATTAATTTAGTCATCCTACGCTGAATGTTTTCTAACGAATTTATGTCCATTCTGTAATATGAAGACCAGAATTGAGCTGCATAATCTAGGTGAGGCCTTACTAATGATGTATAAAGCTGCAGTATGACCTCTGGACTTCTGTTGCTTACACTTCTTAATATAAATCCCAGTAATCTATTTGCCTTATTACGTACGCTTAGGCATTGCTGTCTTGGTTTAAGGTTGCTGCTTACCATAGCCCACAAGTCCTTTTCGCAATCTGTATGGTTAAGTTCTACATTATTTAACTTATAAGTGCTAGGGTTATGGACACTCCCGAGCTTCAGAACCTTGCATTTATCTACATTGAACTGCATCTGCCACTTTTCAGACCAAGAGTAGAGTTTGTCTAAATCCTCCTGAAGTTCCCTAACATCTACATTTGAATCAATTATCCTACCTATCTTCGTGTCATCGGCGAATTTGCTCATATCACTAGTAATTCCTTCATCAAGATCATTGATATATATTATAAACAACAACGGGCCCAAGACTGATCCCTGTGGAACGCCACTTGTTACTGATCCCCACTCGGATTTAACCCCATTTATGGACACTCTTTGCTTCCTGTCTGTGAGCCATGATTCGATCCACGAGAGCACCCTTCCCCCAATGCCATGAGCTGCTACTTTCTTCAACAGTCTTTGGTGCGGAACTCTATCAAATGCCTTACTAAAATCTAAGTAAATAATATCAAATTCTTTATCGTGGTCAACAGCCTCAAAAGCTTTACTGAAGAAAGTTAATAAATTAGTTAGACAAGACCGGCCTCTTGTGAATCCATGCTGAGTATCATTAATCAAGCTATGCTTATCGAGATGGCTTCTTATAATCTCAGCTATAATTGACTCTAGTAATTTGCCTACAATTGAGGTTAGGCTTATTGGGCGGTAATTTGATGGTAACGACTTGTCCCCTGTTTTAAAAATAGGAATTACATTAGCCATCTTCCACATATCAGACACTGCACCTGTTTGAAGAGATAAATTAAAAATATTAGTTAATGGTTCACAGACTTCCATTTTGCATTCCTTTAGAACCCTTGAAAAAACCTCATCAGGACCCGGTGACTTATTTTGCTTCAGTCTGTCTATCTGCTTCACAACCATTTCACTAGTGACTGTGATGTTACATAATTTTATCTTCTTCTGATCCACTATAAAAAATTAATTACCGGAATATTATTAGTGTCTTCCTGTGTAAAAACCGAGAGAAAATAATTATTTAAAATCGAGCACATTTCATTCTCTTTGTCAGTAAAGATGCCCATAGTTATTTTTAAGGGGACCTATCTTATTTCTGACTTTTGTTCTATAGACCTGGAAAAAAAACTTTTTGGGTTATGTTTTAGAATCCCTAGCAACTTTAATTTCATAGTCCCTTTTAGCTTTTCTTATCCCCTTTTTAATGTCCTCTTAATGTCAATATACTGATTCATAAGATGACCCTCGCCTCTTTTGATACGCTATAAATTCCTTTCTTATGCCCTAGTAATATTTCAGCCTATTATTCATCCATTTTGGGTCATTTCTATTTGATCTAATTTCCTTATAAGGGATAAACGTTCTTTGAGCAGCATGTATTGTGTTCAGAAAACTGTCATATTGATAGCTCTCTTCGTTACCCCAGTCAACAGATGATAAGTGTTCTCTAAGCCCATCGTAATCTGCTAAGCGAAAATCTGGGACTGTTACTGAGTTATCCCTACTATCATACTTCCATTCAATTCTACATGTAATTGATTTGTGGTCGCTAGCACCCAGTTCCTCTGAAACTTCTAAATTATTAACAAGGGATTCATTGTTTGCCAGAACTAAGTCAAGCAGGTTATTACCTCTTGTAGGTTCTGTCACAAACTGCTTCAAAAAACAATCCTGAACTACTTCTAAGAAATCGTATGATTCTAAATTCCCAGTCAAGAAATTCCAATCAATATGACTAAAGTTAAAGTCTCCTAGAATTACTACATTATCGTGCCTTGTGGCCTAACAATTTCCTCCCATAGTAGTCTCCCCTGGTCCCTATCTAAATTTGGGGGATGGTATATCACACCTAAAATTAATTTTTCATGCCCCTCTGAAAATTCTATCCAAACAGACTCTGTATGTGTTACTTCAGATTTAATACCCGTTTTTATGCAACAGTTCAAGCGATCTCGGACATACAATGCCACCCCACCCCCCTTTCCGATACTTCTATCTACTTGGAACAATTTAAAACCCTGAATGTGACATTCTGCAGGCATGTCCCGACTTTTTGAATTAAACCACGTCTCAGTAATGGCAAATACATCTATGTTACCTGCACTAGCAACTAGTCTCAACTCGTCCATCTTATTCCTAGCACTGCGACTATTTGTGTAATAAATATTTAATGACCCTCCTATCTCTTTACCCTTCCTGCTCCTTTCTGTTATTCCACTAAACCTATTACTGTCATTGTCAATTAGTGCCACTGGCTTTCCAATATCCTCCTCATTTTGCCTATTACTAGTTCTCCTAGTACTCATGTTACTACCCTGCGACTTCACAGTTTCCCGCCAAAAACCCATACCACTAACTATTCCTAGTTTAAAGACCTAACAGCTCCCTCCACTGCGTTGGCCAGTGCTCCCACCCCACACCTAGACAATTGAACCCCATCCCTGGCATACATGTCATTTCTGCCATAGAAGAGGTCCCAGTTGTCAATGAATGTTACCGCATTTTCCTTACAGTATTTGTCCAGCCAGCAATT
Source organism: Cherax quadricarinatus (assembly GCF_026875155.1). Taxonomy (NCBI): domain Eukaryota; kingdom Metazoa; phylum Arthropoda; class Malacostraca; order Decapoda; family Parastacidae; genus Cherax; species Cherax quadricarinatus. The sequence goes on from NC_069426.1 coordinate 50,256,704, forward strand.
GACAACAATTGCTCTGGACAACCATTCATTTCCAACTCCTCTCCTTGGCAAAATGCCACATATGACAGGTTTCCCACCCTTTCTTCCTAATTATCTCTATTGCTGACCTATACCTGCTAATCAGGTCCTCACTCCTACGTCTGCCAACATCGTTGCCTCCAGCACTGAGACAGAAATAGGATTGCTCCCATTACCTTCATGATGTCATCCAGACAGCTAACAATATCCTTCATCCCAGCCCCAGGAAAACACACTCTCTGCCTCCTACTCCTATCCTTCAAACAGAATGCCCTATCCATGTACCTAATCTGGCTATCCCCAACAACAACAATGTTTTTACCTTCCTTGGCGTCGTCCGTAGTGATGCCCGAGTAGTCGACTCACATTCGCCAGGTAGCATTACACCACTTGTAGAATTCGTCATGACGTTCTCGATGGTCTTCGTTGGGGTTTCTAGGGATGTCTCACTCACGTCTGCCAATGCTTCCTTGGTGCTCGTTGTGGCATTCCCAGTAGAACACTCACATTCGTCAGGTAGCACCGAGAATGAGTTGGAAGTTTCCACGGCAGTCTTCTGGTTTCTCGTTGTTTCTGCCTCTCCAACCGTTTTCTTAATCTTCAGCTTGGTTCCATGTTGCCCGGCAACTGACCAAGCTCCCCTCTTAACCTGGGGACTCACAACAGGAGGATTACTACGAATCCTCTTGTTCTCCTCCGTTAATCGCCATATCTCCAGTTTAGCAACTCTGAGTTCTTCTCTCAGCTGCTGGTAAAGCTGCTCAAGAGAGGGCATCCTGGTTCAGATTCACAGAGAGCACACAAACAGGTCTTCTCACACTATACCATTCACTTATATATCCATACCTCACCTATGCTATCTGTGCTTGGGGTTCAACTGCAGCAACACGCCTAAAGCCAATAATAACCCAACAAAAAGCTGCAGTAAGAATAATCACTAAATCCCATCCCTGGCAACACACCCCCCCACTCTTCATAGATCTAAACTTACTCCCTGTTCAGTACATCCACACTTACTACTGTGCAATCTACATCTACAGGACCTTAAATTCCAATATTAACCTTGATCTAAAACGCTTTCTTGATAGTTGTGACAGAACCCACAGGCACAACACCAGACACAAACATCTCTATGACATTCCCTATGTCCGACTAAACCTTTACAAAGATTCAATGTATGTCAAAGGGCCTAAAATCTGGAACACCCTACCTGAAAATTCTAAAACTGCAGACACATTCATCACCTTCAAAACTACCATCAGAAAACATCTTATCTCCCTGATACACCCTGTCAACTAATTACACGAATACCACCTGGTGGTTAACACTTACACTCACTCACCCATTTGACCATAAACAGAAATATCAATCTCAATCTCAAAATAATGAATCTTAACTAGTCATAAGTTGGCCTGTGATACTCCAATACTGAAACTATATATAGTGCCAAAACAAAAGCATTCACATTGCTAAACTCACAAACTAGTATTTAGTCACTTAGCCATAATACCAACTTACCTCATAATTTTGTAATATTTTAAACTTAAGATTTAATTTAAGTCTGCCCGAAATGCCTAGCCATGCTAGGTGTTCTAGTGGTACACTCTGTAATTATTATTTTACTACATGTAAACCACACAATAACCAAATTCTGTAAACTCAGCATTGTAATCCTTATAGAGAATAAACTTTGAATTGAATTGAATAGTGTATATAGTGTACATACTTCTGTTTATACTTGGTGAAGGATGATATAAGTCAAAGTTTTTCTGCTGTGCTTATTTTGCTCCCTTTACACCCAGGATAACAGGCCTTTGTAATACTATAATACTGTAATACTATACCAAAATTCTAGTGGCTTCCAATTTTGCTGAAGAAAGGTGGTAATCCTATATATGATAGAATGGGTCTGTGTACAGTAAAAAAAATCCTACAGTACATAATTCATAATGAAAAATAAATAGCAACCATGTTATTGGTGTAAAACAGAGGCTTTGCGGTGTACAGTGGACCCTCGACCAACAGCTTTAATCCATTCCAGAGAGTAAATAACAAAAAGGCACAATACCGTGACTGGAACGATACACAAATAACCCGCACATAAAAGACAGAAGCTTACGACGACGTTTCGGTCCGACTTGGACCATTGACAAAGTCACACTAACAGAGGAGGAGCAGGACGGTCCAAGTCCAATGGTCCAAGTCGGACCGAAACGTCGTCGTAAGCTTCTGTCTTTTATGTGCGGGTTATTTGTGTATCATTCCAGAGAGGTAGGCTTTAGTCAAATTAGCCGTTAGTAGAACTAATTTTCCCCATAAGAAATAATGGAAATAGAATTAATCCGTTCCAGACACCAAAAAGTATTAAACAAAATAATTTGTTTTACATGAAATATACATTTCCCTATGCAGAAATGAATGGTACATGTAAAATAAACAATAATTAAATGTCACTTACCTTTATTGTGGAGTTGTTAATGAGTGATGTGCCAGAAGCAAGGGAGATTTAGCTGTTCTATTGTTTGGAAAGGGAATCCCCTTCCATTAAGACTTCAGGTACCAAGTCCTTTGGTGGGCTTACCTCCCTTCTTGGTTTTTTAATGCCACTAGGACCAGCTTGAGAATCACTGGACCCCTGTTGGACAAAATACCTGTCCAGAAAGCTTTGTTTCTCATGTGCCCTTAGGGTTTTCCTAAAATGGGACACAAGAGTGTCATTGTATATGTTGCCAATATGGTTTGCAACAGTTGACAGGATAAAATTCATCCATAAATGCTTGCACCTTTGTAAACATTGTACACATTTCCTTAATCCTTGATGAAGGCAACTTCCTCCATCTCTCTTCCTCCTGCTCTGAAGCACATTCCTGAGTTGTCATTTGTTGCTGTTGCACCTCAAGCTCTTGCAGCTCTGCACCAACTCTTCCACATCCTCACCACAAACCTCCAACCCCATGGACTTTCCCAGTGACACAATTGATTCCACAACTGGCATAGGCTACTGAGGGTTAGCCCTAAACCCTTCAAAATCCTTCTCTTGTACACAATGTGGCCACAGCTTCCTCCAAGCAGAGTTCAAAGTCCTGCAAGTCACTCCCTCCCAAGCCTTACGTATCAGGTTTATGCAAGTGAGGATATTGAAGTGATCTTTCCACAACTCTCTTAGGGTCAATTGAGTGTCTGTGATCACTTCAAAGCACTTTTGAAATACTGCTTTTGTGTAGAGTTTTTTAAAGTTTGAACTAACTTGTTGGTCCATGGGCTGGAGGAGAGGAGTTGTTTTAGGAGGCAAAAATTTAACTTTTATGAAGCTAAATTCCCCCGCAATTTGCTCTTGCAAATTTTGAGGAAGAGCAGGAGCATTGTCCATTACCAGGAGGCACTTGAGTGACACTTTCTTTTCCAGGAGGTAATTTTTCACAGTGGGGCCAAACACACCATGAAACCAGTCCAGGAAAATTTCCTTAGTGACCCATGTCTTACTGTTTGATCTCCACATCACACACAAATTACCCTTGATGATATTGTTTTTCCTGAACACCCTGGGAGTGTCAGAGTGATACATGAGTAAAGGTTTCACTTTACAATCACCACTAGCATTACTGCATAACACAAGTGTTAGCCTGACTTTCATAGGCTTGTGTCCTGGAAGTGCTTTTTCCTCCTGAGTAATGTAGGTCCTGTTTGGCATTTTCTTCCACAACAGGCCTGTTTCATCACAAACACTTGTTTGGGTTTTAAGTTTTCGGTCTCTATGTACTCCTTAAAGTCCTGCACATATTTTTCAGCCCAATTTTTGTCTGAACTGGCTGCCTTATCACACTATGTATGCCACTACAATTCTTAACCCTTTGACTGTCGCAGGCTCCTTTCTGAAACTGTCATTCTATGTCGCAAAATTTAAAAAAAAAAAAAAAATCTTATGAAATGATAGAGAATCTTTTCCCGATGGAAATGACATCAAAAGTTCGACATTTGGTCGAAAACTTACGGAATTATGCTCCCACGAAGTTAATGGTCTCGGAGACATGTACATATCGGTGATTTTGCCGACTTTGGGCCCTGTTTTTAGCCAATTTCATTGTTCCAGTTGACCATATTCATAGCTATTTCTTCAGAACTCCATTTTATCTATCAGTTGAGTACAAGAAACTGCCCATTTACCAATTTGAACTACCCAATAAAGTGGTCAGAAATTGGCAATTTGGCCAATTTCACGCAAAATAAAAAAGATGCCAATTTCAAAATAGGGTCCAGAATAAACAAGGTAGACATTCTTGGCACTAAAGTAACATATCCTCTGTTCATTAGTCACATCTCTAGGCCCCTCTTATATTACTATTGCTTTCTATTTTGATTTTTTATTCATACAAAAGTTACTGGTATGCAGACTACTGCATTATTTTACAAATGGTACAAATAATATCAGTGCACTAGTGAAAGAATATTAGACTCCCCAGTTGACGTGTATTGGACGTGTGGTGTGATTTGCTTACTCCTGAACATTGGTAAAAATCAAACATTTCTTCTACTTTGAGCTGAGTTTCAAGGTCGTTTGCATTGTGAAAGTAATGAAAATCATCTCTATCTTTGTAATATGTTTTCCGTTTTATCACCTAAGACCATGAAAACAAGAATACAACTATAAATACTACACGAAAATACACCTCAAAGTCGGTGTTTTAATAAAAAAAACTCGGTTTTTTTACTCATTATGCACTGTGTGCTGCAGGATTTTTTATGTGGTGCACACTCACCACACAGACCAATTCTCTCACATGTGGGCCTACCAGGTTTCTCCTGCTTGATTTGAAGCCGCTAGAATTTACGCATATAGATACGTCAGAAACAGTGGCACGTAAGACGTATTTATATGGCGTAAACAGTCAAAGGGTTAAATCTCTCAAATTAACCTTTGCTGGCCTTAAATTCATCAATATCATCACCATTTGGAGGCATTTTCTTAATGAGATGATCATGCAACTGCCTTGCCTTTTCACATATTATTGACTGAGAAGCACTATCTCCTGATAATTGTTTTTCGTTTATCCACACCAACAACAGTCTCTCCACCTCTTCAATTATTTGCGATATCCATTTTGAAAACATATTTGCATCTTTTGCAACAACACCTTCCTTGATTGCATTTCTGTTCACCAAGGTAGTCGTGATGGTTGAATGGGGTTTGTTATATAGTCTTTCCAACTCGGACATACACACTCCACTTTTATATTTTTCAATGATCACTTTCTTCATTTCCATTGTAATTCTTACCCTTTTTACCACAGGCTTGGCACTAGAAGCTTTCTTGGGGCCCATGGTGGCTTATTTAGCAGTTACAAGCACTAAAAACGCTGAACAATACAAAATATATCGCAGGTACATGTGGGATTGACCGAAATGGCTTGTAAACACTGGCACACTGGCTGTACATGGAGTGTTGGAGTGGCTGGGTCTGCTCAGGTCACGCTCTGGCCGCATGGACACATTCAGGATGAAAGCTGTTAGACAAGTTTTTTGGCATTGGTAGAGCCAATTTTTTTATGCCGTTGGTCAATTTTGGCCTTAGTCGATGCAGCCGTTGGTTGAGGGTCCACTGTATTTTCATATGGATTTTATATTTATTTTCTTGGCTTCTTGGCCTCATTTGATAGAATGGAAAATATTTTATAGAATTAGAGGTTTCTATAAGCAAGATTTCATTTCACTCGGGTTTGAGAGATTGAGATTGAGGATGATTGTCAGTCGTCCGCAGATTAAAAGTAGCTTGAAATTGAGTTCGAAGTGGCGGAAATGTTCAAATTTTCCCAATGTTCAAGAGTAAACAAATCATGTTGTGCGTCCAATATGCATGCAACTGGCTGGTTTAATATAAGGTCATGAATGAGTTATTAGTCAATAGTCAGTTTTATTTCTTTGCAACTGAGTACATTGAGATTATGTACAGTGGAACCTCAAATTTCAAACTTAATCCATTCCAGAGGCTAGTTCAAAATTTGAAAAGTGTTGAAAAGCGAAGCAATATTTCCCATAAGAAATAATGGAAATACAATTACTCCGTTCTAGAAACCCAAAAACATTCACACAAAAAAATTAATTTTATAGAGATTAATTGTAGTTTTACATACACACAACAAATATAGTGTACAATTATGTACATATTAGTAAATTTAAATAAACATATAAAATAACATTTTTTTTATTATTTATTATCACACTGGTCGATTTCCACCAAGGCAGGGTGGCCCGAAAAAGAAAAACTTTCACCATCATTCACTCCATCACTGTCTTGCCAGAAGGGTGCTTTACACTACAGTTTTTAAACTGCAACATTAACACCCCTCCTTCAGAGTGCAGGCACTGTACTTCCCATCTCCAGGACTCAAGTCTGGCCTGCCGGTTTCCCTGAATCCATAAATGTTACTTTGCTCACACTCCAACAGCACGTCAAGTATTAAAAACCATTTGTCTCCATTCACTCCTATCAAACACGCTCATGCATGCCTGCTGGAAGTCCAAGCCCCTCGCACACAAAACCTCCTTTACCCCCTCCCTCCAACCTTTCCTAGGCGACCCCTACCCGCCTTCCTTCCACTACAGACTGATACACTCTTGAAGTCATTCTGTTTCGCTCCATTCTCTCTACATGTCCGAACCACCTCAACAACCCTTCCTCAGCCCTCTGGACAACAGTTTTGGTAATCCCGCACCTCCTCTAATTCCAAACTACGAATTCTCTGCATTATATTCACACACACATTGCCCTCAGACATGACATCTCCACTGCCTCCAGCCTTCTCCTCGCTGCAACATTCATCACCACGCTTCACACCCATATAAGAGCGTTGGTAAAACTATACTCTCATACATTCCCCTCTTTGCCTCCAAGGACAAGTTCTTTGTCTCCACAGACTCCTAAGTGCACCACTCACTCTTTTCCCTCATCAATTCTATGATTCACCTCATCTTTCATAGACCCATCCGCTGACACGTCCACTCCCAAATATCTGAAAACGTTCACCATCCTCCATACTCTCTCCCTCCAATCTGATATCCAATCTTTCATCACCTAATCTTTTTGTTATCCTCATAACCTTACTCTTTCCTGTATTCACCTTTAATTTTCTTCTTTTGCACACCCTACCAAATTCATCCACCAATCTCTGCAACTTCTCTTCAGAATCTCCCAAGAGCATTCATCAGCAAAGAGCAGCGAGCCAACTCCCACTTTGTGTGTAGTTTTACCTACCTTTATTGAAGATTGGTGATGGCATCTGGAAGACAGGGAGGGGAGAGGGAGTTGGGTAAGTGTTTCAAAAGGGAATCCCCCTCCATAAGGATTTTAGGTACCAAACCCCTTTCTGGGGTTACTTCCCTTCTCTGTCTTTTAATGCCCTGGACCCCTGTCTCACAAAATAACTGTCCACAGTCCTCTGTTTCTGGCACCTCTTTAACATTTCCCTAAATGGGACAAGGTTCTGTCACGAGCGTGTTGCAAAGATGTGCTTGTTTCAGCTACTATGCTCAGTGGTGTACTTCTCCACAAACATTTGGACATCATTGCACTTGGCGCAGATCTCTTTAGTCTTTGAATTGGCATGCAACTTCCTTGCCTATTCACAAATAATCGTCTCTGAAACACGATCACCTGCCATCTCATTATCCATGATCCACACCATGCAACAACTTCTCAACCTGATCGATTGTCTGTGGGTTTTTTTTGGTTAGCATATTAACACCTTTCACAACATCACCTTCCTTGATTTGTTCTTTCTTTGCCAGGATAGAAACGATGAGTCGACTTGTTTTTTTCTCCCAAACATCCCAAGCTCAACAAGTATCACAACCACTCTAATACAGTGTGAAACCCCCGGTTAATGATATTTTTTCATTCCAGAAGTATGTTCAGGTGCCAGTACTGACCGAATTTTTTCCCATAAGGAATATTGTGAAGTACGTTAGTCCATTTCAGACCCCCCAAACATACACGTACAAATGCACTTACATAAACACACTTACATAATTGGTCGCATTTGAGTGAGTGATCATTAAAGCCGGGGGTCCACTGTACTTCTGTATTATTTCCTTCTTCACATATATGGTGTTTCTCACTTTCTTTACCACAGGGGTACCACTAGCAAGTTTCTTTGGGCCCATGGTAGCTTATTTCACACAGTCCCACAAGCACTAAACACATAAAATAAATCCCCCCCCCCCCGCGTAAAGGTATATGAATGAGAGCGCAGGTTAGTGTTCAACGCAAGCACAACAGAGCCAAGACTGGCTCACGCACCATGCACAGGGACATGGACAGAATGGGCTGGCGGACAGGTCCGGTAGCTGGCAGTTCGAAAATAGGGGCGAGTTCAATAATAGGGACAAAGTTTGGTTCGAAAAAAAGCGGTCAATTTTTTGAAGTTTTCGATATGCAATACTGGAAATTTGAGGTTCCACTGTATTTACAGAAATGTGTTGCAGTACAAAAAGGACCACTATCATGCCTAGCAATATGCAACTTAATATAATTAATGGCTTACAGACTATACTTAATGTTCAAGAAATTTATCATAGTTCCGTTTGTACGAATAGTTTTCAAAAAGTACAATTTATTATAATTATACATTGTATGAATAAGAGCAAATCTTCTGTTTTTTTGTGTGAATAAAATTTGAAATGCGAAAAAGCAAGCAGTATATAAGAAGTCCCTGGAGAGATGACTCAATGAACAGAGAAAATGTTTGTTTTAGTGACAGGAATGTCCTTCGTATTTATTCTGGCACCCAATTTGAAAAAGGTCTTCTGAATTTTGTGTGAAATGGAAAAATTAGTATTTTCTGATCACTTTACACTACTGAGTAGTTGAAATAGGTAAATGGGCAGTTTTTTATACTTAACTGACAAAATGAAGAGTTTCTACCATCTTAGCTTTGAGTTTGATCGACTGGAATCAACAGAATATGGGCCTAAATAGGGCTAAAAGAGGTGAAATCACCGATAAGGGTAAATATAGCATAACTATTTTTCTATAAATTTGTGAGAGCGGAATTCCAAAAGTTTTCCCTTCAAATTTTGTGCTTTTGATTTCATTACTATTGGGCAAAAGGATTCTCTATCATTTCTTAGGAAAACAAATTTTTTTTTTTTTTGAAAAATCTTTGACCTGAGAGCATGGTTTGAACAGGGGCACAACCTTTCCTAACAGTCCTTTTTTGCACAACTCCTTACAACACACTGTCTCTGACCTTTGTAAATTCCTTCTTTAGCACAATCACCCTCCGTCTTTATGACCTTTTCAGGTTAGCACCTTGATTATATTACTGCTTCTCCTCACTCAACAACAGAGTTTCCATTCCTTAGTACCATGTTGGTATACAAATTTATCACTAAGTAGGAGCATAATACGCACAGGTGGTTTGTGTCAACCAACGTTTGATATTGTTTTAAAATGTCATCTTTGCTCCATTTATTACATTTCTGGTATATTTTTAAACTGGTTTGTATAGTAGTGTACTGTATATTGTAATAAACAGAATAAAAGGTAATCACTCTCAATATACATAATTAAGGTATAACATACTGGACAGAGAGCCCATTGGTAAGTCTCAGGCGTCGTAAACGAGTACGGTCGCTAAGTGAGGAAAGGCTGTATTATATTATTATAACTCCAAGAAATAATAATAAAAACATAGATGTTTTGTGTTGAAGTCGAAAAAAATTGTTTACTCATTATTAAGTTAACATAATTATATATACAACTTGTGATTTTATCTTGAAGATCATTACAGATAAACATCTTAAGTGACAATTTTAATTTAGTGAGGCATTGACAATAAGAAAAAATCTCTTTTTTATGTTGAGTATGTTGTGTTGGAATTGTGGCATATTGTGTCTATACTGGACTTCAGTTTCTATTGGCAGAAGTATTTTGTGGAGGACTACCCAGGCTTGTGTCTTGCCAGTCACTAAACTCAGTACTTCAAGAAGCACCAGTGTAAAGTGTCCTGAACAACAACTGATATATGCAGAAGTATTATGTGGAAGACTACCAAGTGATGTCTTGCCAGACCAATATCTTCAGTACCTCAAGAAGCACCAGTGTAAGTGTCTTGAACAACCAACTGATATTTGCAGAAGTATTTTGTGGAAGACTACCAGTTGTGTCTTGCAGACACTATACTTCAGTACATCCAGAAGCACCAGTGTAAGTGTCTTGAACAACAACTGATATTTGGGCGAAGTATTTTGCGTGGAAGACTACAAGTTGTGTCTTGCCAGACACTATACTTCAATACTTCAAGAAGCACCAGTGAAGTGTCTGAACAACAACTATCATGCAGAAGTATTTTTGAAAAGACTACCAGGTTGAGTCTTGCCAGACAACTATATCTCAGTACTTCAAGAACACCAGTGTAAGTACTTGAACAACAACTGATATTGCAAAGTATTTTGAGTGGAAGACTACATTGTGACTTGCAGACACTATATCTTCAGTACTTCCAAGAAGCACCAGTGTAAGAGTCCTGAACAACAACTGATAAATTGGCAGAAAGTATTTTTGTGTGAAGACTACCAGGTTGTATCTTGCCAGACACTATACTTCAGTACTTCAAGAACACCAGTGTAAGTGTCCCAGAACAACAACTGAAATTGCAGAAGTATTTTGTGGAAGACTACACCGAGGTTGTGTCTTGCCAGACACTATAACTTCAGTAACTTCAAGAAGCACCAGTGTAAGTGTCCTTGATAACACAAATGATATTGCAGAAGTTATTTTTGGTGAAGACTACCAGGTTGTGTATCCTATTGCCAGACACTATAATCTTTCAGTACTCTGTCAAGAGCACCAGTGATAAGTGCCTGGAACAACAACTGATATTGCAGAAGTATTTGTGGAGGACTACCATGGTCTGTGTCTTGCTCAACACTATAATCTTCAGTACTTCAAGAAGCACCAAGTGTAAGTGTCTTGAACAACAACTGATATTGCAGAAGTATTTGTGGAAGACTCAACCAGGTTGTGTCTGCAGACACTATAATCTTTCATACTATCAAGAAGCACCAGTGGTAATGTCTTGAACAACCAACTGAAATTGCAGAAGTATTTTTTGTGGAAGACTACCATGTGTGTCTTGCCAGACACTATATCTTCAGTACTTCAAGAAGCACCAGTGTAAAGTGTCCTTGAATCAAACAACTGATAATTGCAGAAGATATTTTTGAGGACTACCAGTTGTGCTTGCCAGACCTATAATCTTCAGTGCTTCAGAAAGGCAACAGCTGTTCTCTTGTGAATTTTTAACTAGTTGTTACTAATTTAACAATTTTTGGCTTTTGGATATTGGAAATTCTATCAAAAAAAACATTCCGTTAATCTTTAAGGGTTCGTTTTTAGTTCTAATAGACTTTTAAGCTGGAGTCCAAGGCTGTATACTGCAACATGAGCTCAGCTTACTCAGAATAAGCATGAGCAGTAAATTTGGGCTAAATATGAAAGAATGAATCTCTGGTGGTAAGTGGTTACACCATATAAAACAAATCTTTGCAGCAGGCAGTGCATAATGAGAAAAAAAAGTGCAACTGTGTTTTTGGATTAAAAAAGCCAATTTTTGGTGTAGTTTTCATATATTTTTTTATTATAGTAGCATTCACTGTTTTCTGGTCTCAATATGATAGAATAAAGATGTATTAACAGAAATGTGACATTGATGGATTTTAGATACAGAAAATAACTTGAAATTGAGGTTCAGAGTAATAGAAATGTTCAATTTTTTGTGTGATATTAAGAGGATAAACAATCACAACACGTGTCCAATACCACATCAACTGGTGGTTTAATGTTTGCTGCAGAATGCACTGATATTCATCTTAAACAATTATTACAATGGTGCATAACATGTAACTTTTTATTTTTTTGGTGTGCATATCAATAATTTGTGAATAAAAAAATCAAAGTGAAATTCATATCTGTAAAGCCTACAATGTAACTAAAAAGTATAAAAATGTTTAGTCTTTAGTGCCAGGTTGCCTGCATTGAATTAATTCTGGACCCTATTTTGAATAATTGAGGAATATTTTGAATTTTGCATGAAATAAGCCATATTCCCAATTTTCTAGTCACTGTATTGGGAAGTTGAAATGGGCAATTATTATGTCCATAATTAGAAATATGGAAAAAATAAACACATAACTAGTGAAATAGCTAAGAATTGGGTCTAATGGAACTATGTAATTGGCCAAAAACAGACTCAAAGTGGCAAAATTGCCAATGCCATCAATATTTCTGACAGCAAATTTGCAGGAGTATAACTTCATCAATTCTTTTTAAAATTAATTACTTTATTTTATTCTTCTTCTTTCAACACAAAACACCGTCCATATCCCACCAAGCCAGGGTGCCCAAAAAGAAAAAAACGAAAGTTTCTCTTAAATTAGTAATTTATCTACGGAGAAGGGGTTACTAGGCTCTTGCTCCTGGCAATTTAGTTCCCTCTTACAGCACACAATGGCTTACGGAGGAAGAATTTCTGTTCCACTTCCCCATGGAATAAGAGGAAATAAACAAGAACAAGAACTAGAAAGAAAAATAGTAGAAAACACTTGGGGTGCATATATATATCTTGTACATGTATATGTTCGCATGTGACCTAAGTGCAAGTAAGAAGTAGCACACATACCTGAAATCTTGCATGTTTTATGAGACAGACAAAAGACACCATCAATCCTAACATCAAGGTAAAACAATACAGGTTTTTCGTTGTACACTCGGCCAGGACGGTAGTACCTCCCTGGTGTTGCTGTCTACAACCTACTACCTAGGTTTTTATTTTATTACATATTCAGAAATAGACTCGTCTACTATGATTTTACTCTATCCTATGAAAAAAAAATTTTTTACCACCTTGTGCATGAATTTTCAGAACGGGAGTCTGAACCCTCAAAGGTGTCAATAAACGAATACAGAAAAATTTGTTTAAACACAAAGCACATAATAATAATAATAATAATTAATAATATGTTGAAGTGTATCTCAGTGTTCCTATTACAAATACGTATTAATCTTATAACACAAAACAAAAATTTATGAGTGTTTTACAAACAATATGAAATTTATTAGGCTCAAAATAGGAAAAGTTTCTTGCCTAAATAAATCTAACATGGGAAAAGTTCATAAGGAAAACCATGTATTCAAATGTCCAAAATAGTTTAAAAAACAAATCATGAAATAGACAAGTGACGGTACATAAGCAGATTAACTATTCCACTATTGTATGACTAAAATATTTTTGAATGAGAATAACATTCATTTTAAAAAATATGGAAAACAAAAGACAACAATCAAATGAATGTTCTGAGTGTCTGAAACTATTAGTCCAAAAAAGCCTTCTATGTGACACACACGAGAGTACATAACAAGAGATAAACCATATGACTGTTCAGAGTGTCTGAAATTTTTTAGTCGAAAAAGCCCTCTTGTGACACACATGAGAAGTACATACAGGAGATAACAAATCAATGTTGCAGAGGTTTGAAATGTTTTTAGTGATAAAAGTAATCTGTGACACACATGAGAGTACATACAGGAGATAAACCATATCAATGTTGCAGAGTGGTTTGAAATGGTTTTATGACAAAAAAGTAATCTTGAGACACATGCGAGAGTACATACAGAGATAAACCATACAATCCGAAGAGTGACTGAAATGTTTAGTGCAAAAGGCAGACTTCCCTGTCACCATGAGAGTACATACAGGAGTAAACCAATCATGGCAGAGTTTTGAAATGTTTTACTGAAAAAGCAGTCTTGTGGACACACATGGAGTCACATACAGGAGATTAAAACACAATGAGAAAAAGAGTGAGTAAAATAGCAATCAATGTTCTGATGTCTAAATGTTTTATCGATAAGACAAGGAATCTTGTGACACACATGAGAGCACATACAGGAGATCAACCATATCAGTGTTCCTGAGTGAGTGTAATTGTTTAAGAGTGTAAAAAAGCAGACTTGTGGAAACATATGAGAGTACCAACAGGAATAACCCAATATCAATTGTTCTGAGTGTGTCTGACGTGTTTTAGTGTAAAAAGCAAGTCTTGTGAAACCTATGAGAGTACATACAGAGATAAACCACACTCAATGTTCTGAGTTTTGGGAATATGTTTTAAATCAAAAAAAAACACTTTTGTAAACATACTCAAGTTCATTCAAGAGAAAAAACGTGTTAGAGTTTAATGTTTACAGAAATATTTTAGTTATAAACTCATGACAGAATAAATGAAAGGGATATACCATAAGTGTTAAGTGAAATAATGTTAACACCTTGACTCTCACAACCCCAATTCTGAGATGTCTCCTGGTGTCGCAAATTCCCCCCCCAATTATTTTTTTTATTATTAAATGATAGAGAATCTTTTCCCGATTGTAATGAACACAAACAAGAATGAAATTTGATTTAAAAACTGACGGAATTACGTTCATTCGCGAAGTAGCGCCATCGGCGATATTAAACGAATCGGAGTTTCGCCCACTTTGAGCCCTATTTTCTCTAATTCCATTGTTCAATCGACAAACTTAAAGCTAGTCTTCCTAGAACCTCAATTTTTTTCTATCGATTGAGTACAGGAAACTGCCCAATTCCGATTTCAAGTACACAATAATGTGGTCATAAATATGCAATTGGCCAATTTCACGAAAATTTAAAAAATATGACAATTTTCAAATAAGTGTCTAAAATGAACAATGCAAGACCTTTCCTGGCTCTAAAATAACATTTTCTTTGTTCATTCAGACATGTATCCAGGCCACCTTTAATATTACTCTTGCTTTCTATTCTGATTTTTCTCAAACAAAAAATAGAAGATTTACTGGTTGGCAGACTACTGCAATATTATAATAATTGGGGGTTAAAAAATAGGGGGGTTATAAATAATGTCACTCCATTCATGACTGCTATTAGGAATGGCATACTTGGACATTTAACTGGAAAATTACATCATTTGTTTTTTACATTTTTGTAACATCCTAAAAATCAAGCATTTCCCCTACTGTGAGCTTCCATTTCAAGTTCTTTTCATGCAAAAACCAATCAAATCACCCCATTTTCTATAAATGTTTCCATTCTATCAATAATACAAGAAAACAAGAATACAACCATAAATACTATACGAAAATAGACCACAAAGTTGGCATTTTAATTAAAAAAAAAAAACGGCCAAAGTTTTTTTTTTTTCTCATTATGCACTGGTGCTGCAGGATTTTTTTTATATGGTGCACCACTGACCACACAGACCATTCTCTCACATGTGGGCCGTACCAGCATTCTCCTGCTTGATTTGAATCCGCTAGAATTTGAGTATCAGTGGGACCCTCGAGTTTTCGGCAGCCTCGACTTTCATGAAATCGACCTAAGGCGAGATTTTTTGGCAAAATTTGGCACGAGTTTTGTGAAAAGACACGTGTTTCGGCGACCGTCCATACCCTCCCGTTCCACCCGTCACTCTGCGCACAACCAAGCCTGTCTACCCAACGCCATTCACGCTCAGTGTGCCATTGTTTACCAACACCTTACCATCAACCCCGCGGGTCATACAAACATTTTCATAATAACCCATTGTTTGTGCTTGCACTGCTACATAAGTCATCACGGACCCAAGGAAAGCCTGCCAAGGAGCTCTTTGGTAAATAAAAGTGGAAGTGATGGGAATTTGAGAAGAGTTGGGGAGGACCGCAGGAAGAGCAATCACTGACGAACTGCAAAAGCAACAACTGGAACAGCATCAGACCACAAGCCGAGGAACTTGCTATCCAGAGGAGGAGAGAAAAAAAGGGAAAGGAGAGGATAGGTGCCTTCTTCGAGAGATTAGGACATGTGGTAGACAGTGGAATGAGCTGCCAAGTTATTTTGTTTGAAAAGAATCACCGCTGACCATGCTGATACAAGCATATCTCAACATGTACAATGACAGTGTTGTGTCCCACCTTCAGGAAATCTTAAAGAAAACGCAAGAAAAAGACCTCTCCGGACAGATATTTTTGCGACAGGGATCCAGTGACTCTCAAAGTTCCCAGTGGCATTAAAAGAAGGGAAGTATCCCCCAGGATAAGGACTTGCTAACCTAAAGTCCTAATGGAAGGAGATTCTCCTTCCAAACAATAGAGTACACGCTTCCTCCTATCTCCCTCCCCCTCTTCCAACCATGCAGAAGTCTATCAGTAAAAGTAGTTAATGTTAATTATTTATTTTTTTTAAATGTATGTACTTGATTTTCTGATTGGATTTCAATATGTAAATCCTTTATTTATTTGAAAAAACAAAAATTATTTTAATATTTTTGGGCGTCTGGAACGATTAATTTATATTTCCATTATTTTCATTTCTTATGAGGGGAAATGGTTTCGCGAGTTTAGATGAATTTTGACCTTCGGCAGGCTCTCTGGAACGGATTAATAATCACGAAACTCCGGGGGTCCCACTGTAAATAACATCAAAAAACAGTGGCTCGTAGACGTATACAGTGAACCCGCATAGCGACTTTAATCCGTGCAAGATGGCCTGAGAATTAGTTATGCGAAATGATCAGTAGTGCGAAGAATTTTCCCCCCATAAGAAATAAGAATGGAAATCAAATTAATCCTGCAAGACACCCAAAAGTAGAGAAAAACAAATTTTACCACATGAAAAAACATTTTTTTCTACACACAAAGAGAAAGGATAACATGCACAATAGTAGATAGTACATGCGCACAATATATATGTGCATGTTACTACTCTACTACAAGAAGATAAATGACACTACCTTAATTGAAGATCAGCAATGAACTTGATAGAACACTGTGTCGCACTGGGAGTGCCTTTTCCCTCCTGATAACTGTAGGTCCTGTTTCGCATTTTCTTCCATAACAGGCTTATCACAATGTGTATGCCCTTCGCGTTCTTAAATCTCCTCAAAACCAACCTTTGCTGGCTTTAAAATATCACTCATTATGGAGCACTAGTTCCAGGCAATATTTCCTGTTTCCCCCTGGGTGTTAGTCGAGCTGGTGTGGGTTCATCCTGGGAGACAAATTAAGGAACCCCCAATGGAAATAAGTTAAACAGTCTTCGATGACATTGACTTTTTCTGGGTATCCTGGTGGCATATCCTCTGGGTTACATTGATCTACTTGGTATTCTCAATAAGCCACACCAACAACGGTGCTAACAGCCAGCAGCTGACCAGTGCTACAAGCAGCAGCAGACCGATGCTACAGCAGCAGCATACGGTACTACAAGCAGCAGCAGACGGTACTACAGCCACAGCAGCAGCAGCTGATGGAGTACAACAAGCAGCAGCAGCTGACAGTGCTACAGCAGCAGCAGACGAATGCTGACAGCACAGCAGACTATGCCTACAGCAGCAGCAGACGGCGTACACAGCAGCACAGCAGCTGACTTGGTACAAACAGCAGCAGCAGCCTGACAGTGCTACAGCAGCAGCAGACAATGCTACAAGCAGCAGCGATGGTACTCACATCAGCAGCAGCAGCTGACGGTGTACAGCAGCAAGCCAGCAGCTGATGGTGCTTACAGCAGCAGCTCAGCAGACAGTGCAGCAGCAGCAGCAGCAGCAGACAGCAGACGTGGTACAGCAGCACAGCAGCTATACCACCAATAGGTAGCGATGGTTGATTGGGGTTTTATATACAACCTGGCCAGCTCGGAGACACGCACTCCACTTTCATACTTATCAATGATCTTTTTCTTCATCTCTATAGTAATTTCCTCCACCCTTAATTGCGTAGGGTTGGCACTAGAAGCTTTCTTGGGGCCATGTCACTTATTTTCCAGAAAAAAATCACCATAAACACTGTAATAATACGAAATGTTCCGATTGTATGCTTGGATGTTACCGCGGAGGCTGGCTGGCAGTAAACAAATGGCAACCGTGGCACATGTGAGCTGGCTAAGGCTCACCAAATTGGACGCGTCCTCCGGACGAAGACGGTGAGCGGTGTTTTTGAGTCGGTAGCGAGGCAAAATTTTTGGCCGATAAAGAAGCGAGCGGTATGCGGATTGAACGATATAGGGCATGCGTACGTAATGCGGGGTCCACTGTATCTTACACCCACCAAACAGTCAAAGGGTTAAGGATAAGTCAGTCCATATAAATCATGAGTTTCATATATAGGAGATAAGTTGAATTAATTTCAGGTATATCTTATATAGTATTATAAAAAGATCAAGTCCCTTGTGTACTCATGAGAGCTAATATACAATATAAATCCAATAAATACATTGGAAAATACAGTTAGGAGTTCAAGTCTGTAATTCTGTGTACTTCAGTAACCAAGAATTTCTGCAATGAAAAAGTTCAGTGAACAACAGTAGTGGAAATATTCAAGTCAACAACAGTACTGTGAGAAATAATCAGTTGAACAACAAGTAAGTGAAATAATTCAGTGAACAACAGATAGTAGAATAGTCAGTGAATCAACAGAAAAGCGTAAGAGTAAGTAAGTAAGTTTATTCAGGTATACACAAATACAGTTACATAGAAATATCATACATAGCAGCATATGTGTAAAGAACTGGATAACCCAAAACAATACAGACAGAGTGAAATATTCAATGAACAACAGTTGTAAAATATTCAGTGAACAACAGTAGTGAAATATTAAGTGAACAACAGTATAAAAATATTCATATGACACAACAGTATTGAAATATTCATGATGCAACAGTAGAGAAATATTTGGTGAACAACAGTAGAGAAATATTCAGTGAACAACATGTAGTGAAATATTCAGTTGAACAACTGTAGTGAAATATTCAGTGAACAAAGGTATAAAAATATTTCAGTGAACAACAGTAATGAAATGAGTGCAGTAAAGAACACTGGTGTCAATACTATAAATCTGAGACTGTTTCATTCTTTAACAGTACAGTCCTCCCTCACAAATCTGGCATCAGTTTATTCGGTTTCCATCATTATTCGGCACTAATATTGGGCTTGCATAATTTTAAAATTTCCAGGGTCTCCACACCAATCTGCAGCAACTGTTGTGGTGCGCTACCTACTGCATAAGTCATTCCAATTTCTTTTTTCACCATTTATTGTTTTAACATGCTTTCTTTTAGCCCTAGCCGTATCCAATGAATAAAAAATGCTTCTCATAATGTAAAGCACCTATACAGCAGAAACATTATATCCATTAAAGATACAGGTTGGCTTTGAAGCCACTGTCGGTTTGCCATGAGCTCAGATCGATGAAGCAGGAGAAAATGGCTTCATTATTATGCAATATCAACACATAGCAGCTTATTTGCATCACAATTAATCTAATATGACATAAGAAACCCATATAAATAACATAAAACATGTTAAATTCTCCAGAATGAATAATATTTGGCATAACAACCGAGCAGTTTCTACAGAGTTATGAAGAGGATAATATTAAACAAATACCATTCTCACTATCCCTGTCTTGGTGACTTATATTAAGAAAACTTAGTTTAGCACAGGGCTAACTATGATATACAACTCGTTCTCCCACCATAAACATGAACAAAAAAGTTATTTTCTCTCTATAATATCACACATACACATATATGTGTGAGAACCTAGGAAAAACCCAAAAAAAGTCAACGTGCTTATTTTGTAGTACCCTGCCTTTGGTTAGCCACATACAGTGGGACCCCCACATAACGATCAGGCATCCCAACCTCGACCAATTATGAAAGTAGGGGTATTTTTTGTAAAGTGCTTTTGTAGTGTATTTTTTGGGGTCCAGAAACGACTACTCTAATCAGAAGATCTCATATGGTAACAAATTCGGTCTATAAACGGCACCAAACAGACCTTCTGGATTGAAAAATAATATCGTAATGCGGGGGTCCACAGTATTATTTTTGTAAATATTCGATTCCCAGCCAGGGTAGAAAACATTAGCGTGTTTCTTATACACCTGTTGTCTATGTAATACCCATCCAGTAAATGGATACCTGGTGTAAGTCAACAAGTGTGGTGTTATCCTGTACGACGGAACAAATTTTCTTGAAAATACCACAATAACAAGCGGCTTTCTATACAGTAGTATGACCACTGATGTCAGCAGGCCTGTATACCTGGACATGTACCTGTATAAATACAGTGACCCCCGCATACTGGTTGGCATCACATATCGTTTAAATCCGCATAAACCGATTACATTTTTATTGCTAAGATTTTGCCTCGCATACCGCTAAAAAAAAAACCCCATCAAACACTATACGTCCGAGACACGTCTAATGTGCGGCCTGAGCCAGCCCCCCACCTCACTGTTCCGCCGTGGCATGTTACAAGGCCAGCCTCATCAGTTCCGACGTGGCATTGTTTACAACCAGCCACCACGGTAACATCCAAGCATACATATGTTAACATTTTCAAATTATTACAGTGTTTTTGGAGATTTAATCTGCAAAATAGTGACCAAGGGCCCCCAGAAAGCTTCCCTAGTGGCCAACCCTGTGGTAAAAAGGGTGAAAATATTATCGTAAATAACAGTGTACCATGGTCCAAACATGAGCTGATGCTGCAGCTGCTGTAGGCATTGTCAGCTACTGCTGCTGCTGTAGCACCATCAGCTGCTGCTGCTGCTGCTGTACCACCAACCACCGTCAGCTGCTGCTGCTGCTGTAGTACCGTCTGCTGCAGCTGTATTACCGTCTGCTGCTGCTTCTGCTGGCTGCTGCAGTATACCCGTCCTGCTGCTGCTGCTGCTGCTGTAAGACTGTTCCTGCTTGCTGTGCTGCTGGCTGCTGTTTAGTACCGACTGCTGCTGCTGCTGCGCTGTAGTACCAGTCTGTCGCTGCTGCTGCTGCACTGTCACTGCTGCTGTAGCACCGTCCGCTGCTGGCTGCTGCTGTACCACCACAAACCGTCAGTCTGAGCTGCTGCTGTTGTAGTAACCGTCTGCTGCTGCTGTAGCACTGTCAGCTGCTCACTGTCAGCTGCTGACTGCACTGTCACTGCTGCGGCTGCTGGCCGCGTATCACTGTCAGCTGCAGCTGCAGCTGTAGCAAAAAATGGTTCAGCTGCTGCAGCTGTATGCATCCGACAGCTGCTGTGCTGCTAGTAGTACCACTGCTGCTAGCTGCTGCTGAAGTACCGACTCTGCTAGCAGTAAACGCATCATCAGCTGCTGCTGAACACACTGTCAGCTGCTACTGTACACTGTCCAGCTTGCTGCAGCTGCAGTAGCACTTGAGTCAGCTGCTGCGGCTGCTGTACACCAACAGCTGCTGCTGCGCTGCCAGAAGCAACCATCAGCTGCTGCTGCTGCTGTAGCACCATCACTCAGCTGCTGCTGTAAGTACCGAGTCGCTGCCTGCAGTATACCGTCCTGCTGCTGCTGTAGTACCATCTTGCTGCTGCGGTAGCATCGTCTGCTGCTCCAGTAGCAAGCGTCTGCTGCTGCTGATAGCATCGCTTGCGTGCTGCTTGAAGCATCGTCTGCTGCTGCTGTATGCACACTGCTCAGGTCAGCTGCTGGTGCTGCTGCTTGCTTGCTGCAACTGATCAGCTGCTGTCTTGCTGTAGCACATCACTGCTGCTGCTGCTGAGCCTCGTCAGCTGCTGCTGCTGTGTTACCACTGTCAGCTGCTGCTGCTGCTGCTGCTGTAAGCACCGGTCAGCTGCTGACTGCTGCTGTATCCACTGTCAGCTGCTGCCTGCTGCTGCTTGTTTGTAGTACTGTCTGCTGCTGCTGTAGTCATTGCTGCTGCAGTAGCACGTCTGTCTTGCAGCTGTAGCACAGTCAGCTTTGCGCTGTAGCATTGTCCTAAGCTGGCAGCTGCTGCTGTAGACACTGTCCCTGCTGCTGAAGCATTTTCAGCTTTGCTGGCTGCTGCTGTAGCACTGTCAGCATGCTGCAGTAGCAACTGTCTAGCTGCTGCTGTAGCACTGTCAGCTGCTTCTGTAAGCACTGTTACCAGCTGGCTTGCTGCTGCAGTAGCACTGTCAGCTGCCTGCTGTAGCACTGTCTGCACTGTGCTGCTCCTGTATACCGACCCTGCAGCTGCAGTAGCATCTGCCTGCTGCTGCTGCTAGTAGCACCATTTTTGGAGTGGCTTATTGAGAATACCAAGAAACAATTAACACCCAGAGGGTTAGCCACCAGTGATAACCAAAAAAGTCAGTGTGTCAATCGAAGACTTAAACGTTATTCCAATGGGGTCCTTAATCTTGTCTCCCAGGATGGCAACCCACACCAGTCCGACTAACACCCAGGGAAACAGGGAAAAATGCCTGGAACTAGAGACCAATTGGTGAATTTATAGAGCCATGCAAAGGGTTTGGTTTAGAGATTTAAGAAAACGTAGTGGCCATACACAGTGTATGATAAGGCCTGTACTGAAGAAAAAGCCAAACAGGACCAACAGCTACTCAGGAGGAAAAGGCAACTCCCAGGACACAGACGTTCTCATCAGTCATTGCTGACATTTCAATAAAGGTAAGTGACATTTAAATCTTCATTTAGTAGAGTAGTACATCACTCAATATATATTTGCCTGTACTGAACTCTAACTATTGTGCAAGTAATCCTACTCTTAGTGTAGTAGGAAAAAGTATAATTTTTCATGTGGAAAAAATGTCTATGCCAGATGGGTAGCTTAACCACTCACTACAGTTTTAAAACTGCAACATATAACACCCCCTCCTTCAGAGTGCAGGCACTGTAATTCGTTTTCCCATCTCCAGGACTCCAAGACAGGCCTGCCGGATTCCCTGAATCCATACATGTTGACTTGCTCACACTCCAACAGTCAACGATCAAGTATTAAAAACCAATTTGTCTCCATTCACTCCTATCAAACACGCATCATGCCAGTCCTGCTGGAAGTCCAAGCCCCTTCGCACACAAAACCTCCTTTACCCCCTCCCTCCAACCTTCTAGCGACCCCTACCCCGCCTTCCTTCCATAACAGACAGGATACACCTTGAAGTCATTCGTTTCGCTCCATTCTCTCTAACATGTCCGAACCACCTCAACAAACCCTTCCTCAGCCCTCTGTGACAACAGTTTTGGTAATCAGCCGCAACCTCCTCCTAACTTCCAATCATCTACGAATTCTCTGCATTATATTCCACAGCCACACATTGCCACTCATACATGACAACTCCACCGCCCTCCAGCCTTCTCTCGCCTGCACATTCATTCACCCACGCTTCACACCCATATAAGACGTTGGTAAAACTATACGCTCATACATTCCCCTCTTTTTTGCCTCCAAGGACACAGTTCTTTGTCTCCACAGACTCCTAAGTGCACATCCACTCACCTTTTCCCTCATCAATTTCATGATTCTACCTCATCTTTCATAGACCCATCCGCTGACACGTCCACTCCCAAATATCTGAAAACGTTCACCATCCTCCATACTCTCTCCCTCCAATCGATAACCAATCTTTCATCCCCGAATGCTTTTGTTATCCTCATCTAACCTTACTCTTTCCTGTATTCACCTTTAATTTTCCATCTTTTGCACACCCTATCCAAATTCATCCACCAATCTCTTTCGCAACTTCTCTTCAGAACTCCCAAGAGCATTCATCAGCAAAGAGCAGCGAGCCAACTCCCACTTTGTGTGTAGTTTTACGTGACTTTATTGAAGATTGGCGAGGCATTCTAGAAGACATGGAGGGGAGAGTGAGTTGGGTAAGTGTTCAAAAGGGAATCCCCCTCCATAAGGATTTTAGGTACCAAACCCCTTTCTGGAGGTTACATCCCTTCTCTGTTCTTTTAATGCCCTGGACCCCTGGTCTCCTCAAAATAACTGTCCACAGTTCCCTCTGTTTCTGGCCCCTCTTCACATTTGCCTAAATGACAAGGTTCTGTCACGAGCGTGTTGCAAAGATGTGCTTGTTTCAGCTACTATGCTCAGTGGTGTACTTTCTCCCCAAACATTTGGACATCATTGCACTTGCGCAGATCTCTTTAGTCTTTGAATTGGCAAATGCAACTTCCTTGCCATTCACAAATAATCGACCATCTGAACCACGATCACCTGCCATCTCATTATCCTTGATCCACACCAGCAACAACTTCTCAACCTGATCGATTGTCTGTGGGTTTTTTTTGGTTAGCATATTAACACCTTTCACAACATCACCTTCCTTGATTATGTTCTTTCTTTGAGCCAGGATATGAACGATGAGTCGACTTGTTTTTTTCTCCCAAACATCCCAAGCTCAACAAGTATCACAACCACTCTAATACAGTGGACCCCCGGTTAATGATATTTTTTCATTCCAGAAGTATGTTCAGGTGCCAGTACTGACCGAATTTTTTCCCATAAGGAATATTGTGAAGTACGTTAGTCCATTTCAGACCCCCCAAACATACACGTACAAATGCACTTACATAAACACACTTACATAATTGGTCGCATTTGGAGGTGATCATTAAAGCCGGGGGTCCACTGTACTTCTGTATTATTTCCTTCTTCACATATATGGTGTTTCTCACTTTCTTTACCACAGGGGTACCACTAGCAAGTTTCTTTAGGGCCCATGGTAGCTTATTTCACACAGTCCCACAAGCACTAAACACATAAAATAAATCCCCCCCCCCCCGCGTAAAGGTATATGAATGAGAGCGCAGGTTAGTGTTCAACGCAAGCACAACAGAGCCAAGACTGGCTCACGCACCATGCACAGGGACATGGACAGAATGGGCTGGCGGACAGGTCCGGTACTGGCAGTTCGAAAATAGGGGCGAGTTCAATAATAGGGACAAAGTTTGGTTCGAAAAAAAGCGGTCAATTTTTTGAAGTTTTCGATATGCAATACTGGAAATTTGAGGTTCCACTGTATTTACAGAAATGTGTTGCAGTACAAAAAGGACCACTATCATGCCTAGCAATATGCAACTTAATATAATTAATGGCTTACAGACTATACTTAATGTTCAAGAAATTTATCATAGTTCCGTTTGTACGAATAGTTTTCAAAAAGTACAATTTATTATAATTATACATTGTATGAATAAGAGCAAATCTTCTGTTTTTTTGTGTGAATAAAATTTGAAATGCGAAAAAGCAAGCAGTATATAAGAAGTCCCTGGAGAGATGACTCAATGAACAGAGAAAATGTTTGTTTTAGTGACAGGAATGTCCTTCGTATTTATTCTGGCACCCAATTTGAAAAAGGTCTTCTGAATTTTGTGTGAAATGGAAAAATTAGTATTTTCTGATCACTTTACACTACTGAGTAGTTGAAATAGGTAAATGGGCAGTTTTTTATACTTAACTGACAAAATGAAGAGTTTCTACCATCTTAGCTTTGAGTTTGATCGACTGGAATCAACAGAATATGGGCCTAAATAGGGCTAAAAGAGGTGAAATCACCGATAAGGGTAAATATAGCATAACTATTTTTCTATAAATTTGTGAGAGCGGAATTCCAAAAGTTTTCCCTTCAAATTTTGTGCTTTTGATTTCATTACTATTGGGCAAAAGGATTCTCTATCATTTCTTAGGAAAACAAATTTTTTTTTTTTTTGAAAAATCTTTGACCTGAGAGCATGGTTTGAACAGGGGCACAACCTTTCCTAACAGTCCTTTTTTGCACAACTCCTTACAACACACTGTCTCTGACCTTTGTAAATTCCTTCTTTAGCACAATCACCCTCCGTCTTTATGACCTTTTCAGGTTAGCACCTTGATTATATTACTGCTTCTCCTCACTCAACAACAGAGTTTCCATTCCTTAGTACCATGTTGGTATACAAATTTATCACTAAGTAGGAGCATAATACGCACAGGTGGTTTGTGTCAACCAACGTTTGATATTGTTTTAAAATGTCATCTTTGCTCCATTTATTACATTTCTGGTATATTTTTAAACTGGTTTGTATAGTAGTGTACTGTATATTGTAATAAACAGAATAAAAGGTAATCACTCTCAATATACATAATTAAGGTATAACATACTGGACAGAGAGCCCATTGGTAAGTCTCAGGCGTCGTAAACGAGTACGGTCGCTAAGTGAGGAAAGGCTGTATTATATTATTATAACTCCAAGAAATAATAATAAAAACATAGATGTTTTGTGTTGAAGTCGAAAAAAATTGTTTACTCATTATTAAGTTAACATAATTATATATACAACTTGTGATTTTATCTTGAAGATCATTACAGATAAACATCTTAAGTGACAATTTTAATTTAGTGAGGCATTGACAATAAGAAAAAATCTCTTTTTTATGTTGAGTATGTTGTGTTGGAATTGTGGCATATTGTGTCTATACTGGACTTCAGTTTCTATTGGCAGAAGTATTTTGTGGAGGACTACCCAGGCTTGTGTCTTGCCAGTCACTAAACTCAGTACTTCAAGAAGCACCAGTGTAAAGTGTCCTGAACAACAACTGATATATGCAGAAGTATTATGTGGAAGACTACCAAGTGATGTCTTGCCAGACCAATATCTTCAGTACCTCAAGAAGCACCAGTGTAAGTGTCTTGAACAACCAACTGATATTTGCAGAAGTATTTTGTGGAAGACTACCAGTTGTGTCTTGCAGACACTATACTTCAGTACATCCAGAAGCACCAGTGTAAGTGTCTTGAACAACAACTGATATTTGGGCGAAGTATTTTGCGTGGAAGACTACAAGTTGTGTCTTGCCAGACACTATACTTCAATACTTCAAGAAGCACCAGTGAAGTGTCTGAACAACAACTATCATGCAGAAGTATTTTTGAAAAGACTACCAGGTTGAGTCTTGCCAGACAACTATATCTCAGTACTTCAAGAACACCAGTGTAAGTACTTGAACAACAACTGATATTGCAAAGTATTTTGAGTGGAAGACTACATTGTGACTTGCAGACACT
This sequence comes from Cherax quadricarinatus, assembly GCF_026875155.1. Classification (NCBI taxonomy): domain Eukaryota; kingdom Metazoa; phylum Arthropoda; class Malacostraca; order Decapoda; family Parastacidae; genus Cherax; species Cherax quadricarinatus. Next base: position 50,283,578 of record NC_069426.1, read on the forward strand.
ATATCTTCAGTACTTCCAAGAAGCACCAGTGTAAGAGTCCTGAACAACAACTGATAAATTGGCAGAAAGTATTTTTGTGTGAAGACTACCAGGTTGTATCTTGCCAGACACTATACTTCAGTACTTCAAGAACACCAGTGTAAGTGTCCCAGAACAACAACTGAAATTGCAGAAGTATTTTGTGGAAGACTACACCGAGGTTGTGTCTTGCCAGACACTATAACTTCAGTAACTTCAAGAAGCACCAGTGTAAGTGTCCTTGATAACACAAATGATATTGCAGAAGTTATTTTTGGTGAAGACTACCAGGTTGTGTATCCTATTGCCAGACACTATAATCTTTCAGTACTCTGTCAAGAGCACCAGTGATAAGTGCCTGGAACAACAACTGATATTGCAGAAGTATTTGTGGAGGACTACCATGGTCTGTGTCTTGCTCAACACTATAATCTTCAGTACTTCAAGAAGCACCAAGTGTAAGTGTCTTGAACAACAACTGATATTGCAGAAGTATTTGTGGAAGACTCAACCAGGTTGTGTCTGCAGACACTATAATCTTTCATACTATCAAGAAGCACCAGTGGTAATGTCTTGAACAACCAACTGAAATTGCAGAAGTATTTTTTGTGGAAGACTACCATGTGTGTCTTGCCAGACACTATATCTTCAGTACTTCAAGAAGCACCAGTGTAAAGTGTCCTTGAATCAAACAACTGATAATTGCAGAAGATATTTTTGAGGACTACCAGTTGTGCTTGCCAGACCTATAATCTTCAGTGCTTCAGAAAGGCAACAGCTGTTCTCTTGTGAATTTTTAACTAGTTGTTACTAATTTAACAATTTTTGGCTTTTGGATATTGGAAATTCTATCAAAAAAAACATTCCGTTAATCTTTAAGGGTTCGTTTTTAGTTCTAATAGACTTTTAAGCTGGAGTCCAAGGCTGTATACTGCAACATGAGCTCAGCTTACTCAGAATAAGCATGAGCAGTAAATTTGGGCTAAATATGAAAGAATGAATCTCTGGTGGTAAGTGGTTACACCATATAAAACAAATCTTTGCAGCAGGCAGTGCATAATGAGAAAAAAAAGTGCAACTGTGTTTTTGGATTAAAAAAGCCAATTTTTGGTGTAGTTTTCATATATTTTTTTATTATAGTAGCATTCACTGTTTTCTGGTCTCAATATGATAGAATAAAGATGTATTAACAGAAATGTGACATTGATGGATTTTAGATACAGAAAATAACTTGAAATTGAGGTTCAGAGTAATAGAAATGTTCAATTTTTTGTGTGATATTAAGAGGATAAACAATCACAACACGTGTCCAATACCACATCAACTGGTGGTTTAATGTTTGCTGCAGAATGCACTGATATTCATCTTAAACAATTATTACAATGGTGCATAACATGTAACTTTTTATTTTTTTGGTGTGCATATCAATAATTTGTGAATAAAAAAATCAAAGTGAAATTCATATCTGTAAAGCCTACAATGTAACTAAAAAGTATAAAAATGTTTAGTCTTTAGTGCCAGGTTGCCTGCATTGAATTAATTCTGGACCCTATTTTGAATAATTGAGGAATATTTTGAATTTTGCATGAAATAAGCCATATTCCCAATTTTCTAGTCACTGTATTGGGAAGTTGAAATGGGCAATTATTATGTCCATAATTAGAAATATGGAAAAAATAAACACATAACTAGTGAAATAGCTAAGAATTGGGTCTAATGGAACTATGTAATTGGCCAAAAACAGACTCAAAGTGGCAAAATTGCCAATGCCATCAATATTTCTGACAGCAAATTTGCAGGAGTATAACTTCATCAATTCTTTTTAAAATTAATTACTTTATTTTATTCTTCTTCTTTCAACACAAAACACCGTCCATATCCCACCAAGCCAGGGTGCCCAAAAAGAAAAAAACGAAAGTTTCTCTTAAATTAGTAATTTATCTACGGAGAAGGGGTTACTAGGCTCTTGCTCCTGGCAATTTAGTTCCCTCTTACAGCACACAATGGCTTACGGAGGAAGAATTTCTGTTCCACTTCCCCATGGAATAAGAGGAAATAAACAAGAACAAGAACTAGAAAGAAAAATAGTAGAAAACACTTGGGGTGCATATATATATCTTGTACATGTATATGTTCGCATGTGACCTAAGTGCAAGTAAGAAGTAGCACACATACCTGAAATCTTGCATGTTTTATGAGACAGACAAAAGACACCATCAATCCTAACATCAAGGTAAAACAATACAGGTTTTTCGTTGTACACTCGGCCAGGACGGTAGTACCTCCCTGGTGTTGCTGTCTACAACCTACTACCTAGGTTTTTATTTTATTACATATTCAGAAATAGACTCGTCTACTATGATTTTACTCTATCCTATGAAAAAAAAATTTTTTACCACCTTGTGCATGAATTTTCAGAACGGGAGTCTGAACCCTCAAAGGTGTCAATAAACGAATACAGAAAAATTTGTTTAAACACAAAGCACATAATAATAATAATAATAATTAATAATATGTTGAAGTGTATCTCAGTGTTCCTATTACAAATACGTATTAATCTTATAACACAAAACAAAAATTTATGAGTGTTTTACAAACAATATGAAATTTATTAGGCTCAAAATAGGAAAAGTTTCTTGCCTAAATAAATCTAACATGGGAAAAGTTCATAAGGAAAACCATGTATTCAAATGTCCAAAATAGTTTAAAAAACAAATCATGAAATAGACAAGTGACGGTACATAAGCAGATTAACTATTCCACTATTGTATGACTAAAATATTTTTGAATGAGAATAACATTCATTTTAAAAAATATGGAAAACAAAAGACAACAATCAAATGAATGTTCTGAGTGTCTGAAACTATTAGTCCAAAAAAGCCTTCTATGTGACACACACGAGAGTACATAACAAGAGATAAACCATATGACTGTTCAGAGTGTCTGAAATTTTTTAGTCGAAAAAGCCCTCTTGTGACACACATGAGAAGTACATACAGGAGATAACAAATCAATGTTGCAGAGGTTTGAAATGTTTTTAGTGATAAAAGTAATCTGTGACACACATGAGAGTACATACAGGAGATAAACCATATCAATGTTGCAGAGTGGTTTGAAATGGTTTTATGACAAAAAAGTAATCTTGAGACACATGCGAGAGTACATACAGAGATAAACCATACAATCCGAAGAGTGACTGAAATGTTTAGTGCAAAAGGCAGACTTCCCTGTCACCATGAGAGTACATACAGGAGTAAACCAATCATGGCAGAGTTTTGAAATGTTTTACTGAAAAAGCAGTCTTGTGGACACACATGGAGTCACATACAGGAGATTAAAACACAATGAGAAAAAGAGTGAGTAAAATAGCAATCAATGTTCTGATGTCTAAATGTTTTATCGATAAGACAAGGAATCTTGTGACACACATGAGAGCACATACAGGAGATCAACCATATCAGTGTTCCTGAGTGAGTGTAATTGTTTAAGAGTGTAAAAAAGCAGACTTGTGGAAACATATGAGAGTACCAACAGGAATAACCCAATATCAATTGTTCTGAGTGTGTCTGACGTGTTTTAGTGTAAAAAGCAAGTCTTGTGAAACCTATGAGAGTACATACAGAGATAAACCACACTCAATGTTCTGAGTTTTGGGAATATGTTTTAAATCAAAAAAAAACACTTTTGTAAACATACTCAAGTTCATTCAAGAGAAAAAACGTGTTAGAGTTTAATGTTTACAGAAATATTTTAGTTATAAACTCATGACAGAATAAATGAAAGGGATATACCATAAGTGTTAAGTGAAATAATGTTAACACCTTGACTCTCACAACCCCAATTCTGAGATGTCTCCTGGTGTCGCAAATTCCCCCCCCAATTATTTTTTTTATTATTAAATGATAGAGAATCTTTTCCCGATTGTAATGAACACAAACAAGAATGAAATTTGATTTAAAAACTGACGGAATTACGTTCATTCGCGAAGTAGCGCCATCGGCGATATTAAACGAATCGGAGTTTCGCCCACTTTGAGCCCTATTTTCTCTAATTCCATTGTTCAATCGACAAACTTAAAGCTAGTCTTCCTAGAACCTCAATTTTTTTCTATCGATTGAGTACAGGAAACTGCCCAATTCCGATTTCAAGTACACAATAATGTGGTCATAAATATGCAATTGGCCAATTTCACGAAAATTTAAAAAATATGACAATTTTCAAATAAGTGTCTAAAATGAACAATGCAAGACCTTTCCTGGCTCTAAAATAACATTTTCTTTGTTCATTCAGACATGTATCCAGGCCACCTTTAATATTACTCTTGCTTTCTATTCTGATTTTTCTCAAACAAAAAATAGAAGATTTACTGGTTGGCAGACTACTGCAATATTATAATAATTGGGGGTTAAAAAATAGGGGGGTTATAAATAATGTCACTCCATTCATGACTGCTATTAGGAATGGCATACTTGGACATTTAACTGGAAAATTACATCATTTGTTTTTTACATTTTTGTAACATCCTAAAAATCAAGCATTTCCCCTACTGTGAGCTTCCATTTCAAGTTCTTTTCATGCAAAAACCAATCAAATCACCCCATTTTCTATAAATGTTTCCATTCTATCAATAATACAAGAAAACAAGAATACAACCATAAATACTATACGAAAATAGACCACAAAGTTGGCATTTTAATTAAAAAAAAAAAACGGCCAAAGTTTTTTTTTTTTCTCATTATGCACTGGTGCTGCAGGATTTTTTTTATATGGTGCACCACTGACCACACAGACCATTCTCTCACATGTGGGCCGTACCAGCATTCTCCTGCTTGATTTGAATCCGCTAGAATTTGAGTATCAGTGGGACCCTCGAGTTTTCGGCAGCCTCGACTTTCATGAAATCGACCTAAGGCGAGATTTTTTGGCAAAATTTGGCACGAGTTTTGTGAAAAGACACGTGTTTCGGCGACCGTCCATACCCTCCCGTTCCACCCGTCACTCTGCGCACAACCAAGCCTGTCTACCCAACGCCATTCACGCTCAGTGTGCCATTGTTTACCAACACCTTACCATCAACCCCGCGGGTCATACAAACATTTTCATAATAACCCATTGTTTGTGCTTGCACTGCTACATAAGTCATCACGGACCCAAGGAAAGCCTGCCAAGGAGCTCTTTGGTAAATAAAAGTGGAAGTGATGGGAATTTGAGAAGAGTTGGGGAGGACCGCAGGAAGAGCAATCACTGACGAACTGCAAAAGCAACAACTGGAACAGCATCAGACCACAAGCCGAGGAACTTGCTATCCAGAGGAGGAGAGAAAAAAAGGGAAAGGAGAGGATAGGTGCCTTCTTCGAGAGATTAGGACATGTGGTAGACAGTGGAATGAGCTGCCAAGTTATTTTGTTTGAAAAGAATCACCGCTGACCATGCTGATACAAGCATATCTCAACATGTACAATGACAGTGTTGTGTCCCACCTTCAGGAAATCTTAAAGAAAACGCAAGAAAAAGACCTCTCCGGACAGATATTTTTGCGACAGGGATCCAGTGACTCTCAAAGTTCCCAGTGGCATTAAAAGAAGGGAAGTATCCCCCAGGATAAGGACTTGCTAACCTAAAGTCCTAATGGAAGGAGATTCTCCTTCCAAACAATAGAGTACACGCTTCCTCCTATCTCCCTCCCCCTCTTCCAACCATGCAGAAGTCTATCAGTAAAAGTAGTTAATGTTAATTATTTATTTTTTTTAAATGTATGTACTTGATTTTCTGATTGGATTTCAATATGTAAATCCTTTATTTATTTGAAAAAACAAAAATTATTTTAATATTTTTGGGCGTCTGGAACGATTAATTTATATTTCCATTATTTTCATTTCTTATGAGGGGAAATGGTTTCGCGAGTTTAGATGAATTTTGACCTTCGGCAGGCTCTCTGGAACGGATTAATAATCACGAAACTCCGGGGGTCCCACTGTAAATAACATCAAAAAACAGTGGCTCGTAGACGTATACAGTGAACCCGCATAGCGACTTTAATCCGTGCAAGATGGCCTGAGAATTAGTTATGCGAAATGATCAGTAGTGCGAAGAATTTTCCCCCCATAAGAAATAAGAATGGAAATCAAATTAATCCTGCAAGACACCCAAAAGTAGAGAAAAACAAATTTTACCACATGAAAAAACATTTTTTTCTACACACAAAGAGAAAGGATAACATGCACAATAGTAGATAGTACATGCGCACAATATATATGTGCATGTTACTACTCTACTACAAGAAGATAAATGACACTACCTTAATTGAAGATCAGCAATGAACTTGATAGAACACTGTGTCGCACTGGGAGTGCCTTTTCCCTCCTGATAACTGTAGGTCCTGTTTCGCATTTTCTTCCATAACAGGCTTATCACAATGTGTATGCCCTTCGCGTTCTTAAATCTCCTCAAAACCAACCTTTGCTGGCTTTAAAATATCACTCATTATGGAGCACTAGTTCCAGGCAATATTTCCTGTTTCCCCCTGGGTGTTAGTCGAGCTGGTGTGGGTTCATCCTGGGAGACAAATTAAGGAACCCCCAATGGAAATAAGTTAAACAGTCTTCGATGACATTGACTTTTTCTGGGTATCCTGGTGGCATATCCTCTGGGTTACATTGATCTACTTGGTATTCTCAATAAGCCACACCAACAACGGTGCTAACAGCCAGCAGCTGACCAGTGCTACAAGCAGCAGCAGACCGATGCTACAGCAGCAGCATACGGTACTACAAGCAGCAGCAGACGGTACTACAGCCACAGCAGCAGCAGCTGATGGAGTACAACAAGCAGCAGCAGCTGACAGTGCTACAGCAGCAGCAGACGAATGCTGACAGCACAGCAGACTATGCCTACAGCAGCAGCAGACGGCGTACACAGCAGCACAGCAGCTGACTTGGTACAAACAGCAGCAGCAGCCTGACAGTGCTACAGCAGCAGCAGACAATGCTACAAGCAGCAGCGATGGTACTCACATCAGCAGCAGCAGCTGACGGTGTACAGCAGCAAGCCAGCAGCTGATGGTGCTTACAGCAGCAGCTCAGCAGACAGTGCAGCAGCAGCAGCAGCAGCAGACAGCAGACGTGGTACAGCAGCACAGCAGCTATACCACCAATAGGTAGCGATGGTTGATTGGGGTTTTATATACAACCTGGCCAGCTCGGAGACACGCACTCCACTTTCATACTTATCAATGATCTTTTTCTTCATCTCTATAGTAATTTCCTCCACCCTTAATTGCGTAGGGTTGGCACTAGAAGCTTTCTTGGGGCCATGTCACTTATTTTCCAGAAAAAAATCACCATAAACACTGTAATAATACGAAATGTTCCGATTGTATGCTTGGATGTTACCGCGGAGGCTGGCTGGCAGTAAACAAATGGCAACCGTGGCACATGTGAGCTGGCTAAGGCTCACCAAATTGGACGCGTCCTCCGGACGAAGACGGTGAGCGGTGTTTTTGAGTCGGTAGCGAGGCAAAATTTTTGGCCGATAAAGAAGCGAGCGGTATGCGGATTGAACGATATAGGGCATGCGTACGTAATGCGGGGTCCACTGTATCTTACACCCACCAAACAGTCAAAGGGTTAAGGATAAGTCAGTCCATATAAATCATGAGTTTCATATATAGGAGATAAGTTGAATTAATTTCAGGTATATCTTATATAGTATTATAAAAAGATCAAGTCCCTTGTGTACTCATGAGAGCTAATATACAATATAAATCCAATAAATACATTGGAAAATACAGTTAGGAGTTCAAGTCTGTAATTCTGTGTACTTCAGTAACCAAGAATTTCTGCAATGAAAAAGTTCAGTGAACAACAGTAGTGGAAATATTCAAGTCAACAACAGTACTGTGAGAAATAATCAGTTGAACAACAAGTAAGTGAAATAATTCAGTGAACAACAGATAGTAGAATAGTCAGTGAATCAACAGAAAAGCGTAAGAGTAAGTAAGTAAGTTTATTCAGGTATACACAAATACAGTTACATAGAAATATCATACATAGCAGCATATGTGTAAAGAACTGGATAACCCAAAACAATACAGACAGAGTGAAATATTCAATGAACAACAGTTGTAAAATATTCAGTGAACAACAGTAGTGAAATATTAAGTGAACAACAGTATAAAAATATTCATATGACACAACAGTATTGAAATATTCATGATGCAACAGTAGAGAAATATTTGGTGAACAACAGTAGAGAAATATTCAGTGAACAACATGTAGTGAAATATTCAGTTGAACAACTGTAGTGAAATATTCAGTGAACAAAGGTATAAAAATATTTCAGTGAACAACAGTAATGAAATGAGTGCAGTAAAGAACACTGGTGTCAATACTATAAATCTGAGACTGTTTCATTCTTTAACAGTACAGTCCTCCCTCACAAATCTGGCATCAGTTTATTCGGTTTCCATCATTATTCGGCACTAATATTGGGCTTGCATAATTTTAAAATTTCCAGGGTCTCCACACCAATCTGCAGCAACTGTTGTGGTGCGCTACCTACTGCATAAGTCATTCCAATTTCTTTTTTCACCATTTATTGTTTTAACATGCTTTCTTTTAGCCCTAGCCGTATCCAATGAATAAAAAATGCTTCTCATAATGTAAAGCACCTATACAGCAGAAACATTATATCCATTAAAGATACAGGTTGGCTTTGAAGCCACTGTCGGTTTGCCATGAGCTCAGATCGATGAAGCAGGAGAAAATGGCTTCATTATTATGCAATATCAACACATAGCAGCTTATTTGCATCACAATTAATCTAATATGACATAAGAAACCCATATAAATAACATAAAACATGTTAAATTCTCCAGAATGAATAATATTTGGCATAACAACCGAGCAGTTTCTACAGAGTTATGAAGAGGATAATATTAAACAAATACCATTCTCACTATCCCTGTCTTGGTGACTTATATTAAGAAAACTTAGTTTAGCACAGGGCTAACTATGATATACAACTCGTTCTCCCACCATAAACATGAACAAAAAAGTTATTTTCTCTCTATAATATCACACATACACATATATGTGTGAGAACCTAGGAAAAACCCAAAAAAAGTCAACGTGCTTATTTTGTAGTACCCTGCCTTTGGTTAGCCACATACAGTGGGACCCCCACATAACGATCAGGCATCCCAACCTCGACCAATTATGAAAGTAGGGGTATTTTTTGTAAAGTGCTTTTGTAGTGTATTTTTTGGGGTCCAGAAACGACTACTCTAATCAGAAGATCTCATATGGTAACAAATTCGGTCTATAAACGGCACCAAACAGACCTTCTGGATTGAAAAATAATATCGTAATGCGGGGGTCCACAGTATTATTTTTGTAAATATTCGATTCCCAGCCAGGGTAGAAAACATTAGCGTGTTTCTTATACACCTGTTGTCTATGTAATACCCATCCAGTAAATGGATACCTGGTGTAAGTCAACAAGTGTGGTGTTATCCTGTACGACGGAACAAATTTTCTTGAAAATACCACAATAACAAGCGGCTTTCTATACAGTAGTATGACCACTGATGTCAGCAGGCCTGTATACCTGGACATGTACCTGTATAAATACAGTGACCCCCGCATACTGGTTGGCATCACATATCGTTTAAATCCGCATAAACCGATTACATTTTTATTGCTAAGATTTTGCCTCGCATACCGCTAAAAAAAAAACCCCATCAAACACTATACGTCCGAGACACGTCTAATGTGCGGCCTGAGCCAGCCCCCCACCTCACTGTTCCGCCGTGGCATGTTACAAGGCCAGCCTCATCAGTTCCGACGTGGCATTGTTTACAACCAGCCACCACGGTAACATCCAAGCATACATATGTTAACATTTTCAAATTATTACAGTGTTTTTGGAGATTTAATCTGCAAAATAGTGACCAAGGGCCCCCAGAAAGCTTCCCTAGTGGCCAACCCTGTGGTAAAAAGGGTGAAAATATTATCGTAAATAACAGTGTACCATGGTCCAAACATGAGCTGATGCTGCAGCTGCTGTAGGCATTGTCAGCTACTGCTGCTGCTGTAGCACCATCAGCTGCTGCTGCTGCTGCTGTACCACCAACCACCGTCAGCTGCTGCTGCTGCTGTAGTACCGTCTGCTGCAGCTGTATTACCGTCTGCTGCTGCTTCTGCTGGCTGCTGCAGTATACCCGTCCTGCTGCTGCTGCTGCTGCTGTAAGACTGTTCCTGCTTGCTGTGCTGCTGGCTGCTGTTTAGTACCGACTGCTGCTGCTGCTGCGCTGTAGTACCAGTCTGTCGCTGCTGCTGCTGCACTGTCACTGCTGCTGTAGCACCGTCCGCTGCTGGCTGCTGCTGTACCACCACAAACCGTCAGTCTGAGCTGCTGCTGTTGTAGTAACCGTCTGCTGCTGCTGTAGCACTGTCAGCTGCTCACTGTCAGCTGCTGACTGCACTGTCACTGCTGCGGCTGCTGGCCGCGTATCACTGTCAGCTGCAGCTGCAGCTGTAGCAAAAAATGGTTCAGCTGCTGCAGCTGTATGCATCCGACAGCTGCTGTGCTGCTAGTAGTACCACTGCTGCTAGCTGCTGCTGAAGTACCGACTCTGCTAGCAGTAAACGCATCATCAGCTGCTGCTGAACACACTGTCAGCTGCTACTGTACACTGTCCAGCTTGCTGCAGCTGCAGTAGCACTTGAGTCAGCTGCTGCGGCTGCTGTACACCAACAGCTGCTGCTGCGCTGCCAGAAGCAACCATCAGCTGCTGCTGCTGCTGTAGCACCATCACTCAGCTGCTGCTGTAAGTACCGAGTCGCTGCCTGCAGTATACCGTCCTGCTGCTGCTGTAGTACCATCTTGCTGCTGCGGTAGCATCGTCTGCTGCTCCAGTAGCAAGCGTCTGCTGCTGCTGATAGCATCGCTTGCGTGCTGCTTGAAGCATCGTCTGCTGCTGCTGTATGCACACTGCTCAGGTCAGCTGCTGGTGCTGCTGCTTGCTTGCTGCAACTGATCAGCTGCTGTCTTGCTGTAGCACATCACTGCTGCTGCTGCTGAGCCTCGTCAGCTGCTGCTGCTGTGTTACCACTGTCAGCTGCTGCTGCTGCTGCTGCTGTAAGCACCGGTCAGCTGCTGACTGCTGCTGTATCCACTGTCAGCTGCTGCCTGCTGCTGCTTGTTTGTAGTACTGTCTGCTGCTGCTGTAGTCATTGCTGCTGCAGTAGCACGTCTGTCTTGCAGCTGTAGCACAGTCAGCTTTGCGCTGTAGCATTGTCCTAAGCTGGCAGCTGCTGCTGTAGACACTGTCCCTGCTGCTGAAGCATTTTCAGCTTTGCTGGCTGCTGCTGTAGCACTGTCAGCATGCTGCAGTAGCAACTGTCTAGCTGCTGCTGTAGCACTGTCAGCTGCTTCTGTAAGCACTGTTACCAGCTGGCTTGCTGCTGCAGTAGCACTGTCAGCTGCCTGCTGTAGCACTGTCTGCACTGTGCTGCTCCTGTATACCGACCCTGCAGCTGCAGTAGCATCTGCCTGCTGCTGCTGCTAGTAGCACCATTTTTGGAGTGGCTTATTGAGAATACCAAGAAACAATTAACACCCAGAGGGTTAGCCACCAGTGATAACCAAAAAAGTCAGTGTGTCAATCGAAGACTTAAACGTTATTCCAATGGGGTCCTTAATCTTGTCTCCCAGGATGGCAACCCACACCAGTCCGACTAACACCCAGGGAAACAGGGAAAAATGCCTGGAACTAGAGACCAATTGGTGAATTTATAGAGCCATGCAAAGGGTTTGGTTTAGAGATTTAAGAAAACGTAGTGGCCATACACAGTGTATGATAAGGCCTGTACTGAAGAAAAAGCCAAACAGGACCAACAGCTACTCAGGAGGAAAAGGCAACTCCCAGGACACAGACGTTCTCATCAGTCATTGCTGACATTTCAATAAAGGTAAGTGACATTTAAATCTTCATTTAGTAGAGTAGTACATCACTCAATATATATTTGCCTGTACTGAACTCTAACTATTGTGCAAGTAATCCTACTCTTAGTGTAGTAGGAAAAAGTATAATTTTTCATGTTTGTCATCTAGGCATCCAGGACCTTTCATAGTGGTCCAGTTGTTGGGACAGACATGAACGACCTGCTCTAAACCCATGTTACTCTAGGTTGTGTAACTGTTGGGTATCTAGATGGGTGGTGATCTTGCTTCTTAGAAGCCCTTCAAAGATTTTTTATGATGTGGGATAATAGCACTATTAGCCTTTAGTTCTTTGAAATAGCCTTCGATTAGATTAAACTGGTTTTTTTTATTTTGACAAATTACATGGTTGTACAGAGGAATATAATAGTTGGGTATACATGCCAAACGCCCCTCTGTATGCTGAGCATTTCAGACAAACTTAATGATTAACTTTAGAATAGTAGTGTTACATGGTTTAGATAAGTGTTGTATAGACTTATTACATTATTGATTTAGTTAATGAAGATTACAGAATTACAATGTAACAATTTCAAACAATTTACAATATGATGTATTGCAGTTTAGAACTATTTATAGCAATGAAAATTGGTATTACAATGGAACAATTTACATTGTGATGTATTAAACTCTTCTACTATTTAAAACAATGAAAATAACAGACATTGTGATTTTGAAGTATTAAGTGCTTGAGTATTCATCAGCACAATATGATAGCTTTTGAGAAACTGGTAGTGGTTAGGTACGGTTTGTCTGGTTAATTTTGGGTGATGAGGTGATTTCTTATGAGGGCCTTAAACTGATTTGCAGACAGGGGTCCTTTAGTTTGTTGTGGCAATGAATTCCAGATCTTTGTGCCTTTCACATACATATTATTATTATAATCAAAAAGAAGCACTAAACCACAAGGGCTATACAGTGCTGCAGGGCAGGAAGGAAGTGAGGGTATCAGGTGGCAAAAGGGAGATGGATGAGTAATAGGTTATGGAGAACAGTGAGGCAGTGGATGGTGAAAGGGTAGAGGGTAGCAAGAGATGGAGGTAGAAAGGGCTCAGGGGAGTGTGAAAGGTATCAGAGTTTGTGGAGTAAATCAGTCATTTTCAAGAAGTAAATGAGAGAGTCAGGATTAAAGGAGGGTCCATCAGCAAGAAGGGAAGGTAAAGGGAGAGTAGTAGAGCAGAGACGACGACGGAGGTAAATTCTGTGTGCTCGTTGATAGAGAGGGCAGTCTAACAGAAAGTGGCTAATCAATACTGGAACTTGACACTGCTCACAGAGAGGAACAGGGTGTCTCTCCATGAGATACACATGAGTAAGACGAGTGTGACCAATGCGAAGGCGAGAGAGAGTAGCCTCCCAACCTCGGCACTGGTGACAAGAAGACGGCCAGTAACCTATGCTCGGTTTAATAGAATAAAGTTTGTTATCGAGTAAAGTTGACCAACGTTGTTGCCAACGGGTGTGAAGGTGGGTAGCTATTACAGCAAAATAATCTAGAAATGGAACACCTCTATATGAAATTGGTAGGTCATGTACTGCTGACTGCGCAGCAGTGTCTGCCTGTTAATTGCACTGTACATCAACATGACCAGGGACCCAACGAAAAACAATATCTTTATGCTTGGTAGAGATATGGCATAGCCAAAGTTGGATACGGAGAACTAGGGGGTGAGGTGTATCAAATTTCCATATAGCCTCTAGAGCACTAAGGGAGTCTGAGACAGCCACAAATGATGAGACAGGCATAGATGCGATACGAATAAGTGCTGCAAGAATGGCATGCAATTCAACAGTGAAAATGCTAGCCAAAGATAGTAAATGCCCTTGCAAGACGCTGTCCGGATACATTGCTGTGAATCCGACGCCGTCAGAAGACTTAGAGCCATCTGTGTACACAGCGATGGCATGAGAATGAGAGTGGAAGTGGTTAAGAAAAAGAGAGCGGGAAGCCACCATAGGCAGTTTGGCTTTTGAGCAAGGGAGTGAGAAAGAACAGACCCGAACAGATGGAACTTCACAGGGGGGTAGGGAAAAGTGAGATGCTACATGAACATATAAAGGTGGTAACTGAAGGGAAGACAAGAGCAAATGTAGGTGAAGAGAGAAGGGATGGAGCAAACAGTGAACAAATAAAGAAAGTCTACTAATATCGGTGAAAATTTTATAAAGGGAAGGATTGTGGAGATCATGAGAAGGTACATAGTAGCAAAGGCAATGGGCATCATGGCGATCAGACATGGATGGAACATTCGCTTCTGCATAGTGGCTCTCAACAGGGGAAGAGCGAAAAGCACCAAGGCATAAATGTAATCCTTGGTGATGGATGGGGTTAAGGCTAGAGATTGTAGCAGAAGAGGCCGCTGAATAGATCTGGTCACCATAATCGAGTTTCGATAAATTGAGGGCTGAATGTAGGCGAAGGAGAGTTCGACGATCAGCCGGCTGTGACAAGTTGCCTACAGAGAGGTAATGTGAGGTTTCCAGGATAACCTACGGTCAAATAGAAGGCCTAGAAACCTGACTGTATCACATTCAGGGATACAGGAACCATAGAGGTACAAAGGATCATCGGAGATGACAGAGTGTCTAGTGAAAGTAACTTGGTGAGTTTTGGTAATGGAAAATTTAAACCCATGCATGGTGGCCCAATTGGAAACACGGTCGACCACATGCTGGAGACAAACTGTAATGAGGTGACAGTCAGTGCCTGCACAAGCAATAACAAAGTCATCAACATAGTGATGACCAAATATTGGGTGGAAGAACAGAGGCAAGATCATTTATAGCAAGGAGAAAAAGTGTTGTGCTCAGAACACATCCCTGAGGGACACCTTCAGCTTGGACAAAGTTAGGGGAGAGCACATTATTGACTCAAACACGGATATGTCTGTCAGTTAAAAAGTTCTTAAGGAAGGATGGTAGATTGCCTCGGAGGCCTAAGGAGTGGGCTTGGGCCAAAATATTATTCCTCCACATTTTGTCATATGCCTTCTCAAAGTAAAAAAATATGGCAATAACTGAGTGATTATTCGCAAAGGCATTACGAACATACGTATCCAAGCGTAGTAAGGGGTCTATGGTAGAGCGGCCCTTAGGAAAGCCATATTGACTAGTGGAGAGACTGTTGTGAGTCTCTAAATACCACATTAAACGTCGATTTACCAGACATTCGATCATTTTGCAAACTGCACTAGTAAGAGCAATGGGACAATAGTGGGAGGCATCATGTCCCGTAGTACTCGGTTTGCAGAAAGGGAGAACAATGGCAGATTTGCACAGCTGGGGAAGAACTCCTTGTGACCAAATAAGATTGAAGAGGTGTAAGAGGACTACAAGGGCTGACTGATGTAAATGTTGTAACATCCGAATATGAATGGCATCAGGCCCAGCTGTCGATGATCGGCAAGCTGAGTGTGTCGCTTCGAGGTGTAGAAGCTCATCAATTGAGGATGAAAAAGGAACCTCACTAAAAGCAGTGAGTTGTGAGTAAAGGTTCCAATTTGCCTGATCAAATTGCCAGCGAGGGCTACGGAAAGGTGAATGTGAAGGAGAAGTAAGAATGATTGGAAAATGATTGCTGTCATGCAAGTCTGATAGAACAGACCAGGCTAAGTCTAGTGCAGTGGAGGAAGAGCAGACCGATAGATCGATGCAAGAAAGAGTATGAGTACGAGGATCAAAATGGGTGGGAGATCCCGTATTTAAAACATGGAGGGGGTGAGAGGCTAGAAAAGCCTCCAACTGGATGCCACGTGAGTCACAATGAGACTCCCCAGAGGAAATGGTGGGCATTAAAATCACTAAGTAACAGAAGTGGTGGTGGTAAGGATGAAACAAGAAAGGCAAAATCTGAGATAGAAAATGCCTGAGAAGGAGAGAGAGATATAAAGAACGTATTGTAAACCACTTATTCAAGTGGATAGGGGCTGCAGTGTAATGCAGTGAGGTATGGACAAATAGTTGACAGTACGGAATATCATTGCATAGAAGAAGGACACTTTCATTAAAGGTCCCATCTGAGAAAGGATCCAAAGAAGACAAATTATAGCCTGAGATAGGTTGGAAAACAGCTGAGTGTAATTTTGGTCCTTGTAAGCAAACGCCAACAGGGAAAAACCTGGAAAGCAACATCTGAAGCTTACCCAGATTACCCCTGAGGCCATGGATATTCCACTGTAAATAGGCCATGATTGGCAATGAGGAAAATACCAGGAATCTGTAGGGAAGGGTACCTACGGACTAGAGGGGTTAGAAAAGTCGACATGCGATGGCATGGGAAAACGTTCAAGCAGCGAAGGAATGGAGCATTGCGAAGAATGGAGTTGTGGAGATGGAGGAGAGGGAAGAGAAGGAACAGGAGGTGGATCAGTGTCCATTGAAGGTTTAGTCTCTGCAATATATTCTGAAATGGCTTCAAGTGTTTTTGAATTCAAAGACGTTGTATGAGAGACAATATTGGAGGTAGGAGGAGGAGGGTGAGTAAAGATGGAGACAGTAATGGACTGTACCAAAGTAGGGGAGGGGACAAAAGAGTGTAGGGGACTGGAGAAGAAGTGTGGGAGGGGACAGAAGAGGCTGAAACCTGGGAGGTGGCAGAAGAGGGAGAAACTTGGGAGGGGACGGTGGTGGAAGGCATAGTACGAGGAAGAGGGTGAACCTCCACACTTGTAATGGAGCCAGATAGAGGGAAAGAACTAGGCACAGAGACTGGAAAGGTAAAATGCGGAGGTGCAATGGGGATTTTTTGGACTTCTGAGAAGTAGAGGGGCGATTGGTATAAGGTATCGTATGAGGTCTTGTCGATACAGGGGCTTGTGAGGAAGGACGCAAAGATGTGAGAACAGACTGAGGTGTTGAAGTAGGGATGTCAGAGCCCAGGACAGCAAAAGAATTAGATACAGAAGTGATTTGGGGGGGGAAAACTCCCGAGGATTTTGGGCGAAGAGGGCCCCAAGGGAAGGGGGGGGACTTTTTGAAACACAAAATTTAAGAAAACCACGGGGTACCCTCTTTTGGGGAGGCGGAGATGAAAAAAACTTTTCATAGATAAGGGAGACCTGCTTCTTTGGGGCCCAAACAATTTCATGCTCATTTAAGTAGCCCGGAAACGGTGAGAGTCCAAGGGTGAGCCCATGAAAAGGGGAAAGGGGGAGGTCAACTGAAAAGACATATTAAAAAGGTCATCAAAACTACAGTTTTGGGCATTCAGCAATAGATCTGCAAATATTTCACGGGGTTTGCCCCAAAATTTCCACCCAATTTCAAAAATTGTTGCAGTTTTGGGGGTTTCCCCCTTTCGAATTGTAACCGATGTCCGGAAAACATAAACGGGAGGCCCACGAGTGATTTTGGGGGCTGTCGAAAGTTAATAAAGCCACGTTGCAAGGGTTTCGTCTCCCCCCCCAGGGAAAAGGGGGGGACTAATTTGCAACTTTGAGGATTGGGAGATCCTGGATTTCCAGCTTTTCCCTTAGTTGTCATTGCCACATTCGGAAATTCGTTGGATAGGGTTTTAGGCAGAATAACAGTACCACAAAAAGAATTGAGAGAATGATTCTTTTCAATAGTGATAGGAAAAGTATCGATATGCGAAAAAGGGGAGAAAAATCAAAGACTTGGGGGGAGCAAACCCGGACAGTGACAATGCATACCACTCTTCAAAAACATGAAATTAAAAATTTTCCCCCCAACAAAGGTGTAGGGGTGCATTGCCAATACTATGCCCCGAAAGATAGGCAGTAGAAAAATTTTGTTTTAAAGTAACCCCTTCAAGGGGGGCTCCTTGGGTTTTGGGGGAAGAGGGCCTTGGGTTTAGGGAAACAGAAAGCGGTTCCCCCCCCCCCCCCCCCCCTTCCTCAGGGCTGAACCAATTACCCCCAATCCCCCCCCCCCTATCCCATCCCCCCCTTTTTCCTTTTCCTTTCCCCCCCACCCCTCCTTTTTCCCCCCTCTTTTTGCCCTTTGCGAGTTTTCCCCCAGGCGGCTTTGTTCCTAGGGAGAGGAAAGGGTACTGGGGGCCCCTGCCAAACCCTTAGGGCTTGGGGGTGGCGTTTGTTTGGGCCCTGGAATTGGATCCCTGGGGATGTCCGGGGTCCCCCCTTCCCGGGATCCCGGAGTAGCTTTGGGGGCTTTTGAGCGATGGGTGTAAACTCTGGAAGCCGCCCTTTTGGTTCCCCGGGGGGGGTGGGGCCCAAGGAGGTATGCTTTGGGGGGGATATCCAGCCGCCCCCCCTTTTGTCCACCGAGGTAGTCGGGAGATGTGAGGTTGCTATCCCGGATTGCTGGTTTTACTGGCATGAAGGGTGGGAATGGCATGGGTTCCATGCTGCATCTGCGCTACTAGCGGTGCTGAGGTCCTCTTGGGCGCGGAGGGAGATTTCCGGCCCTTTCATTCCTCCTGGGAACTATTCCTCCCGCTCCCCCCTTTTTTTTACTCTTTTTTTTTTTATTTTTATTTTCTTTCTTTTTTTTTCTTAAAAACAAAAAGCAAATGAGTAACCCATCCATGGAGAACCCAAATCCCTTAACCCACTACCCACAGGCCCCTTCTTGATATCGCACCCCATTCTGACCCTGCCTTCTTATTAGACCACTCTTCGGACACTCCTGATGCCCCTGTACCCCTTGCTGGTGTTGTTTCCTCACCCGCTTCAGGTTATGGGTCTTCGATGACTCTTCGATTTGTCTGACCTCCGCTCCTCCTTGACTATGATTCGGCCTCTCCCCTCTACGGTACCGGCAATTTTCGAATCGCCGCCCATTCTCACGCCGACCAACTCGGTCCTACTCCTAAATGCACGTCAATCTTCTGATGTTGCTCCTTCGTTACCTTTCCCTATTTCTACTCGAAAGGGACCGTACTCATGCTCTCCCTCTTCATCTCAGTTTCGGACCAAACAATGGACTAAAATTCATTACTTTAAGGCCGACTTCTTCTATCTGCACTATCTTTCTGACCATAGTTTTGGCCAAAGCGCTCCTGTGTCAATGTTGTTAGAGATATTTCATTTCATGCACTCAAGAGCTGTATGTGCTTTCGTCACTGTCCAGAATGCTACCAAGCTCATGATCTTTCTCTCCTTTCGATATCGATACTACTCCTATCACTATTGAAAACACTTCTTTTCTCTTAATTCTTTAGTGGTACTGTCATTCTGGCCCCATACCATAGCCAACAGAATTTCCAGTCAGTGTGGCAATGACATTTTTGAACCAGCTGGAACTCCAGGATCTTCCCAATCCTCAAAGTAGACACTTATGTCCTTCCTGCCGTGGGCGGAGACGTTAACTTGCATTGTGGCTCGTTTTAACTTTTGACAGCCGAGAACTCCCGTCCTTGTTTTATCGCGGGACATCGGTTTACAAGTTCGAAAGGTGATATCTTACACGGCAACAGGTAGAAATTGCTGGTGTTTTGGTAACCCACGAAACATTGCAGATCTATAGCGAATGCCCAGTCTGTGGTGCCGATGACCATTCTAATACATTTTGCAGTCAACCTCCATCTTGCCTTATTGAAATGAAGCTACCACTTTCGTTAATCCCGCCGTTGACAGGTCTACTTAAATGAACATGAAATCCGTTGCCTCAAAGAGGCAGAAGGTCTCCCTCTAATGTATGGCAGTTATCTCTCTGCCTTAAGGGAGACTAACCCGTGTTTCTTATTCTCGTGTTTCAAAAATCCCCCCACTTATTGGGTCCATCTTTCTACAGCCTCCTCTGTTGTGTTAACCCCTACCATAGGCACTCTGAGACCTAATCCTTTTGCGTCCTTGGCTCTGACATCCCAACTACAAACTCAGTCTGTTTCCACATCTTGGTGTCCTTCTTCACAGCCCAGTATCGGACAGAGCCTCGTACGACACCTATTACAATCGCCCCTCTACTTCTCAGAAATCCAAAAAAATCCACATTGCTCAAATCTTCTTTTGCCCCTTCTTCCCTTCTTCACTCCAAACTTTACCTTTCCAGTCTCTGTGCCAGTTCTTCCCCTCTCTCTGGCTCTATTACAAGTGTGGATATTCAACCTTCCTCCTCGTACTCATGACTTTCCACACCGTCCCTACCAAGTTTCTCCCTCTTCTGCACCTCAGGTTTCTGCCTCTTTTTGTCCCCCCCACACTTCATCTCCAGTCTTACACTCTTTTCGTCCCCCTCTTCTTGGTACAGTCCATTACGGTCCCAATCATTACTCACCCTCCCCCTTCTATTCCGTTATGGTCTCCCATACTTCTTTGAATTCAGAAAACACCTTGAAGCCATTCAGAATTATATTGCAGAGATTTATCCTTCAATGGACACTGATTCACTTCCTGTTCTTCTCTTCCCTCTCCTCCATCTTCACATCCCCATCTTCTTCGCAACGCTCCGTTACTTCGCTGCTTGATCATCTTCCATGCCACACACGTTGCTTTTCTAATCCCTATGTCCGTAGGTGCCTTTCCCTATGGATTCCTGTTATTTATCTTCATCCCAATCATAGGCCTATATACAGTGGAATATCCGCAGCCTCAGGGATAATCAGGTGAGCTTCAGCATGTTGCTTTCCTGGTTTTCCATGTTGGAGCTTGCTTCCAAGAACCAAAATTACACTCGTCTGTTTTCCAACCTATCTCAGGCTATAATTTATTGTATTCTTCGGATTCTTTCTCAGATGGGACCTTTAATGAAAGTGCCCTTCTTCTACGCCAATGATATATTCTGTACTGTCAACTATTTGTCCAAACCTCACTGCATTACACTGAGGCCTGTATCCACTTGAAATAATTAAATGTGGTTTCTATATGTTCTTTATATCTCTTCTCCTTCTCGAGCATTTTCTATCACAGACTTTGCCTTTCTTGTTTCATCCTTACCAACACCACTCCTGTTACTTGGTGATTTTTAACACCCCACATTTCCTCTTTGGTGGGTCTCAATGTGACTCACGTGGCATCCCAGTTGGAGGCTTTTCTTCGCCTGTCACCCCCTCCATGTTTTAAATACCGGTACTCCCACCCATTTTGAATCCTCGTTCTCATACTCTCTCTTGCATCGATCATATCAGTCTACTCTTCCTCCACTGCCACTAGACGTCCTGGTTGTTCTACCGGACTTACATGACAGCGATCATTTTCTAATCATTCTTACTTCTCCTTCATTATTCACCACCTTTCCGTAGCCTTATGGGTAATTTGATCGAGGCAAATTGTGGACCTTTACTCGCAGCTCACTGCTTTTAGTGATGTTCCTTCTTCCTCCTCCATTGATAACAGAGCTCCTCACCTCTTCTCGTCGTCAGTTTATTACCACGTTCTCATTCTGTACCACAAACCTCATGCAAAGCATTCTCAGAAGTGCGTGTCTTGGTGGTCTCCTGCTTGTGCTCGTGCAGTACGGTTTGAAAGTGCTGCATGGGGCAGGTACCAATACAATAGAACCAATGAGAGACTTCTTGATTTTAAGCAGAAGCGTGCGATCACTCGCCGTGTCATCCATGTGTTAAACGCACTGCTGGTGAGACTATGTTTCCACCATCACTCTGCTTCCTGTTACGAGAGTAGTCCTGGAAAAAAGTGAGGAATTGAGTGTTTTTAAATACTCTCTGACCCGGCTCCTGTTCTAATAGGTCGCAGTATTGATGTAGCAAACCACTCTTGACATTGCATTGAAATTGGCACTCATTTGGTCATATTTCCTGGGGTCTCATCTAGCCCCTCGTTTTCTTTCCTCAAAGTCTGCCAGAGAGTTCGCACCCTCAGACTTTTCTTCTTCTCAGAGAAGAACAGTAAATGTGCCTTTTACACTTCAGGAAACTGCAGGCAACACTCTCAACTTGCCAATCATCAGACAGCTGGACCTGACTACATTTATATTCGTTAGTTACAACATTTACTCAGTCAGCCCTTGTAGTCCTCTTACACTCTTCAATCTTATTGGGCACAATGGGAGTTTTCTTTTCCCCAGCTGTGGAAATCTGCCTTTGTTTTCCTTTTCGCAAGCCGGGTACGACAGGAATGATGCCTCCCACTATCGTCCATCGCTCTTATAGTACAGTTTGCAAAGTGATGGAATGTCTGGTAAATCGCAAATTTAATGTGGTATTTAGAGACACACAACAGTCTCTCCGCTAGTCAATATGTTTCGTAAGGGCCGTTCTACCAAAGACCCATTACTACGCTTGGATACGTATGTTCGTTATGCCTTTGCAAATAATCACTCAGTTATTGCCATATTTTTTTGACATTGGAAGGCATATGACACAACATGGAGGTATAATATTTGGGCCCAAAGCACAACTCCTTAGGCATCTGAGGCAATCTACATCCTTCTTAAGAAACTTTTTAAACTGACCAGACACTTCCGTGTTCGTGTCAATAATGTGCTTTCCCCGGTCTTTGTCCAAGCTGAGGTGTCCCTCAGGGATGTGTTCTGAACAGCACACAAACACTTTTTCTCCTTGCTATAAATGTTTGGCCTCTGTTCTTCACCCCCCAATATTTGGTCATCATCTATAGTTGATGACTTTGTTATTTTTTGTGGCAGGGCGCTGACTGTCATCTCATTGCAGTGTCTCTCAGCATGGCCCCCCTGTCGACCATGTTTCCACTGGGCCACCAGCATGGGTTTAAATTTTTCCAGTACTCAAATAACTCAACAAAATTTACTTTCACTAGAGCTCTGTCATCTCCGATCATCCTTTGTATCTCTATCGACTCTCGTATCCCGAACGTGATACAGTCAGATTACTAGGCCTTCTCTTGGATGGTAGGTTATCCTGGGAAACCTACATTACCCTCGAAGGCAACTTGTCACAGCCGCTGAACCTTTCTTAAAAAACCCTTGCTCGCTTCTGGGGAGCTGAGCCGTCGAACTTACTTTGCCTACATTCAGCCCCTGTTTTATCGAAACTCAATTATGGTGACTGATTTATTCAGCGGCCTCTCTGCTACTCTCTCTAGCCTTAACCCCACATCCATCACCAAGGATTACGTTTATGCCATGGTGCTTTTTGCTCTTTCCCTTTGAGATCCTCTATGCAGAAGCGAATGTTCCAACCTTGTCTGATCGCCATGATGCCCATTGCCTTCGCTATTGTACGCTCTCACGATCTCCACCAATCCTTTCCATTTATAGAATGGTCACCGAACATTAGTAGACTTTCTTTATTTGTTCGCCGCCCCTGTTTGCTCGTCCCTTTTCTCTTTCACCTACATTAGCTCTTGTTTCCCTTCAGTTACCACCTTTATATGCTCATGTAGCATCTCACTTTTCCTCACCCCCTGGGGAAAGTTCCAGACTGTTGAGTCTGTTCTTTCTCACTCCTTGCTCGTAAGCCCAACTGCCTATGGTGGCTTCCCGCTTCTTTTTCTTGATACTTCCACTTCTCATTCTCATGCCATCGCTGTGTTGTAACACATTGCTCTAAGTCTTCAGACCGTGCGGATTCGCAGCAGTGTTTCCGGACAGCGTCGTACGAGGGCATTTACTATCTTTGCTGCATTTTTACTGCCTGAATTGCATTTGCCATTCTTGCAGCACTTATTCATATCGCATCTATGCCTGTGTCATCATTTGTGGTAGTCTCAGGCGGGAGTGTTTTGAATGTAGTGAGGAGGCTGTGAAAACCTGGGATCAGGAAATTGGCATTCACGGCGGCCTAGGGATTAATATGGGTCTCACTTCATAATAGGAAGTGTCGTAACTGTTCCTGGTGAAGAGTGAGGGAACGTGATTTACGGGACCACCGTAAAAAGGTGAATTTGTAAATGAAGTGATAAGCCTATAGAGGCAGGTGCCAGAAGTCGCCAGAAACTTACCACAGGTCAGCTGTTTTTAATAATCTTCCAGGCCTGCTAGTGTACTCGCATATAATCTAGTGATGCCAGTGAATAGCAGAATACAGTGTTGTAGTAGCAACTAACCAGTATTATAATGGTACTTAGTGGAGTGGAGTGACTTTCATTAGTTTCTTTTTTCTTGAATACAAACGTATATGTGAATTTCATATAACTGTAGTTACCAGAGGGTGCAATAATACACAAACGAGAAGCAATTATTACTACAGAATAAAGCGTCCTTCCTCCAAAATTTCCACCAGTCAAACTATAGTGATAATATAGCATTTATTGTGGTGGAGACGGAAAAAAATAGAAAAAAAGCTAGATACAGCAATGATAAACAAGGGTGAGGTCGACCGTTCGGTCATTGTAGGAGTTTCCAGCAGTCACAGTTTCTTCAACAACGCAGTTATACTTTTGTATCAAATCAATATTACTCGGGTAGATATTTCCAGTAGATCCTTATGTGGTTAGCTCAAATCACGAACCAGTACTGTTTTAAATAAGTGACCCATGATCTGATCAGATGACTGGTCCGAAACCCTTGATGGTCGAAACCTTGACTGGTCAGAACCTTGACTGGTCCGAACCTTGACTGGTCCGAACCTTACTGGTTTCAAACGAGGGGGCGGCCCGGGCTTTCGTTGGACAATAAAGCAGACTGTAAACGGATGGGGTTGTAGGCGCCCTCATAAACACAAACATTAAATATAAATCAGGAACGAGCATGGTAAGCTGTCCATATACCCAAACAGTTAGAAACAGAAAATACAAATAGCTAGATGCTCATTTAAGAGGTTATTAACAGTTTTTCAAGAGGTTGCTAGTAAAAAATAGGAATTGCGTAATCAAACCATTCCAATCATTATGAAGCTGTGTGTAGTCTGTGGTCAGTCAACAAACGGGCTTCCACATGGGTAAATTGTATTTTTGTGGAAATTGGTGTCACGCCCTTGTGCAGATATCCAAAGAACTAGCTACAAGCAGTGTTAAAACAGGGAGGTGTTTTTGGGTATGCCCAAATGAGATAAATTTGTGGACTAAAATCACAAGGGTATTAAAAGAGGACAACATCAAAGCTGCTTTCATAGAAAACCTGGAAGCTTTCTACAACACATGGTTCTTTATTTGTTCGCCACCCCTGTTTAATCCGTCCCTTCTCTCTTCGCCTTCATTCGCTCTTGTCTTCTCTTCAACTGCCACCTTTCTATGTACATGTAGCATCTCACTTTTCCCTAACCCCCCTGGGAAGTTTCAGCTGTTCCGACCCTTCAAGGGGGGGGCTCCTTTGGGTGGTGTAAGAGGCTCTTGGTCTGGATCAGGAAATTAGACCTATCCGGTCTTCTTCCTTCAGACGAACTAATTATCCCCCAATCTCCCCTCCCCTATCCCATCCTCCCCATCTCCCTTTTTCCTTTCCTACCTCCTCCTCCCCACTCCTCCCTTTTGCCTTCCTCTTTTTGTCGTTGGGATTTCTCCACAGGCGCGCTAGTTTCCTAGGTAGGAGAAAGGATACCGGGGTCCACTCCCATTCCGTGAGGTTCTTAGCGGTGGCGTAGTTTGCCGTGGAATCTGGATCGCCTGGTGGATGTCCCGATCCTCTCGCGTATCCCGGAGTTAGCTTTGGGTGTCTTTCGGGCGACGAGTGTATCTTCTTGGAAGCCACCTTTCGGATTCCGGGGGTGGTGGCCGAATGGAGGTATGCTTTGTGGCGGATATAAGGCCGCCCTCTCTTTTGTCACGAGGTAGCTCGGCAAGATGTGAGGTTTGCTATACCGGATTGTTAGTTTACTAGCATGATGGGTAGGGTATGGCACGGGTTCCATGCTGCATCTGCGCTACTTGCGGTGCTGAGGTCCTCTTGGCGCCGGAGGGAGATTTTCTGGCCCTTTCATTCCCTAGGACTATCCTCCCCGGTCCCCCTTTCTTTTTCTTTTTTTTTTTATTTTTATTTTTCTTTTTTTCTTTTTTTTTTCTTATAAACAAAAAGAAAGAAAGTAACTACCATGGCAGCCTAGTCCATGAACCTGGTACCCCCCGGGCCCCTTCTTGATACCGCACCGTTCTGACCCCGCCTCGTCTTTGGACACTCTTCAGGACATTCCTCATGCCTCTGTACCTATTGCCGGTGCTGTTTCCTCACCCGCTTCAGGTACTGAGGCCTCGACTGACTCCTTCGATTTAGCGGACCTTCGCTCTCCTCTGACTATGTCTTCCGGCCTCTCCCTCTACGCTGCGGCAATTTTCAAATCGCCGACCGTTCCACGTCGGACCAACTCTGGTTCCATGGGCCTAACCGCCAACGACAATTACCTGCTGAGATACTTCTCCACTTCTCGTTCTTCTCAGGAACGATCGAGACGTCCTTCACTACCTTTCCACGCTCAGTTTCAGACTGAACAGTGGACTAAATTCTTCCACTTTACGACCAACTTCCTCTACTGCCGTTCTGTTCTGTCCATAGTATTGGCAAGGCACTCCTACGCCAATGTTGGTAAAGATATTTCTTTTCATGCTCTTAAGAGCGGCTCGGCACATCATTACCATATAGAATGCTACCCAGGTCATGAGCTCTCTATCTTTACCATATCGAAGTGTTTTTTTTTTTTTTATTCCTGTACACTCTTGAAAAACTCATTCCCTATCATTTCTTGTAGTGGTACCGTCATCTGCCCCATACCATAGTTCAAACAAATTTTCCAGACATGTGGCACTGACATTCTCAGGACAGTGGGAACTCCAAGATCTCCCAATCCTAAGGTAGAACTTACGTTCTTCCGCCCGTGGGCGGAGACGATACCTAGCAATGTGGCTCGTTTAACTTTGACAGCCGCGAACTCCCATCCTCAGTTTATATAGCAGGACATCGGTTACAAGTCGAAAGGTGATCCCTACACCACAACAGTGTAGAAATGCTGGCGATTTGGCCATCCAGCGAATATTGGCAGATCTATTGCCGAATGCCCAGTCTGTGGTGCAGATGACCATCTAATACGTCTTGCAATCGATCTCCCTCTTGCCTTAACAGTCATGAGGGCCCCACCCTTCGTACATTCGCATTGTCAGGTCTATTTTTAACGAGCGGGAAATCCGTTACCTCAAAGAGACAGAAGGTCTCCTTGTTGCCATGGCAGTTTCTCATCTCCGCCTCCAAGGGAGGTACTCCCACGTGTTTCTTATTTCGTGTTTCAAAACGTCCCCCACTTCTAGTATCCCATCCTTCTACCACCCACCTCTGTGGTTACTCTCCCATAAAATCACTCCTGTATCCTAATCTTTACTGTCCTCGGCTCAGACGTCCCTACTTCAACGCCTCAGTCTAATCTCGCTTCTTCGAGTTCTCTCTCACAAGCCTCAGTATCGACGAGACCTCGTACGACACCTCCTCCAATCGTCCCTCTACTTCTCAAAAGTCAAAAAAGGTCCGGTAACACCTCCTACCCATCTTCCACCTCCTCATTTTACCCTCCCTGTCTCTGTCCCTAGTTCTTCCCCTCTCACTGGCTCAGTTACAAGTGCAGAGGTTCACCTCCTCCTCGTAATGTACCTTCCTCCCCTGTTCCCTCCCAAGTTTCTTCTCTCTTCTGCCACCTCCCAGGTTCCTGCCTCCTCTGTCCCCTGCCATCGCTTCTCCAGTTCCCTCCCACCCTTTTCGCCCCCCCTACCTTGGTACAGTCCAATACAGTTCCAATCTTTACTCATCTCCCCTACCATTCCCAATATTGTCTCCCATACGACATCTCTGAATTCCGAAACACTTGAAGCAATCTCTGAATATATTGCAGAGACCAAACCATCAATGGACACTGATCCACCTTCCGCTCTTTCTCTCTCCTCTGCTCCATCTGCGCAACTCCTTTCTTCACAGCGCACCGTTCCTTCGCTGCTTGAACATTTTCCACTGCCTCCGCATGTGGACTTTTCTAACCCTTCTAGTCCGTAGGAACCTTACCTGCGGATTTCAAGTATCTTTATCATTGCCAATCATGGCCTATTTACAGTGGAATATACGCGGCCTCAGGGGTAAATCGGGGGTGAGCTTCAAGATGTTACTCTCCCAGTTTGCCTGTTGGTGTTTGCTTACAGGAACCAAATATTTCACTCTGCTGATATTTTACTTCTCAGGCTATAATTTATTGTATTCTTCAGATCCTTTTCCTGATGGGACTTTAATGAAAGTGCCTATTTTCTCCGCACTGATATTCGTTCCTCAGCTATTTGTTTCATACTTCGCTGCATTTACACAGCAGCCCGTATCCACTTACAATAGGTGGGTATACGCTCGTTCTTATATACTCTCTCCTTCTCGGGCATTATCTATTCCGTGGTTTTGCCTTCCTTGTTCGTCATTACCGCACCGATTCTGTTACTTGGTGATTTTAATGCCCACCATTTCCTCTGGGGGGGTTCACTGTGATTTCCCGTGGAATTCAGTTAGAGGCTTTTCTTGCCACCCACCCCCTCCATGTTTTAATACAGGTACTCACACCCATTTGATCCTCGGAACTTCATACGCTCTCTTGCATCGATATCTCAATTGCTCTTCCTCCGCCGCATTAGCACTTCACTTGGTCTGTTCTCCGGACTTACATGACAGTGTCATTTCCCAATCATTCTTACTTTCCCTTAATATTCGCCACATCTTCGCACCCCACGCTGGCAATTTAATGGCAAATTGGAACCTTTACTCACACCTAACTGTTTTTAAAGAGTGATTCCTTCTTCGTCCTCATCGACTGAGCTTTTACAACTCTTCTCATCCTCAGTTTTCACCGCAGCTTTCAATTCTATAAACCCAAACTTTCGGGCAGGCATCTCAGAAGTGCGTGCCTTGGTGGTCTCCTGCTTGTCGCTCGTGCAGTACGTTTGAAACGCGCTGCATGGGGCAGCGTACCGGTACAATAGAACCACAGAGCGACTCTTTGATTTTAAACAGAAGCGTGCCGAATCGCTCGCCGGTCATCCGTGATGCTAAAACGCACTTGCCTGGCGAGATTGGTCTCCACCATCACTCAGCTTCCTCTAACAAAAAAACCGAGTGCAGTCTGGAAAAAAGTACGAAAACAGAGTGGTAAATATTCTCCTGACCCGGCCTCCTGTTTGCGGGTTGCCGGCTGTCTGATATAGCAACCCACTAGATGTTGCCAATGAAATTGGCAATCACTGGTCCGTATTTCTCAGGGACTCCATCTATGCCCATCTTTTCTTTCTCAAAGTCTGCAGAGAGTTAACACCCTTGGACTTTTCTTCTCTCAAGAAACTGGAGGCACACTCTCAGCTTGTCGATCATCGCACTGCGCCCGACGACATTTTTCTTATTCGTATGCTACAACATTTACATCAGTCAGCCCTTGCAGTCCTATTACGCCTTTACAATCTTATTTGGTCACAAGGAGTTCTTCCACACTTTTGGAAATCCGCCATTGTCCTCCCTTTTCCCAAACCAGGCACAAACGGGACATGAAACCCTCCCACAAATCGTCCCATTCTCTTAAACCAGTGCAGTTTTGCAAAGAAAAGGAAACGTCTAGTAAATAGACGTTTAGTGGGGTATTTAGACGCACAACAGCCCTCTCCACTCGTCAATATGCTTTCGTAAGGGACTTTTCAAACCATAGACCCCTTACTGCGCTTGGATACGTAGGGTTCGTAATGCCCTTGCGAATAACCACTCAGTTATTGCCATATTTTTTGACCTTGAGAAGGCATATGACACAACTTGGGGGTATAATATTTTACCCCAAAGCCCACCCTTAGGCCTTCGAGGCAATCTACCATCCTTCCTTAAGAACTTTTTAACTGACAGGAAATTTCCGTTTTTCGGGTTAATAATGTGCTCTCCTGGGACTTTATCCAAGCTGAAGGTGTCCCCCGGGGATGTGTTCTGAGCACAACACTTTTTCTCCTTGCTATTAAATGATTTGGCCTCTAGTCTTCCACAAATATTTGGTCATCACTCTATGTTGATGACCTCGCTATTGCCTGTGCAGGCACTGACGTCACCCCCTTTTACAGTTTCTCTCCAACATGCAGTCAAACCGTTTTTCCCAAATTTGGGGCCACCACACATGGGTTTAAATTTTCCAGCACTAAAACCCACCAAATCACTTTCACTAACGCTCGGGTCATCTCCGATCACCTTTGTACCTCTAGGCTCCCGTATCCCTGAACGTGATACAGTCAAGTTTCTGGGCCTCCTCTTTGATCGTAGGTTATCCTGGAAACCTCACATTACCTCTCTGAAGGCAACTTGTCACAGCCGGCTGAACCTTTCTTAAAACCCTTGCTCACTTTTGTGGGGGGCTGATCGCGCACCCTCCTTCACCTACATTCCACCCTTATTTTATCGAAACTTGATTATGGTGACCAGATCTATTCAGCGGCATCTCCTGCTACTCTCTCTAGCCTTAACCCCATTCATCACCAAGGATTACGTTTATGCCTTGGTGCTTTTCGCTCTTTCCCCTGTCGAAAGCCTCTATGCAGAAGCGAAACGTTCCACCTTATCCGAAACGCCGTGATGCCCATTGCCTGCCTACAAAATACGCTCTCATGATCTCCGCAATCCTTCCATTTATAAATGGTCACTGATATTAGTAGACATTCTTTATTTGTTCGCCGCCCCTGCTTACCTCCGTCCCTTCTCTCTTTTGCCTTCATTCGCTCTTGTCTTCTCTTCAACTACCACCTTTCTATGTACATGTAGCATCTCACTTTTCCCTACCCCCCCTGGGAAGTTCCAGCTGTTCGAGTCTGTTCTTTCTCCCTCCCTTTGCTCGAAAGCCCAACTGTCTACGGGCGCTTCCCGCTCTCTTTTTCTTGACCACTTTCACTCTCATTCTCATGCCATTGGGTGTGTACACAGATGGCTCTAAGTCTTCAACGTGTAGGATTCGCAGCAGTGTTTTCCCGGGCAGCGTCGTACAAGGGCATTTACTATCTTCGGCTAGTAATTTTTACTGCTGAATTATATGCCATCCTTACAAACACTTATCCGTATTGCATCTTGCCTGTGTCATCATTTGTGGTTGTCTCAGACTCCCTTAGTGCTTTACGGCTATACAAAAATTTGATACACCTCACCCCTTAGTCCTCCGTATCCAACTTTGGCTACGCCGCATCTTTACCAAGCAAAAGATATTGTTTTTTTGTTTTGGGTCCCTGTCATGTTGACGTACAGGGGAATGAACAGGCAGACACTGCTGCGCAGTCAGCAGTACATGACCTACCAGTTTTCTTATAGAGGTATTCCATGTACGGGCTATTTTGCTGTAATATATTCCCACCTTCACACCCGCC
>NC_069426.1:50315216-50365809 GCF_026875155.1 Cherax quadricarinatus
TTTTGGGCCCCTGTCATTCCTCCTAGGAACTATCCCCCCCCAGCCCCCTTTTTTTTTTTCTTTTTTTCATTTTTATTTTCTTTTCTTCCTTTTTTTTTTTAAAAAAACAAAAAGAAAGAATTTAAAAAACCCTTTGGATTTCCCAATCCATGACCCCACTACCCCCCCCCCCTTCTTGTTACCACCCCCCTTTTTCTGACCGGGCCCTCATTTTTGACCAATCTTTGGACACTCCTAGGCCCCTGTACCTCTTGCTGGTGCTTTTTTTGGTCCCCCGCTTAGGTCCCCGGGTTTTCAATGATTTCCTTCGTTTTGGGCTGCCCTTTCCGCTCCCCTTTTGACTATGCTTCCGGCCTCTAGCTTACGGGTGCGAAATTTTCCCGAAATTGTCCCCCCCGGGTCCCGTCCCCATCGGACCCCCTTCTGGCCCCACTTCTAAACCCCAAAACAAAATCTCCTGAAAAATGTTACTTCGTTATTTTTCCCTTTCTACCCCGGAACGCCCGGGCATGTCATGCACCCCCTCTTCAAAAACTCGGTTTTTGGACACCAAAATGGATTTAAATTCTTTACTTTAAAACTTATTATAATAAAAAAGAACGCTAAGCCAAAAGGGGCTATACACATTTCCGGGGAAAAAGGAAGTAAAAAGGGCATAAAGGGGGAAAAAGGGAAAATGAAAGGGTGAAGGGAGTGCAAAAGGGTATCAAAAGGGTTTTTGGGGGAGAAATCAGTGTTGCCCAAAAATAAATGAGAGAGTCAGGAAAAAAGGGAGGGCCCCATCACAAAAAGGGGAAAGGGTAAAAAGGAGTAGTAGAATAAAGACGACGATGGGGGGGAAATTTCCCTGCGTGCTCGTTGAAAAGGAAGGGGGCATCTAACAGAATGGGGCTAATCGTTTCCCTGGAACTTGACACGCTCCCAGAGAGGAACGGGTCCCTTTCTCCACAGATCCCCATGAGTAAGAGAGTGGGGGCCCAAATGCAAAAGGCGGGGGGAGAGGGGTTTCCTACCTGGGCCCACTGATGACAAAAAAAGGACGGCAGGTAACCTATGCTTGGTTTAATAGAATTAAGTTTGTTACCGAGCAGAGTTGACCAACGTTGTTGCCAACGGGTGTGAAGGTGGGTGGCTATTGCAGCAAAATAGTCCAGAAATGGAACACCTCTATAGGAAATTGGTAGGTCATGTACTGCTGACCGCGCAGCAGTGTTTACCTGGAGACCTGGAGAGAGTTCCGGGGGTCAACGCCCCCATGGCCCGGTCTGTGACCAGGCCTCCTGGTGGATCAGAGCCTAATCAACCAGGCTGTTGCTGCTGGCTGCACGCAAACCAATGTACGAGCCACAGCCCGGCAGATCAGGAACTGAATTTAGGTGCTTGTCCAGTGCCAGCTGGAACATTTTCCAGACAGTGGTCAATTTTTAACAGCTGTTCCTGGAATTGCTGGGATGTTGCATCCGGAGGCTTGTAGACTACCACAATGACTAGGTTTTGGTTCTCGGCTAAAACTTCCACTACATCATTTGAGGCATTTAGCAGTTCTGTGCAAACAAGTGACTCAGTGTCTGCTTGTTCATTGCCCTGTACATCGACATGACCAGGGACCCAACAAAAAACAATATCTTTATGCTTGGTATTATTATTATTATAATCAAAAAGAAGCGCTAAGCCACAAGGGCTATACAGCGCTGCAGGGTAGGGAAGGAAGCAAGGGAATTGGATGGCAGAAGGGAGGGGGGATGAACAGCAGGTTACAGAAAACAGCGGGGCAGGGGATAGTACGGGGGTAGAGGGTAGCAAGAGATTGAAGTAGAAAGGGCTGAAGGTTTTATGCTTGGTAGAGATACGGCGTAGCCAAAGTTGGACATGGAGAACTAGGGGGTGAGATGTATTAAATTTTCGTACAGCCTGTAAAGCACTAAGGGAGTTTACCAGGAGTTTACCTGGAGAGAGTTCCGGGGGTCAACGCCCCCGCAGCCCGGTCTGTGACCAGGCCTCCTGGTGGATCAGAGCCTGATCAACCAGGCTGTTGCTGCTGGCTGCACGCAAACCAACGTACGAGCCACAGCCCGGCTGATCAGGAACTGACTTTAGCTGCTTGTCCAGTGCCAGCTTGAAGACTGCCAGGGGTCTGTTGGTAATCCCCCTTATGTGTGCTGGGAGGCAGTTGAACAGTCTCGGGCCCCTGACAATTATTGTATGGTCTCTTAACGTGCTAGTGACACCCCTGCTATTCATTGGGGGGATGGTGCATCATCTGCCAAGTCTTTTGCTTTCGTAGTGAGTGATTTTCGTGTGCAAGTTCGGTACTAGTCCCTCTAGGATTTTCCAGGTGTATATAATCATGTATCTCTCCCTCCTGCATTCCAGGGAATACAGGTTTAGGAACCTCAAGTGCTCCCAGTAATTGAGGTGTTTTAGCTCTGTTATGCGCGCCGTGAAAGTCCTCTGTACATTTTCTAGGTCAGCAATTTCACCTGCCTTGAAAGGTGCTTTTAGTGTGCTGCAATATTCCAGCCTAGATAGAACAAGTGACCTGAAGAGTGTCATCATGGGCATGGCCTCCCTAGTTTTGAAGGTTTCCCTCATTATCCATCCTGTCATTTTTCTAGCAGATGCGATTGATACAATGTTATGGTCCTTGAAGGTGAGATCCTCCGACATGATCACTCCAAGGTCTTTGACGTTGGTGTTTCGCTTTTTTTTGTGGCCAGAATTTGTTTTGTACTCTGATGAAGATTTAATTTCCTCATGTTTACCTTATCTGAGTAATTGAAATTTCTCATCGTTGAACTTCATGTTGTTTTCTGCAGCCCTGAAAGATTTGGTTGATGTCCACCTGGAGCCTGGCAGTGTCTGCAATGGAAACACTGTCATGCAGATTCGGGTGTCATCTGCTAAGGAAGACACGGTGCTGTGGCTGACATCCTTGTCTATGTCGGATATGAGGAAGAGGAACAAGATGGGAGCGAGTACTGTGCCTTTTGGAACAGAGCTTTTCACCGTAGCTGCCTCGGACTTTACTCTGTTGACGACTACTCTCTGTGTTCTGTTGTGAGGAAATTATAGATCCCTCGACCGACTTTTCCTGTTATTCCTTTTAGCATGCATTTTTGTGCGCTATTATGCCATGGTCACACTTGTCGAAGGCTTTTGCAAAGTCTGTATATATTACATCTGCATTCTTTTTGTCTTCTAGTGCATTTAGGACCTTGTCGTAGTGATCCAAT
Organism: Cherax quadricarinatus; assembly: GCF_026875155.1. NCBI lineage: Eukaryota > Metazoa > Arthropoda > Malacostraca > Decapoda > Parastacidae > Cherax > Cherax quadricarinatus. The sequence continues at coordinate 50,318,450 of NC_069426.1, forward strand.
AGTTGAGACAGACAGGAGTGACCTGTTCTAAACCCCTGTTGCCCTGGGTTGTGTAACTGATGGGTTTCTAGATGGGTGGTGATCTTGCTTCTTAGGACCCTTTCAAAGATTTTTTTTGATATGGGATGTTAGTGCTTTGGTCTGTAGTTCTTTGCTGTTGCTTTACTGCCCCCTTTGTGGAGTGGGCTATGTCTGTTGTTTTTAATAACTGTGGGGCGACCCGCGTTTTTCCATGCTCCCTCTCCAAAGGATGGAAAAGGCTCGTGATAGGGGCTTTCTTGAAGTTTTTTGATGGAACACAGAGTTCCATGAGTCTGGCCCTGGGACAGAGTGCATGGGCATGTCATTTATCGCCTGTTCGAAATCATTTGGCATCAGGATAACATCGGATAGGCTTGTGGTTTAAACAAATTTTGTGGCTCTCTCATAAAAAATTCATTTTGATCTTCGACACTCGGTCTGGTTAGCAGCTTGCTAAAAACTGAGGGCATATTGGGACTTGAGTAGCTCACTCATTTTCCCTTTCTGTCATCTGTGTAGGACCCATTTTTTTTTAAGTAGGGGCCCAATATGGACGTTGTTCTCGATTTTGATTTGGCATAGGAAAAGAAATACTTTGGGTTTTCTTTCGATTTCATTTATGGCTTTTAGTTCTTCCCGCGATTCCTGACTCCTAAAGGATTCTTTTAGCTTAAGTTCGATGCTTGCTATTTCTCTGACCAGTGTCTCCCTACGCATTTCAGATATATTAACCTCTTTTAGCCGCTTGTTATTCTTTTCCGTCGCCTGTAAAGGGGGCGCCTGTCTCTTTCTATTTTACATCTACTCCTCCTTTTTCTTAGAGGAATAAGCCTTGTGCATACATCGAGTGTCACCGAGTTAATCTGTTCTAGGCATAAGTTGGGGTCCTGTGTTGCTTAGTATATCTTCCAGCTTATATCGGTTTTGGACTTGGTTTACTTGGTCCCACTTTGTTTTTGTTATTGAAGTTGAATTTGGTGAATGCTCCCTCGTGACTTGTTCATTATGTCGGTCTGGGGCTCCACACATACATGTCTGAACCTCAATTATGTTGTGATCTGAGTATATTGTTTTTGATATGGTGACCCTTTCTTATCAGATCATCATTGTTAGTGAAGATGGGTCTAGTGTATTCTCCAATTAGTAGGCCCTATTATTTGCGGGTTTAAATTGAATTTTGTGCAGAGTTTTAAAAAAAGTCATTGATGTGAGTTTTCATCAGAGCGGCCTCCTGGGTTATTACGCAGAAATTAATTTTTTGCTTTTTCCTCCATTTTAGGTCCCTTTAAAGGGTTAAAATCCCCCGGGAGCAAATTTTGGGGGTCCCGGAGTGGAAGGTTTTTGCGACAGGGGTTTAAATTTTTAAAGCTTTTTCCGGGAAATTTGCGGGGATTTTTGAAACCGGATTGTAGACAACCAAATGACTATTTTTTTGGTTCCCCAAACCTTTACTGCTAAAATTTCCCCACTACACCCTTTTTGAGGTATTAAGCAGTTTGTCCCAAAAAAGTAAACACTGCAATGACGGGCCAAACCCCCCCCCCTTTTCCCTTTTTCACTCGGGCACATCTGTATGGGTTTGTAACCTGGGAATCCAAAATTTCGTGGTCCAAGTGACCTTTATGTGGGTCTCAGTGAAACCCGCAACTTCCCTTTGCTTCTGCAAGCAGTCCATTGGATAAAAGGAAATTTTGTTGTTTGTTGTGCGGGTTTTTAAAGACCCTGTATATTTGCAAATAAGAATGTTATCGGGCTGGTGGTTTTGTTGGACGGGGGGGGATTTTTTTTTTTCCTTTCATTTGTATCTGTACTTTTGGTTTTGGGGTGGAAGGGGCCCCCGGGCTGGTTCCACTCCAGGGGAAAGACTGGGTTTGGTTTTACGATTTTTGCCATTTCCTGCCCTTTTTTTTTTCCCCTTTCCCGGCATAAAAAAACCCCTTTTTCCCCTTGAGTGGCTGTGGGTACCCAAAGGTTTTCCCCTGGCCCGGATTTTTGTATCTTTTTGTCCCCCTTTTGATGGCAAAGCCCGGCAATTTAATTATAGCACGGCTTTCCTGTAAATGAAGAGGAAAACAGTTCAGGGGGTGAAAAAGCTTTAAAAGGGAAAGGGGGTTTGCATTTTCCTGTTGGGCTTTTGGGCAAGCTTTTTAGGGTGGTTTATAGTTTCACGTCCCCTCTGATTTTTCCCAAATTTTCCCCTGGCCCGCAAGTACCAAGTGCTAGTAAGTTTCACAGGCTTGGTTTCCCCCTTTGCCCTTTGGGGTTTTGTGACTGTATTTTCCCGTTGGTGCCCCTTGGTTTTTCCCCCTGTTTAAATTCTATCCCCCTTGCCCCCAACAATGGAGCTCCCACCCGTTTTTTGGTAATATAAACCTCCCCTTTTGCTAGTTTAGTCTTATTGTTTTTTATTTCCGCATATTTCCCAGTTTGCAATATTTTGGGTTTTTTCTTATTTTTTGGGCCCACACTTGTTTTTCCCCACTATGGCTCCTGTCCCCCATGGGGGTCCCTTTTTATGTAATTTTCCCCTTTCCCGCGTTTTAATTCCCCGGGCTACCTGGGCAAAAATTTCCGCTGCACCATTACTTTTTCTGCAGGAAAAGCATTTCCAATTCACCATTACTGTCTCCCCGGACAAACACCCCCCAAACTTCACCCTTACTGTCCCCCCCAGGGGCCCGCACCTCCAGCTTCACCCCTTCCCGTCTCCCCCGGGCAGCAAAAATCACCCCAAAATTTACTTTACTAAAAGGGCCCCCTTCTCTCCCGCCTTAAAAGTTTTGACTACATGGCCCGTATCAAGGGCAGTACCATTCACCCAGACTTTTTATGTTCCATTGTTTTTATTATTATTTTAAACAAAAGAAGCGCTAAGCCACAAGGGGTATAAGCCTGAGGGTAGGGAAGGAAGCAAGGGGGAATTTGGGTGGGAGAAGGGAGGGGGGGATATCAGCAGGTTACAGAAAACGCGGGGAGGGGATATATGGGGGTGAGGGGAGCAAGAGATTGAAGTAAAAGGGTGAAGGTTGAATTTGTGAAATCAGTCGTCGTTGTCAAAAGTCAAAAGAGAGTCCGGGTGAAAAGGGGGGTCCATCAGCGAGAAGGAAGGGAAGAGAGGCACGGAGCGAAACGACGCAGGGTAAATTCTGCTGCTCGTTTTATAAAGTGGGCAGTCCACGAATGTGGCTACTGATAATGGAGCTTGGCAATTCTCACAAAAGGAGCAAAAAAGCCTCTCCAGAGTACCCGAGTAAGACGAGTATGGCCAATGCGAAAGGGAGAGAGTAGTCCCCAACCCCGACATGGTGATAAGAAGACGGCCAGTAACCATCTCGGTTTAATAGACTAAGTTTGTTTTCCGAGCTAGTAGACCAAAAGTTGTTTCAACGGGTCTGAAAGGGGGGAATTATTGCAGCAAAAAAGTCCGTAAATGGAATACCCCTTAAAAAAACTGGTAGGTCATGTAGCTGACCCGCAGCAGTGTTGCCTGTTCTTCCCCGTACGTCAAATGACCAGGGACCCCCCAAAAAAAAATTCTTTATGCTTTGGGAAAAAATCGGGTGCCAAAGTTGGGTACGGAGGATAAAGGGGTGAGGGGTATCAAATTTTTGTATAGCCTGTAAGCACTAAGGGGGTCTGAGACAACCACAAATATGAACGGATGATGAATACGGATAGTGCTGTAAGGGGTGCATATAATCCAGTAAAATACTACCGAAGTATAAATGCCCTGTACCCCTCGGCCCGTCATTTGGCATTCAGGATAACATCGATAGGCTTGTGTTAATCCAAATTTTGTGGCTCTCCTCATCAAAAATTTCATTTTTTTGATCTTCGACACTCGGTCTGTTAAGCAGCTTGCTAAAAACTGAAGTCAATTGGACTTTGAGTAGCTCACTCATTTCCTTGCTGTCTCTGTGTAGGACCCTTTCGTTTAAGTAGGGGCCCAATACTTGGGACTTGTTCTCGATTTGATTTGGCATAAGGAAACAGAAATACTTTGGTTTCTTTCGATTTCATTTATGGCTTTTCGTTTCGTTTGCCGCGATTCCTGACTCCTAAAGGATTCTTTTAGCTTAAGTTATCGATGCTTGCTATTCTCTGACCAGTGTCCTCGGGGGGTACGCATTTCAGATATATTTGACCTCTTTTAGCCCTCTGTTATTCTTTCCGACGCCTGTAAATGGGAGCGCCTGTCCTTATCCTTATTTAAAATCTACTCCTCCTTTTTTCTTAGAGAATAAGCCCTTGTGCATACATCGAGTGTCACCGAGTAATCTTTCTAGGCATAAGTTGGGGTCTGTTTATGCTTAGTAATATCATCCCACTTATATCGGTTAGGACTTGGTTTACTGGTCCCACTTTATGTTATTGTTATTGAAGTTGAATTTGGTGAAATGCTCCCGTCGTGACTATTTCTCATTATGTCAGTCTGGGGTCCACGCATACATGTCGAACCTCATTATTTGTGATCTGAGTATATTGTTTTGATATGGTGACATTTCATATCAGATCATCATTTAGTGAAGATGAAGTCAAGTGTATTCTCCAGTCTAGTAGCTTCTATATTTGCTGGTTTAAATTTGAATTTTGTGCAGAGATTTAAAAGCTCGTGTGAGAGTGCGTTACATCATAGCTGCCTCATGGTGTTATTACAGCAACAGTATTATTTGCTATATTCCTCCATTTTTAGGTGCCTTAAGTTGAAATCCCCCAGAGTCAAGTGTTGGGTGCAGGAGCTGGAAAAGATTTTCCAGACAGTGGTCATTTTTAACAGCTGATCCCTGGAATTGCTAGGATGTTGCATCCGGAGGCTTGTAACTACCACAATGACTAGGTTTTGGTTCCGACCTATACTGCAAAACTTCCACTACATCAATTGAGTATTAAGCAGTTTTCTGTGCAAACAAGTGACACTGCAATGTACAGAGGCCCAACCCCCCCCTTCTGCCTGTTCACTTTGTCACATCTGTATAGGTTTGTAACCTGTATCCATATTTCGTTTCCAAGTGATCCTTTAATTGGCCTCAGTGAAAGCCGTGAACATTGACTTTGCGCTCTGCAAGCAGTCCATGGATGAAAGGTATTTTGTTGTTTGTGCTGCTTTAGACCCTGTAATCATTTGCAAAGAAGAATTTTAACGGCTGGTGGGTATTGTTGGTACTGGGGGATTTTGTTTTTTCCTGCATTTAGTATCTGTAACTGATGTTGGAGTGGAGCCATCGACTGTGGTTCCACTCCAGAATGACTGGATTGGTGTACGATTTCTCCATTTCCTGCCATTTTTTTCTTCCTTCCTGGCGCTAAAACACCTCTCCCTCTTGAGTAGGCTGTGGCTACCCAGGTTTTCCCATGGCCTGGATGTTTTTGTATCTTTTTGTCCCCCTTTAAATGCATGCCTGGCAATTTAAGTTATAGCACAGTCTTCCTGTACGAGAGGTAACACATTTTCAGGGTGAAAAAAAGCTTACAGGAAGGAGTTTGCATTTTCCTGTTGTCATATGGGCAATAAAGCATTTTTTCTAGGGTGGTCATTCAGTTTCATCACGTCCCACTGAATTTTTTTTTTTTTTTTTTTTTTTTTTTTTTTTTATTTTTCTTTTTATTTTTTTTTTTTCTTTATTTTTTTTTTTTTTTTTTTTTTTTTTTTTTTTTTTTTTTTTTTTCTTTCTTCATTTTTTTTTTTCTTTTTTTTTTTCTTATTTTCTTCTTTTTTATTTTCTTTTTTTTTATTTTTTTATTTTTCTTTTTTTTTTATTTGTTTTTTCTTTTTTTTTTTTATTTTTCTTATTTTTTTTTTTTATTTTTTTTTTTTTTTTTTTTCGGATTTTTATTTTTTTTTTTTTTTTTCTCTTTCCCTTTTTTACTTCCTTTTTTTTTTTCTTTTTTTTTTTTTTTTTTTTTTTTTTTTTTCTTTTTTCTCTTTCTTTTATTTCTTTTTTTTTTTTTGTTTCTTTCTTGTTTTTTTCCAAGATTTCCATGCCAGCAGATACCAAGTGCCATAGTAATTTGCACAGGCTTGGTTCCGTTTTGCATTGGTTTTCTGTGAACGAATTTATTCCCTGTTAGGTGCATGTTTCCCTGGTTACTTCTATCCTCCTTAACACCAACAATGGAGCTCCTCCCACCAGTTGTTTTTTGTAAAATATCCTCACTATTGCTAGTGGAGTCTCTTGTTTGGCTACTTCCTGCAAGTATATCTAGTTTGCAAAATTGTTTTATCTACTTTTTGACTAGCACTTGTTCCCTACTATGGCTCCTGTCCCCTATGAGGTCATTTATATTTATTCCTTCCTGGCGTATAATTCCCGAACACCCTGGACAAAATCTCCAGCTTCACCATTACTGACTCGCAGGACAGCATCTCCAAGCTTCACATTACTGTCTCCCAGGAGGCGACAACCTTCCAGCTCACCATTACGTCTCCCAGGACAGCACCTCCAGCTTCACCATTACTGTCTCCCAGAAAGCACTATCAGCCCCCAACATTACTGGCCTACCAGGGAACTTTACAACACCAGCCTTACAGTTTCTGACTACGGCCAGTATCAGAGGGCAGTACCATACAGCCCATCCTTTTTATGTTCCCATCTGTTGTAGATTATTATTATAATCAAAAAAAGCGCTAAGCCACAAGGGCTATAAACAGCGCTGTCAGGGTAGGGAAGGAAGCGCGGGTATTGGATGGCAAAGGAGGAGGAATGATCAGCAGGTTACAGAAAACAGCAAGGCAGGGATAGTACGGGGTAGAGGGGTAGCAAGAGAATTGAAGTAGAAAGGCGGACGGTATCAGAAATTTGGTGAAGTCAGTCCAGTTGTTGTCAAAAAGTCCAATGAGAGAGTCGGATGAAAGGTGGGTCCATCAGCGAGAAGGGAGGTAAAGAGAGACAGGCGAGCGAAGATGACGACAGAGGAAATTCTGCGTTGCTCGTTGATAAAGTGGGCAGTCCAACAGAATGTGACCGACTGATAATGGCAGCTTGGCAATTCTCACAGAGATGACAAGGACGCCCCTCCCATGGAGATATCCATGAGTAAACGAGTATGGCCCAATCGAAGACCTGGAGAAGGAGTCGTCTCCCAACCTCGACACTGAATTGATAAGCACGACGGCCAGTAACTATACACCGGTTATAATAGATAGAAAGTTTTTGCCGAGCAAGTAGACCAACTTTGTTGCCAGGGGTGTGAAGGTGGGAAGATATTGCAGAAAATAGTCCGAAATGGAATACCTCTATAAGAAACTGGTAGGATCATGTACTTCTGACCGCACCAGCAGGTCTGCCTGTTCATTGCCCTGTACGACAACATGACAGGACCCAACAAAAAACTATATCTTTATGCTTGGTAAAGATGGCGCGCATAGCCAAAGTGGATACGGAGGACTAGGTGAGAGTCTCAATTTTGTATAGCCTGTAAAGCACTAAGGAGTCTGAGACAACGCACCAAATGATGACACAGGCATAGATGCTAATAGAGATAGTGCTGTAAGGATGGCATATTAATTCAGCAGTATAAATACTAGCCGAAGATAGTAAATGCCCTTGTACGATGCTGTCCGAAACACTGGCAGCGAATCCTATCCTATACGGCCGTCAGAAGACTTAGAGCCATCTGGTGTACACAGCAATGGCATTGAATGAGAGTGAAAGTGGTCAAAGAAAAAGAGGCGGGACGCCGACCGAAGACAGTTTGGTCTTTTCGAGACATGGGAGGTAGAAATAAACCGACTCGAACAGCTGAAACTTCCCAGGGGGGTAGGGAAAAGTGAGATGCTACATGTACATAGAAAGGTGGCAGTTGAAGAGAAGACAAGAGCGAATGAACGCGAAGAGAGAAGGGACGGAGTAAACAGGGGCGGCGACCAAATAAAGAACCATGTGTTGTAGAAAGCTTCCAGGTTTTCTATGAAAGCAGCTTTGATGTTGTCCTCTTTTAATACCCTTGTGATTTTAGGTCCACAGATTTATGGTCATTTGGCATACCCAAAAACACTTCCCTGTTTTAACACTGCTTGTAGCTAGTTCTTGGATAACTGCACAAGGGGCGTGACACCAATTTCCACAAAAATGACAGTTTACCCATGTGGAAGCCCATTTGTTTGACTGACCACAGACTACACACAGCTTCATAATGATTTGAATAGTTGATTTACTGCAATTCTACTAGCAACCTCTTGAATATTCAATTAATAACTCTGCCTTAAAATGAAGCTCTAGCTATTTGTATTTCTGTTTCTAACTGTTTTTGTATACTGGACAGCTTACCGTGCACGTTTCCTGATTTATAATTTAATGTTTGTGTTTATAAGGGCGCCTACAACCCCATCCGTTTTTAAGTCTCCTTTATTGCCAACGAAACCGTTTGAAACCAGTCAAAGGGTGCGGAACAGTCAAGGGTTCGGACCAGTCAAGGTTCGGACCCAGTCACAAGGGTTCGACCAGTCAAGGGTTCGGACCAGTCGATCTGATTTTCCTGATAGTGGGTCACTTATTTAAAAACATACTGGTGTCAGTGATTTGACTAACACATGAAGGATCACTGGAAATTATCTACCCGAGTAATATGTTGATTTGATTGATACAAAAGGTATACCTTGCGTGGTTGAAGAAACCGGGACAGCTGCAACTCCCTACAATTAGAACGGTCGACCTCGAACCCTTGTTTTATCAATTGCTGTATCTAGCTTAGCGTAAGTTTTTATTTTCCGTCTCCACCACAATAAATGCTATATTATCACTATAAGTTTGACTGGTGGGAAATTTGGAAGAAGGAAGCTTTTTCTGTAGTAAAATTGCTTCTCGTTGTGTATTTTGCGGACCTCTGGTAACAACAGGTGACATGAATTCACAGTATATAACTTTTGTATTTCAAGAAAAAAGAAAACTAAGAAAAGTCACTACACTCCACTAAGTACCATTATAAACTGTAAGTTGCTACTACAACACTGTTATTCTTGCGATTCACAACTGGTATCACTAGATTATATGCGAGTAAACTAGCAGGGCCTGAAGAATAGTGAAAACAGCTGACCTTGTAAGTTTTTCTGGCGACTTCACGGCACCTCCTCAAAAGGCTTATCACTTCATTTACAAATTCACCTTTTTACGGTGGTCCCGTAAATCTCGTTCCCTCACTCTTCACCAGGAACAGTTACGACACTTCCTATTATGAAGTGAGGCCCATATTAATCCTTAGGCCGCCGTGAATGCCAATTTCCTGATCCCAGGTTTTCACAGCCTCCTCACTACATTCAAAACACTCCCGCCTGAGACTACCACAAATGATGACACAGGCATAGATGCGATATGAATAAGTGCTGCAAGAATGGCATGCAATTCAGCAGTAAAAATGCTAGCCAAAGATAGTAAATGCCCTCGTACGACGCTGTCCGGAAACACTGCTGCGAATCCGGCACCGTCTGAAGACTTAGAGCCATGTGTGTACACAGCGATGGCATGAGAATGAGAGTGGAAGTGATCAAGAAAAAGAGCGGGAAGCCACCATAGGCAGTTGGGCTTTCGAGCAAGGGAGTGAGAAAGAACAGACTCGAACAGCTGGAACTTCCCAGGGGGGTGAGGAAAAGTGAGATGCTACATGAGCATATAAAGGTGGTAACTGAAGGGAAGACAAGAGCGAATGTAGGTGAAGAGAAAAGGGACGGAGCAAACAGGGGCGGCGAACAAATAAAGAAAGTCTACTAATGTCGGTGACCATTCTATAAATGGAAGGATTGTGGAGATCGTGAGAGCGTACATAGTAGCGAAGGCAATGGGCATCATGGCGATCAGACAAGGATGGAACATTCGCTTCTGCATAGAGGCTCTCAACAGGGAAAGAGCAAAAAGCACCAAGGCATAAACGTAATCCTTGGTGATGGATGGGGTTAAGGCTAGAGAGAGTAGCAGGAGAGGCCGCTGAATAAATCTGGTCACCATAATTGAGTTTCGATAAAACAGGGGCTGAATGTAGGCAAAGTAGAGTTCGACGCTCAGCTCCCCAGGAAAGACGAGCAAGGGTTTTAAGAAGGTTCAGCCGGCTGTGACAAGTTGCCTTCAGAGAGGTAATGTGAGGTTTCCAGGATAACCTACAGTCAAAGAGAAGGCCTAGAAACCTGACTGTATCACGTTCGGGGATACGAGAGTCATAGAGATACAAAGGATGATCGGAGATGACAGAGCGTCTAGTGAAAGTAATTTGGTGAGTTTTGGTACTGGAAAATTTAAACCCATGCGTGGTGGCCCAAGTGGAAACATGGTCGACCGCATGCTGGAGAGACACTGCAATGAGATGACAGTCAGCGCCTGCACAAGCAATAACAAAGTCATCAACATAGAGTGATGACCAAATATTGGGTGGAAGAACAGAGGCCAAATCATTTATAGCAAGGAGAAAAAGTGTTGTGCTCAGAACACATCCCTGAGGGACACCTTCAGCTTGGACAAAGACCGGGGAAAGCACATTATTGACTCGAACACGGAAGTGTCTGTCAGTTAAAAAGTTCTTAAGGAAGGATGGTAGATTGCCTCAGATGCCTAAGGAGTGGGCTTGGGCCAAAATATTATACCTCCATGTTGTGTCATATGCCTTCTCAATGTCAAAAAATATGGCAATAACTGAGTGATTATTTGCAAAGGCATTACGAACATACGTATCCAAGCGTAGTAAGGGGTCTTTGGTAGAACGGCCCTTACGAAAGCCATATTGACTAGCGGAGAGACTGTTGTGTGTCTCTAAATACCACATTAAATTGCGATTTACCAGACATTCCATCACTTTGCAAACTGTACTAGTAAGAGCGATGGGACGATAGTGGGAGGCATCATGTCCTGTAGTACCCGGCTTGCGGAAAAGGAGAACAAAGGCAGATTTCCACAGCTGGGGAAGAACTCCTTGTGCCCAAATAAGATTGAAGAGGTGTAAGAGGACTACAAGGGCTGACTGATGTAAATGTTGTAACATACGAATATAAATGTAGTCAGGTCCAGCTGCTGATGATTGGCAAGTTGAGAGTGTTGCCTGCAGTTCCTGAAGTGTAAAAGGCACATTATACTGTTCTTCTCTGAGAGAAGAAAAGTCGAGGGTGCTAACTCTCTGGCAGACTTTGAGGAAAGAAACGAGGGGCATAGATGGAGACCCCAGGAAATATGGACCAAATGAGTGCCAATTTCAATGGCAATGTCAAGAGGGTTTGCTACATCAATACTGGCGACCCATAGAACAGGAGCCGGGTCAGGAGAGTATTTACCACTCAATTTCCTCACTTTTTTCCAGACTACACTCGTACAGGAAGCAGAGGTGATGGTGGAAACATAGTCTCACCAGCAAGTGCGTTTAACATCATGGATGACACGGCGAGTGATCGCACGCTTCTGCTTAAAATCAAGAAGTCTCTCATTGGTTCTATTGTATTGGTACCTGCCCCATGCAGCACGTTTCAAACGTACTGCACGAGCACAAGCAGGAGACCACCAAGACACGCACTTCTGAGAATGCTTGCATGAGGTTTGGGGTACAGAATGAGAAGCTGTGGTATAAACTGACGTCGAGAAGAGGTGTAGGAGCTCATCAATGGAGGATGAAGAAGGAACCTCACTAAAAGCAGTGAGCTGCGAGTAAAGGTCCCAATTTGCCCGATCAAATTACCAGTAAGGGCTACGGAAAGGTGGTGAATATGAAGGAGAAGTAAGAATGATTAGAAAATGATCGCTGTCATGTAAGTCCGGTAGAACAGACAGGTAAGTCTAGTGCAGTGAGGAAGAGAGACTGATAGATCGATGCAAGAGAGAGTATGAGTACGAGGATCAAAATGGGTGGGAGTACCGGTATTTAAAACATGGAGGGGGTGACAGGCGAGAAAAGCCTCCAACTGGATGCCACGTGAGTCACAATGAGACCCACCAAAGAGGAAATGGTGGGTGTTAAAATCACCAAGTAACAGAAGTGGTGGTGGTAAGGATGAAACAAGAAAGGCAAAGTCTGTGATAGAAAATGCTCGAGAAGGAGAGAGATATAAAGAACATATTGTAAACCACTATTCAAGTGGATACAGCTGCAGTGTAATGCAGTGAGGTATGGACAAATAGTTGACAGTACAGAATATCATTGCGTAGAAGAAGGGCACTTTCATTAAAGGTCCCATCTGAGAAAGAATCCGAAAAAATAAAATAAATTATAGCCTGAGATAGGTGGAAAACACCCGAGTGTAATTTTTGGTTCTTGGAAGCAAGCACCAACGGGGGAAAAACCTGGAAAGCACATCTGAAGTCACCCTGATTATCCCTGAGGCTGCGGATATTCCACTGTAAATAGGCCATGATTGGCGATGAAGAAAATACCAGGAATCCATGGGGAAAAGGGCCCACCTACGGACTAGAGGGATTAGAAAAGTCAAGTGTGGTGGCATTGGAAGATGATCAAGCAGCGAAGGAACGGAGCGTTGCGAAGAATGGGGATGTGAAGATGGAGGAGAGGGAAGAGAAGGAACAGGAAGGGAAATTTCAGTGTCCATTGAAGGATTAATCTCTGCCAATATATTCTGAAATGGCTTCAAGTGTTTCTGAATTCAAAGATGTATGGGAGACCATATCGGAGATAGAAGGGGGAGGGTGAGTAATGATTGGGACAGTAATGGACTGTACCAAAGTAGAGGGGGACGAAAGAGTGTAAGGGATTGGAGATGAAGTGTGGGGGGGACAAAAGAGGCAGAAACCTGGAGGTGGCAGAAGAGGGAGAAAACTTGGGAGGGACGGGGGTGGAAGGCATAGTACGAGGAGGAAGGTGAATATCCACACTTGTAATAGAGCCAGAGAGAGGGGAAGAACTAGGCACAGAGACTGGAAAGGTAAAGTGTGGAGGTGGAAGAAGGGAAGGAAGGGGCAAAGAAGATTTGAGCAATGTGGATTTTTTGGATTTCTGAGAAGTAGAGGGGCGATTGGTATTAGGTGTCGTACGAGGTCTTGTCGATACTGGGGCTTGTGAAGAAGGACACAAAGATGTTTAGAACAGACGAGTTGTAGTTGGGATGTCAGAGCCAAGGACAGCAAAAAGGATTAGGTGCCAGAGTGCCTATGGGAGGGGTAACAACAGAGGAGGCTGTAGAAGATGGGACCCAACAAGTGGGGGGATGTTTTGAAACACGAGAATAAGAAACACGGGTTAGTCTCCCTTGAAGGCAGAGATGAGTAACTGCCATAGCATAAGGGAGACCTTCTGCCCCTTTGAGGCAACGGATTTCATGTTCATTTAAGTAGACCTGGCAACGGCGGGAGTACGAAGGGTGGCTTCATTACAATTAAGGCAAGATGGAGGTTGACTGCAAATGAAATAAAATTTGGTCGTGGGCCCCCAACAGACGGGAAATTCGGCTATAGATCTGCAATTTTTGCTGGGGACCAAAACACCAGAAATTTTTCTACACTGTTCCGTGAGATATCACCTTTCGAACTTGTAACTGATGCCCCCCGCGTCAAAACAGGGGAAAGCGATTCCGGCTGTAAAAAAGTTAAACGAGCCAAAATTGAAAGGGAAAAAACGTCCCGCCCACGGGCGGGAAAGGGACATAATGTCTACTTGGGGATTGGGAGAACCTGGAGTTTCCAGCGTTCAAAAAGCCCTTGCCACATGATGGAAATTCTTTTGGACTAGGTAGGGGGGCCAGAAGGACATACCACTACAAAAATTTGGGAAGAAAGATTTTTTTTAAAATAGTGAAAGGAGTAGTATCGAAATTCAAAAGGAAGAAAGATCATGAGTTTGGGGTAGCATTCGGGAACAGTGACGAAGAAATTTAACAGCTTTTGAGGAAATAAAAAGAAATATCCCTCCCAAACATGACACAGGAGCGCTTTGCCAAATACTAGGGTTTCCAAAAAGGGAATAGGCAAAAAAACCCGGCCCCTTAAAAGTAAAGAATTTAGCCCCTTTTTGGGGTGGTCCGAAACTGAGCATAAGAGGGGGGCGATTTTTATCGGTTTTTTTCCGATTTGAAGGGGAAGGTAACAAAGGAGCATCATCAGGAGATTGACGTTGGCATTTAGGAGTAGGACCGGAGTTGGTCCGGCGTGAAATGGGCTGGCGATTCGAAAATTGCCGTACCGTAGAGGGAGAGGCCGGAAGCATAGTCAAAGGAGAGCGGAGGTCAGACAAATCGAAGGAGTCAGTTGAAGCCCCAGTAACCTAAGCGGGTGGGGAAAAACAACACCAGCAAGAGGTACAGGGGCATCAGGAGTGTCCGAAGAGTGGTCTAAAAAGAAGGCAGGGTCAGAATGGGGTGCGATATCAAGAAGGGGCCTGTGGGTAGTGGGTTAATGGATTGGGTTCTCCATGGATAGGTTACTCATTTGCTTTTTGTTTTTAAGAAAAAAAAAGAAAGAAGAAAATAAAAATAAAAAAAAGAGTAAAAAAAAGGGGGGAGCGGGGAGGAATAGTTCCCAGGAGGAATGAAAGGGCCGGAAATCTCCCTCCGCACCCAAGAGGTCCTCAGCACCGCTAGTAGCACAGATGCAGCATGGAACCCATGCCATTCCCTACCCTTCATGCCAGTAAACCAGCAATCCGGGATAGCAACCTCACATCTGCCGAGCTACCTCGGTGGACAAAAGAGAGGGCGGCTGGATATCCACCACAAAGCATACCTCCTTCGGCAACCATCCCCAGAATCCGAAAGGTGGCTTCCAGAGATACACCCATCGCTCGAAAGACACCCAAAGCTACTCCGGGATACCGGGAGGGGGGATCAGGAATCCCCAGGGGGGATCCAGATTCCATGGAAAACTACGCCACCGCCAAGAACCTCAATGGAATGGCATGGACCCCGGTATCCTTTCCTCTACCTAGGAACTAGCACGCCTGTGGGAGAACTCGCAAAGGCCAAAAAGAGGAGGGCAAAAGGGAGGGGTGGGGAGGAGAAAAGGAAAAAGGGGAGGATGGGATAGGGAGGGGGGGATTGGGGGTAATTAGGTTCAGTCTGAGGAAGGAGACCGACAGGTCTGATTCCTCAGACCAAGAGCCTCTTCACCACAACAAGGAGCCCCCCTTGAAGAGGTACTTTAAAACAGACTTCTTCTACTGCCTATCTTTCCGAGCATAGTATTGGCAATGCACTCCTACACCATGTTGGGAGAAATATTTAATTTCATGCTTTGAAGAGTGGTACGCATCGTCACTGTCCAGAATGCTACCCAAGCTCATGATCTTTCTCTCCTTTCGCATATCGATACTATTCCTATCACTATTGAAAAGCATCATTCTCTCAATTCTTGTAGTGGTACTGTTATTCTGCCTCATACCATAGTCCAACAGAATTTCCAGACATGTGGCAATGACATTCTAGAACAGCTGGAACTCCAGGATCTCCCAATCCTCAAAGTAGACACTTATGTCCTTCCTGCCCATGGGCGGAGACGATACCCTTGCAACGTGGCTCGATTAACTTTCGACAGCCACAAACTCACTCGTGTCCTCTGTTTATGTCGCAGGACATTGTAGAAATTGCTGGCATTTTGGTCACCCAGTGAAATATTGCAGATCTATAGCTGAATGCCCAATCTGTAGTGCTGATGACCATTCTAATATGTCTTGCAGTTGACCTCCCTCTTCCCTTGTCATGAGGCTCACCCTTCGTACTCTCACCGTTGCCAGGTCTACTTAAATGAGCATGAAATCTGTTGCCTCAAAGAAGCAGGTCTCCCTTATGCTATGACAGTTTCTCATCTCCGCCTCCAAGAGAGACTACCCTGTGTTTCTTATTCTCGTGTTTCAAAACGTCCCCCCACTTCTTGGGTCCCATCTTCTGCAACCTCCTCTGTAGTTACCCCTCCCATAGTCACTTCTGTATCTAATTCTTTTGCTGTCCTGGGCTCTGACATCCCTACTTCAACACCTCAGTCTGTTCTCACATCTTTGCGTCCTTCCTCACAAGCCCCTGTATCGACAAGACCTCATACGATACCTTATACCAATCGCCCCTCTACTTCTCAGAAGTCCAAAAAATCCCCATTGCACCTCCGCATTTTACCTTTCCAGTCTCTGTGCCTAGTTCTTTCCCTCTATCTGGCTCCATTACAAGTGTGGAGGTTCACCCTCTTCCTTGTACTATGCCTTCCACCACCGTCCCCTCCCAAGTTTCTCCCTCTTCTGCTACCTCCCAGGTTTCAGCCTCTTCTGTCCCCTCCCACACTTCTTCTCCAGTCCCCTACACTCTTTTGTCCCCCCCCTACTTTGGTACAATCCATTACTGCCCTCCATCTTTACTCACCCTCCTCCTCCTACCTCCAATATTGTCTCCCATACAACGTCTTTGAATACAAAAACACTTGAAGCCATTTCAGAATATATTGCAGAGACTAAACCTTCAATGGACACTGATCCACCTCCTGTTCCTTCTCTTCCCTCTCCTCCATCTCCACAACTCCATTCTTCGCAGTGCTCCATTCCTTCGTTGCTTGAACGTTTTCCCATGCCACCGCATGTCGACTTTTCTAACCCCTCTAGTCCATAGGTACCCTTCCCTACAGATTCCTGGTATTTTCCTCATTGCCAATCATGGCCTATTTACAGTGGAATATCCATGGCCTCAGGGGTAATCAGGGTAAGCTTCAGATGTTGCTTTCCAGGTTTTTCCCTGTTGGCGTTTGCTTACAAGGACCAAAATTACACTCAGCTGTTTTCCAACCTATCTCAGGCTATAATTTGTCTTCTTTGGATCCTTTCTCAGATGGGACCTTTAATGAAAGTGTCCTTCTATGCAATGATATTCCATACTGTCAACTATTTGTCCATACCTCACTGCATTACACTGCAGCCTGTATCCACTTGAATAAGTGGTTTACAATACGTTCTTTATATCTCTCTCTCCTTCTCAGGCATTTTCTATCTCAGATTTTGCCTTTCTTGTTTCATCCTTACCACCACCACTTCTGTTACTTAGTGATTTTAATGCCCACCATTTCCTCTGGGGAGTCTCATTGTGACTCACGTGGCATCCAGTTGGAGGCTTTTCTAGCCTCTCACCCCCTCCATGTTTTAAATACGGGATCTCCCACCCATTTTGATCCTCGTACTCATACTCTTTCTTGCATCGATCTATCGGTCTGCTCTTCCTCCACTGCACTAGACTTAGCCTGGTCTGTTCTATCAGACTTGCATGACAGCAATCATTTTCCAATCATTCTTACTTCTCCTTCACATTCACCTTTCCGTAGCCCTCGCTGGCAATTTGATCAGGCAAATTGGAACCTTTACTCACAACTCACTGCTTTTAGTGAGGTTCCTTTTTCATCCTCAATTAATGAGCTTCTACACCTCGAAGCGACACACTCAGCTTGCCGATCATTGACAGCTGGGCCTGATGGCATTCATATTCGGATGTTACAACATTTACATCAGTCAGCCCTTGTAGTCCTCTTACACCTCTTCAATCTTATTTGGTCACAAGGAGTTCTTCCCCAGCTGTGCAAATCTGCCATTGTTCTCCCTTTCTGCAAACCGGGTACTACGGAACATGATGCCTCCCACTATTGTCCCATTGCTCTTACTAGTGCAGTTTGCAAAATGATCGAATGTCTGGTAAATCGACGTTTAATGTGGTATTTAGAGACTCACAACAGTCTCTCCACTAGTCAATATGGCTTTCCTAAGGGCCGCTCTACCATAGACCCCTTACTACGCTTGGATACGTATGTTCGTAATGTCTTTGTGAATAATCACTCAGTTATTGCCATATTTTTTTACTTTGAGAAGGCATATGACAAAACGTGGAGGAATAATATTTTGGCCCAAGCCCACTCCTTAGGCCTCCGAGGCAATCTACCATCCTTCCTTAAGAACTTTTTAACTGACAGACATATCCGTGTTTGAGTCAATAATGTGCTCTCCCTAACTTTGTCCAAGCTGAAGGTGTCCCTCAGGATGTGTTCTGAGCACAACACTTTTTCTCCCTTGCTATAAATGATCTTGCCTCTGTTCTTCCACCCAATATTTGGTCATCACTATGTTGATGACTTTGTTATTGCTTGTGCAGGCACTGACTGTCACCTCATTACAGTTTGTCTCCAGCATGTGGTCGACCGTGTTTCCAATTGGGCCACCATGCATGGGTTTAAATTTTCCATTACCAAAACTCACCAAGTTACTTTCACTAGACACACTGTCATCTCCGATGATCCTTTGTACCTCTATGGTTCCCGTATCCCTGAATGTGATACAGTCAGGTTTCTAGGCCTTCTATTTGACCTCTCTGTAGGCAACTTGTCACAGCCGGCTGATCGTCAAACTCTCCTTCGCCTACATTCAGCCCTCAATTTATCGAAACTCGATTATGGTGACCAGATCTATTCAGCGGCCTCTTCTGCTACAATCTCTAGCCTTAACCCCATCCATCACCAAGGATTACATTTATGCCTTGGTGCTTTTCGCTCTTCCCCTGTTGAGAGCCACTATGCAGAAGCGAATGTTCCATCCATGTCTGATCGCCATGATGCCCATTGCCTTTGCTACTATGTACCTTCTCATGATCTCCACAATCCTTCCCTTTATAGAATTTTCACCGATATTAGTAGACTTTCTTTATTTGTTCACTGTTTGCTCCATCCCTTCTCTCTTCACCTACATTTGCTCTTGTCTTCCCTTCAGTTACCACCTTTATATGTTCATGTAGCATCTCACTTTTCCCTACCCCCCTGTGAAGTTCCATCTGTTCGGGTCTGTTCTTTCTCACTCCCTTGCTCAAAAGCCAAACTGCCTATGGTGGCTTCCCGCTCTCTTTTTCTTAACCACTTCCACTCTCATTCTCATGCCATCGCAGTATACACAGATGGCTCTAAGTCTTCTGACGGTGTCGGATTCACAGCAATGTTTCCGGACAGCGTCTTGCAAGGGCATTTACTATCTTCGGCTAGCATTTTCACTGTTGAATTGCATGCCATTCTTGCAGCACTTATTCGTAATCGCATCTATGCCTGTCCCCATCATTTGTGGCTGTCTCAGACTCCCTTAGTGCTCTACAGGCTATATGGAAATTTGATACACCTCACCCCCTAGTTCTCCGTATCCAACTTTGGCTATGCCATATCTCTACCAAGCATAAAGATATTGTTTTTTCGTTGGTCCCTGGTCATGTTTTATGTACAGTGCAATTAACAGGCAGACACTGCTGGCAGTCAGCAGTACATGACCTACCAATTTCATATAGAGTTTTCCATTTCTAGATTATTTTGCTGTAAATAGCTACCCACCTTCACACCCGTTGGCAACAACGTTGGTCAACTTTACTCGATAACAAACTTTATTCTATTAAACTGAGCATAGGTTACTGGCCGTCTTCTTGTCACCAGTGCCGAGGTTGGGAGGCTACTCTCTCTCGCCTTCGCATTGGTCACACTCGTCTTACTCATGTGTATCTCATGGAGAGACACCCTGTTCCTCTCTGTGAGCAGTGTCAAGTTCCAGTATTGATTAGCCACATTCTGTTAGACTGCCCTCTCTATCAACGAGCACACAGAATTTACCTCCAACGTCGTCTCTGCTCTACTACTCTCCCTTTACCTTCCCTTCTTGCTGATGGACCTTCCTTTAATCCTGACTCTCTCATTTACTTCTTGAAAATGACTGATTTACTCCACAAACTCTGATACCTTTCACACTCCCCTGAGCCCTTTCTACCTCAATCTCTTGCTACCCTCTACCCTTTCACCATCCACTGCCTCACTGTTCTCCATAACCTATTACTCATCCATCTCCCTTTTACCACCTGATACCCTCACTTCCTTCCTGCCCTGCAGCACTGTATAGCCCTTGTGGTTTAGTGCTTCTTTTTGATTATAATAATAATATGTATGTGAAAGGCACAAAGATCTGGAATTCATTGCCACAACAAACTAAAGGACCCCTGTCTGCAAATCAGTTTAAGGCCCTCATAAGAAACCACCTCATCACCCAAAATTAACCAGACAAACTGTACCTAACCACTACCAGTTTCTCAAAAGCTATCATATTGTGCTGATGAATACTCAAGCACTTAATACTTCAAAATCACAATGTCTGTTCTTTTCATTGTTTAAATAGTAGAAGATTTAATACATCACAATGTAAATTGTTCCATTGTAATACCAATTTTCATTGCTATAAATAGTTCTAAACTGCAATACATCATATTGTAAATTGTTTGAAATTGTTACATTGTAATTCTGTAATCTTCATTAACTAAATCAATAATGTAATAAGTCTATACAACACTTATCTAAACCATGTAACATTACTATTCTAAAGTTAAAACATTAAGTTCTGTCTGAAATGCTCAGCATACAGAGGGGCGTTTGGCATGTATACCCAACTATTATATTCCTCTGTACAACCATGTAATTTGTCAAAATAAAAAAAACCAATTTAATCTAATCGAAGGCAATATCAAAGAACTAAAGGCTAATAGTGCTATTATCCCACATCATAAAAAATCTTTGAAGGGCTTCTAAGAAGCAAGATCACCACCCATCTAGATACCCAACAGTTACACAACCTAGAGTAACATGGGTTTAGAGCAGGTCGTTCGTGTCTGTCCCAACAACTGGACCACTATGAAAGGTCCTGGATGCCCTAGATGACAAACAAAATGCAGATGTATACACACACTTTGCAAAAGCCTTTGACAAGTGTGACCATAGTGTAATAGCACACAAAATGCATGATAAAAGAATAACAGGAAAAGTTGGTAGATGGATCTATAACTTCCTGATAAATAGAACACAAAGAGTAATAGTAAACAGGCAGCTATGGCAAAAATCTCTGTTCCACAAGGCACAGTACTCACTCTCATTCTTTTACTCATCCTAATATGTGACAGAGACAGAGATGAAAGTGTCTTCCTTTGCGGATGACACCTGGGTTTCCATGGCAGTTACCTCCATCGAAGACACCTCAATACTCCAGGTGAACATAATCCAAATCTTTAAATGGGCTACTCATAGCAACATGAAGTTCAGTAAGAAGAAATTTCAACTATTCAGATATGGAAAACTTGAGGAAAATAAAAATGTACCTGTGTATACAACATATTCTAACCATTCAATACCTGGGGAGAATTCCAGGGGTCAATGTCCCCATGGCCTGGTCTGTGACCAGGCCTCATGGTGGATCAGGGCCTGATCAACCAGTCTGTTACTGCTGGCCGCACATAATCCAACGTATGAACCACAACCCGGCTGGTCAGGTACTGACTTTAGGTGCCTGTCCAGTGCCTGCTTGAAGACAGCCAGGGGTCTATTGGTAACCCCCCTAATGTATGCTGGGAGGCAGTTGAATAGTCTTGGGCCCCCCTGCTTTTCATTGGGCGAATGTTGCGCCATCTGCCAAGTCTTTTGCTTTTGTAGGGAGTGATTTTCATGTGCAAGTTTCGTACTAGTCCCTCTAAGATTTTCCAGGTGTAAATAATCATGTATCTCTCTGTCCTGCATTCTAGGGAGTACAGGTTTAAGAACTTCAAGCATTCCCAGTAATTGAGGTGGTTTATCGCAATAGAGTGAAAAAGTAATGTGAAGGACCTAGGAGTGATAATGTCAGGCACCACAACAATGTATCTATTACATCTGCTAGGAAAATGTAGGATGGAAAATAGGAACCTTCAAAACTAGGGACACCAAGCCCATGATGATTCTTTTTCAAACTGCTTGTTCTCTCTAGGACTGAATATTGTTTTACACTAATTGCCCCCTTCAAGGCAGGTGAAATTGCTGACCTGGAGAATGGACAGCAAACTTTTACTGCATACATAAGTATGATAAAGCACTTAAATTACTACGAATGGTTAAGTCCCTTGATCAGTATTCACTGGAATGCAGGCAAGAAAGATACATGATAATATTCTCCTGGAAAATCCTGGAGGATTAGTACCAAACCTAGACAAGAAAATTATTCCCTATGAATGCAAAAGACTCGGAAAGATATGCAACATTTTTCCAGTGAAAAGTAGGGGTGCCACGAGTTCACTAGGAGACAACGCAGTAAGTTTGCACTGGAAAAACCAAGCTGTTATGGACCTGCCTCCCCAAAACAAATGGGTTTTAACCAACAGAACACCTGGGTAGCCTTTTTAAAGAAAGGGTATGGCTGGCCCAAACGTCACTACCTCCGAAAACCCAAAGGGGTCCATAGTTGTTGAATGCAGCTAGCAGTAACAGCCTGGTTGATCAGACCTTGATCCACCATGAGGCCTAGTCTCAGACTGAGCAATGGGGGGGCATTGACCCCCAAAATCCTCTCCATGTAAACACAAAAATATAGATTTACTGATAGGCAGACTACTGCATTTTTTAAAAGTGGTATAAATAATATCACCACATTGGTGAAAGCATATTAGACCAACCAGTTGATGTGTATTGTATGGGTGATGTGATTTGTTTACTCCTGAACATTAGCAAAAATCAAACATTTCCTCAAATTTCAGCTCAATTTCAAGGTACTTTTATTCCATAAACCATTCAAAGTTATCAATCAATCAATCAGTCAAGTTTATTCTCTATAAAGATTACAATGCGGGGTTTACAGGTTTTGGATATTGTGTGGTTTACATGCTATAAAATACTAATTACAGAGGGGGCCACTAGGACACCTAGCATGGCTAGGCATATCGACAACTTAGATTAATTCTTAACTCTAAATTAATAGATTATGGAGTAGTTGGTATTAAGCTAAGTGACTACTTATGTTTGTGGTTTAGCAATGTAAATCTTTTTGCACAAGACACAGTTCTATATTGTAGTATCAAGGCAAACTTATGACTAGTTAGGATTCATTATTTATGATTAAGATTGTTTCTGTGATTATAGACAAGTGGTGAGTGAGTGTAAGTGTGAACAGGTGCTTTTCATGTAGTTAGTTGTCGGGTGTATCAGGAGAAAAGATGTTTCTCAATGGTATGTTAAGGTGAGAATGTGTCTGCAGTTCTAGGACTTTCAGGTAGGGTGTTCCAGATTTAGGGCCCTTTGACATACAGAGAATTTGAAAGTTTAGTCGACAGGGATGTCATGAGATGTTTTGTCGTGTTTGCCGTGGGTCTGTCACAACACAAGAAAGCATTTAGGTCCAAGGTTAATATTGAATTTCAAGGTCCTGTAGATGTAGACTGCACAGTAGTAATTGTGGATGTTCTGAACAGAGAGTAAGTTTAGATCTATGAAGAGTGGGGAGGTGTGTTGCCAGGGATGGAATTTAGTGATTATTCTTACTGCAGCTTTTTATTGGGTTATTATTGGCTTTATGTGTGTTGCTGCAATTGATCCCCAAGCACAAATAGCATACATGAGGTGTGGATAAATGAGTGAATGGTATAGTGTGAGAAGGGCAGTTTGCGGCACGTAGTATCGTATCTCGGAGAGGATTCCAACCGTTTTGATTTTTTTTTTTTTTGTTATGTGTTGGATATGGGTGCAGAAATTCAGGTTGTTGTCGAGGTACAGGCCTAGGAATTTGCCTTCATTATGTCTGGCAATTAGTGTTGTCGATCTTAATGTTAAGTTGCGCAACACCTGCTCTGCTACCAAACATAATGTAATAGGTTTTGTCAGTGTTAAGTGTAAGTTTATTGGTAGTCATCCAAGTCGATATTTTGAACAGCTCCTCGTTAACAATGGTGTTGAGGGTGGCAAGAATAGGGTGGGATATGACACAAGTCGTGTCATCAGCAAAGAGAATAGGTTTCAGGTGTTGGGATACGTTTGGAAGATCAATGATGTAAATGAGGAAGAGCAGGGGACCAAAGGACACTTCCCTGTGGAACTTCAGTATCAAGTGGCCATGTTGATGAGGCTGTCTTTAATGGTGACATACTGATACCTATTAGTAAGGTAGGATTTAAAATATGCAAGTACATGGCCTCTTATACCATAATGGTCAAGTTTGTGGAGTAGGATGCCGTGGTCTGCTGTGTCAAAAGCTTTTCTTAGGTCAATAAAAATTCCTAGCAGATATTCGTTCTTTTCCAATGCTGTGTAAAGCAGATCTAGCATTTGTACAATTGCATCATTAGTGTTTTTATCTTTCCTGAATCCAAATTGGCAGGGGTTGAGTATGTTTTGTGCCGTTATAAATGAATATAGTCTCCTGCATACGAGTTTCTCAAAGATTTTGGATAGCAATGGTAAGTTTGATATTGACCTATAGTTGTTTACATCTGTAGGGTCACCACCTTTATGTACTGGTGTAACCCTTGCTGTCTTGAGTAGTGCCAGGAAAGTTCTAGTTTCTAGTGACTTGTTAAAAAGTAATGTAATAGCATGCGAAAGGACATGGGCCACTCGCTTGTACAATAATGGTGGGACATGAGACAGATTCCCTGAGTTATTTTTAAGTGACTTTATAATCTTGGTGACTTCCGTGGGCTCAGTTGGTACAAGATAGAAGGAATTTGGGAAATTCCCATCTAGGTAGTCCCCGGCATGAGTGTTGGTACGTGGGATTTTACTGGTGAGGTTAAATCCTATGGTTCAGAAGAAGTTGTTTATCTTGTTAGCTGTATCAGTGGGATGCAGTGGTGTATCATTAGGTTTAGTTAGGACAATATTCAATATTTATGGATTTGGAAAAGGCATATGACAGGGTGGATAGGGGGCAATGTGGCAGATGTTGCAGGTGTATGGTGTAGGAGGTAGGTTACTGAAACCAGTGAAGAGTTTTTACGAGGATAGCGAGGCTCAAGTTAGAGTATGTAGGAAAGAGGGAAATTATTTCCCAGCAAAAGTAGGCTTTAGACAAGGATGTGTGATGTCACCGTGGTTGTTTAATATATTTATAGATGGGGTTGTAAGAGAAGTAAATGCGAGGGCCTTGGCAAGAGGCGTGGAGTTAAAAGATAAAGAATCACACAAAGTGGGAGTTGTCACAGTTGCTCTTTGCTGATGACACTGTGCTCTTGGGTGATTCTGAAGAGAAGTTGCAGAGGTTGGTGGATGAATTTGGTAGGGTATGTAAAAGAAGAAAATTGAAAGTGAATAAAGGAAAGAGTAAGGTTATGAGGATAACAAAAAGATTAGGTGATGAAAGATTGGATATCAGATTGGAGGAGAGAGTATGGAGGAGGTGAATGTATTCAGATATTTGGGAGTGGACGTGTCAGCGGATGGGTCTATGAAAGATGAGGTGAATCATAGAATTGACGAGGGGAAAAGGGTGAGCGGTGCACTTAGGAGTCTGTGGAGACAAAGAACTTTGTCCTTGGAGGCAAAGAGGGGAATGTATGAGAGTATAGTTTTACCAATGCTCCTGTATGGGTGTGAAGCATGGATGATGAATGTTGCAGCGAGGAGAAGGCTGGAGGCAGTGGAGATGTCATGTCTGAGGGCGATGTGTGGTGTGAATATAATGCAGAGAATTTGTTGTTTGGAAGTTAGGAGGAGGTGCAGGATTAACAAAACTGTTGTCCAGAGGGCTGAGGAAGGGTTGTTGAGGTGGTTCGAACATGTAGAGAGAATGGAGCAAAACAGAATGACTTCAAGAGTGTATCAGTCTGTAGTGGAAGGAAGGCAGGGTAGGGGTTGGCCTAGGAAAGGTTGGAGGGAGGGGGTAAAGGAGGTTTTGTGTGCAAGGGGCTTGGACTTCCAGCGGGCATGCGTGAGCGTGTTTGATAGGAGTGAATGGAGACAAATGGTTTTTAATACTTGACGTGCTGTTGGAGTGCGAGCAAAGTAACATTTATGAAGGGATTCAGGGAAACCGGCAGGCCGGACTTGAGTCCTGGAGATGGGAAGTACAGTGCCTGCACTCTGAAGGAGGGGTGTTAATGTTGCAGTTTAAAAACTGTAGTGTAAAGCACCCTTCTGGCAAGACAGTGATGGAGTGAATGATGGTGAAAGTTTTTCTTTTTTGGGCCACCCTGCCTTGGTGGGAATCAGCCAGTGTGTTAATAATAATAATAAAAATTAATGCTGAAGAGTTTACACAATTCATTATGACAATTAAATTTAATGCTTTATAAATAAAATGTGTTAATATGCAAAGTAGTTGTCTTGTGTGTCTTGTAATAAAAAAATTTATTGTTTATGATCACCCAGAGATCATGTATATAAATATAAATAAGTTATTGTCATATTAGTCTTAAGAAAGTCTTAAGTTTGTCAGAAATGTTCTGCAGAACAATGTTCTTTCTGCATGAACACCTAAATGTCACCCATCTCTGTACAAATAAAGATTATGATAATAATTATAATAACATGAGCTTAGTTTACTGTCTAGTACTGAAGCACTTCTCTACTCTCAGCTTGACGATTATGAACAACTTAATCTTTGGCCACTAAGACACTAGCTTAATTTTATACACTTATTTTGGAGAAAAAAATTACATCAACACTGTAAAATACCATAATTTTCCCAACACATAAAGCAAGGAAATGGCATTATGGAGAGTGACCTGAAAAATGTTGCTATTTGTAAAAGTTGAAACTCTGTCTCAATAAAAGTTCTGCTCTGCATTGCTGTGAGTTCCAATAGCATATTTTTTAACATTAGCTTCTCCTACCAAGGCAAGTTAACCCAAAAAGAAGAAACACGTTCACCATCACTCACTTCATCGTAGTTTTGACAGAGGCTCGCCGATAATATAGTTAAAAACTGAAAATATCTCAGCCCCTCCATCAGAGTGCAGTCAATGTACCATTTACCTCCAGGACTCAAGTCTGGCTAACCACATATATTTTATGCAAAGATGAGAGAAGCAGTGCATTCTTGTCAACTATAGCACCTCTGGTATTGATAACCTTAACAAGTAAGACAACACAGGCTTCAAAGAACTTAATTCCTCACATTTGAACAATAGAAACAGAAACAAAAAGACTATATAGATATAATTAAAGTTTGTTAAGTTCTACCATTGTTGTGGGAATATTTATAATAAATACAGTCCTCCCTCACAAATCCGGCATCATTGGGACCTGTAGTGTACCGAATTACTGAGTTTGCCAGATTACAGAGTGGTTAGGTTAGAATACACTTAATAAAATTAGCCAACTGGACTTACACAAAGTTCATTGAACATCGGCAAAAATCGAAGATTTCCTCTACTTTGAGCTCAATTTCAAGGTACTTTTCGTCATGAAAGCAATCAAAATCATGTCTATTTCTGTGATATATCTTCCATTCTATCAAATGATTCCCAAAAAACGAGAATGCAACCATAAAAACCATACGAAAACATACTGCAAAGAGGCGGCTAATGGCTGAGAAGTGAACTCCCTTATTTATCGTCCGTCTTTTTTATTTTTGTTGTACGTTAAGAGGCATCTTTCCATCATACATTGCCCAAATTTCAATGAGATAGCCCAACAAACAACCGAGAAAAAAAAAATATTTACCAAAAATCATATATGGCAAGCCCAAGCCAGGTACTGGAAGTAAGTCATTGACTTTTCTGGGTTATCCCAGGTTCTCTATACATACATTGCTATGTATGATAATCTATGTAACTGTATTTGTGTATACCTGAATAAACTTATTTACTTCTAGTCTGTCAACTGAGTACAAGAAACCGCCCATTCACTTATTTCAACTACCCAATAAAGTGGTCTGAAATTGGCAATTTGGCCGATTTCACACAAATTTCAACAGATGCCAATTTCAAAATAGGGTCCAGAATAAACAATGCAGACATTCCTGGCACTAAAATAACAATTTCTCTGTTCATTAGTCATGGCTACAGGCCCCTCTTATATTACTCTTGCTTACCATTTGGAATTTTTATTCACCAAAAAATAGAAGACTTACTGTTATGCAGACTACTGCATTATTGTAATAATTGTATAAATAATGTTAATCCATTCTTGACTCCGTACTGGAATTTAGACTGGCAGGCGGACAGGAATTGGACGGTGACGTCATTTGTTTACACTTGAGCTTCGCTAAAGAATAAAACATTTTCGCTACTGTGAGTGCATTATTATTATTATAATCAAAAAGAAGCGCTAAGCCACAAGGGCTATACAGCGCTGCAGGGTAGGGAAGGAAGCAAGGGAATTGGATGGCAGAAGGGAGGGGGGATGATCAGCAGGTTACAGAAAACAGCGGGGCAGGGGATAGTACGGGGGTAGAGGGTAGCAAGAGATTGAAGTAGAAAGGGCTGAAGGTATCAGAATTTGTGAAGTCAGTCAGTTGTTGTCAAAAAGTCAATGAGAGAGTCCGGATGAAAGGTGGGTCCATCAGCGAGAAGGGAAGGTAAAGAGAGAGCAGCGGAGCGAAGACGACGACAGAGGTAAATTCTGCGTGCTCGTTGATAAAGTGGGCAGTCCAACAGAATGTGGCTGACTGATAATGGAGCTTGGCAATTCTCACAGAGAAGAGCAAGACGCCTCTCCATGAGATATCCATGAGAAAGACGAGTATGGCCAATGCGAAGACGGGAGAGAGTAGTCTCCCAACCTCGACACTGGTGATAAGAAGACGGCCAGTAACCTATACTCGGTTTAATAGTTTGAAGTTTGTTGCCGAGCATAGTAGACCAACGTTGTTGCCAACGGGTGTGAAGGTGGGAAGATATTGCAGTAAAATAGTCCATAAATGGAATACCTCTATAAGAAACTGGTAGGTCATGTACTGCTGACCGCGCAGCAGTGTCTGCCTGTTCATTGCCCTGTACGTCAACATGACCAGGGACCCAACAAAAAACAATATCTTTATGCTTGGTAAAGATGCGGCATAGCCAAAGTTGGATACGGAGGACTAAGGGATGAGGTGTATCAAATTTTTGTATAGCCTGTAAAGCACTAAGGGAGTCTGAGACAACCACA
The DNA here is from genome assembly GCF_026875155.1 of Cherax quadricarinatus. Taxonomy (NCBI): domain Eukaryota; kingdom Metazoa; phylum Arthropoda; class Malacostraca; order Decapoda; family Parastacidae; genus Cherax; species Cherax quadricarinatus. Next base: position 50,347,234 of record NC_069426.1, read on the forward strand.
AATGATGACACAGGCATAGATGCAATACGGATAAGTGCTGTAAGGATGCATATAATTCAGCAGTAAAAATACTAGCCGAAGATAGTAAATGCCTTGTACGACGCTGTCCGGAAACACTGCTGCGGATCCTACGCCGTTCAGAAGACTTAGAGCCATCTGTGTACACAGCAATGGCATGAGAATGAGAGTGAAAGTGGTCAAGAAAAAAGAGAGCGGAAGCGACCGTAGACAGTTGGGCTTTCGAGCAAGAGAGGGAGAAAGAACAGACTCGAACAGCTGGAACTTCCCAGGGGGGTAGGGAAAAGTGAGATGCTACATGTACATAGAAAGGTGGTAGTTGAAGAGAAGACAAGAGCGAATGAAGGCGAAGAGAGAAGGGACGGAGTAAACAGGGGCGGCGAACAAATAAAGAATGTCTACTAATATCAGTGACCATTCTATAAATGGAAGGATTGCGGAGATCATGAGAGCGTACATAGTAGCGCAGGCAATGGCATCACGGCGATCAGATAAGGATGGAACGTTCGCTTCTGCATAGAGGCTCTCGACAGGGGAAGAGCACCAAGGCATAAATGTAATCCTTGGTGATGAATGGGGTTAAGGCTAGAGAGAGTAGCAGGAGATGCCGCTGAATAGATCTGGTCACCATAATCAAGTTTCGATAAAATAAGGGTGGAATGTAGGCGAAGGAAGGTTCGACGATCAGCTCCCCATGAAAGATGAGCAAGGGTTTTAAGAAGGTTCAGCCGGCTGTGACAAGTTGCCTTCAGAGAGGTAATGTGAGGTTTCCAGGATAACCTACGATCAAAGAGGAGGCCCAGAAACTTGACTGTATCACGTTCAGGGATACGGAAGCCATAGAGGTACAAAGGATGATCGGAGATGACAGAGCGTCTAGTGAAAGTGATTTGGTGGGTTTTAGTGCTGGAAAATTTAAACCCACGTGTGGTGGCCCAATCGGAAACACGGTTGACTGCATGTTGGAGAGAAACTGTAATGATGTGACAGTCAGCGCCTGCACAGGTAATAGCGAAGTCATCAACATAGAGTGATGACCAAATATTTGATGGAAGACTAGAGGCCAAATCATTAATAGCAAGGAGAAAAAGTGTTGTGCTCAGAACACATCCCTGGGGGACACCTTCAGCTTGGATAAAGTCCGGGGAGAGCACATTATTAACCCGAACACGGAAATGCCTGTCAGTTAAAAAGTTCTTAAGGAAGGATGGTAGATTGCCTCGAAGGCCTAAGGAGTGGGATTGGGCTAAAATATTATACCTCCAAGTTGTGTCATATGCCTTCTCAAGGTCAAAAAAATTGGCAATAACTGAGTGGTTTATTCGCAAAGGCATTACGAACATACGTATCCAAGGGTATAAGGGGTCTATGGTAGAAACGTCCTTACGAAACCCAAAATTGACGAGTGGAGAGACTTTTGTTGTCTCTCTAAATACACACTAAACGTCTATTTACTAGCGTTCCATACTTTGCAAACTGCACTGGTAAGAGGAATGGGACGATAGTGGGAGGTTTTATGTCCCGTAGTGCCTGGTTTTGTGAAAGGGAGAACAATGGCGGATTTCCACAGCTGTGGAAGAACTCCTTGTGACCAAATAAGATTGTAAAGGCGTAATAGGACTGCAAGGGGTGACTGATGTAAATGTTGTAGCATACGAATCTGAAAGTCGTCGGTCCCCAGCAGCCGATTATCGACAAGCTGAGAGTGTTGCCTCGCAGTTCCTTGAAGTGTAAAAAAGGCACATTATACTGTTCTTCCTCTGGGGAGAAGAAAAGTCCAAGGGGTCTAACTCACTGGTCAGACTTGAGGAAGAAAAATTGGGAGGGCATAGATTGTAAGTCCCTGAGAAATACGGACCAGATGATTGCCAAATTCAATTGGCAACATCAATGGGTTTGCTATATCAACACCGGCAACCCTGCAGAACAGGAGCCGGGTCAGGAGAATATTTACCACTCATTTTTCGTACTTTTTTTCCAGACTGCACTCATATAAATCAGAGGTGATGGTGGAGACATAATCTCGCCAGCTAGTGTTTTAGTCGTCACGGATGACAACGGCTAGCGAATGCACGCTTCTGTTTTTAAAATCAAGGAGTCGCTGTTTGTTTCTATTGTACCGGCACCCTACCTGCCCCAAGTCAAGCGCGTTTTCAAACTTAACTGCACGAGCAAAAGCAGGAGACTATCAAGGCACGCATTTCTGAGAAGCCTGCCCGAATTTTGGGGTAAAGTGAATGAGAAGCAGGCGGTGAAAACGGAGACGAGAAGAGGTGTAAAGCTCATTGATGGAGGACGAAGAAGAACCTCTATAAAAAAACGTTAGGTGTAGATAAAGGTTCCATTTGCCCGTTAAATTGCCAGCGGTGGTGTGCGAAGAGGGTGGCGAATATGAAATGTGGAAGTAAGAAAATGAATGGGAAATGATTCACTGTCATGTAGTCCGGGAGAACAGACCAAAGTGAGTCTAATGCGGGCATAGGAAGAGCAACTGAGAGATCGATTGCAAGAGAGAGTAACGAGTCTGAGGATCAAAATATGGGTGTGAGTACCTGTATTTTAAAACATGGAGGGGGGGTGGCAAAAAAGCCTGTAACAGAATTCCACGGGAATCACAGTGAACCCCCTTCCCTGAGGAAAATGGTGGGCATTAAAATATCCAAGTTAACATGAATCTGGTGCCGGTAATGACCAAAACATGGAACAAAATCCGAATAGATAATGCCCGAGAAGGAGAGAGATATAAAAGAACCAGAGCGTATACCAACCTATGTAAAGTGGATACGGGCTGCTGTGTAATGCAGCTAAGTATGAACAAATAGCTGATTGAACGGAATAATCAAGGTGCGTAGAATAAGGGCACTTTCAGTAAAGGTCCCATCCCCAGGCAAATGATGCTGAAGAATACAAAAATTATAGCCTGAGATGTGAGAAATAACATCATAGTGAATTTTGGTTCCTGTAAGCAAACACCCAACAAGGGCAAACTGGGAGAGTAACCATATGAAGCTCACCCACGATTACCCCTGAGGGCCCGCGTATATACCACTTAAATAGTCCGATGATTGGCAATGATAATGATACTTGAAATCCGCAGGTAAGGGTTCCTACGGACAAAGGGTTAGAAAAGTCCCACATGCTGAGGCAGAGGAAAACGTTCCAAGCAGGCGAAGGAACGCGCGCTGTGAAGAAAGGAGTTGCTGCAATGGGAGCAGAGGAGAAGAAACAGTGGGAAGGTGGATTCAGTAGTTCATTGATGGTTTGGTCTCTGCAATATATTCGAGATTGCATTCAAGTTTTCGGAATTCATAGATGACGTATGGGAACAATATTGGAAAGGTAGGGGGAGGATGAGTAAAGAAAGGAACAGTTTGACTGTACCAGGTAGGGGGGGGGGCAAAAGGGGGAGGGAAACTGTAAGAAGCGTGGCGGGACTAAAAGGCAGTGAATCCTGGGAAGGTGGCAGAAGAGGAAGAAACTTGGGAGGGAACAGGGGAGGAAGGTAAGTACGATGAGGAGGTGAACCTTCTACACTGTAACTGAGCCAGTGAGAGGGGAAGAACAGGGACAGAGACAGGGGAGGTAAAAATGAGGAGGTGGAAGATGGGTAGGTGGTGTTAACGTACATATTTTATTGACTTTATGAGAAGTAGAGGGACGATGGGAGAGGTGTCGTACTGAGGTCTCGTCGATCTGTTAGGAGGGTGTCTAAGGCTACAGAAAGAGTAGAGAACTTCGAAGAAGCGAGATTAGACTGAGGCGTAGAGAAGTAGGGACGTCTTGAGCCGGAGGGAACAGCAAAAGGATTAGATACAGGAGTGATTATGGGAGAGGTAACCACAGAGGTGGGGTGAGAAGAGGGATACCAAAGTGGGGGGACGTTTTTTGAAACACGGGAATAAGAAACACGTGGGAGTCTCCCTTGGAGCAGAGATGAGAAACTGCCATGGGCATAAGGGAGACCTTCTGTCTCTTATGGAGTAATGGATTTCCCCCGCTCTTTAAATAGACCTACAATGGCGAAAGTAACGAAGGGTGGACCTCATGACAGTTTAAGGCAAGTAGTGAGATCGATTGTGCAAGACGTATAGAATGGTCCATCGGAATACCACAGAACTGGGCATTCGTAATAGCACTGCAATATTTCGCTGGATGGCCAAATCGCCAGCGATTTCTACAAGTTGTGGTTAGGATCACTTTCCGAACTGTAACCGATGACCTGCCAATATAAACTGAGGAAGGAGTTCTCGGCTGTCAAAAGTGTAAACGAGCCACATTGCTAGGGTATCATCTCCGCCCGACGGGGCAGGAAGAACGTAAGTGTCTACCTTGAGATTGGGTAGATCATGGAGTTCCAGCTGTCTAGTAATGTCAGGCCACATGTCTGGAAATTTTGTTGAACTATTGTATGGGGCAGACTGATGGGTACCACTACCAGAATTTTGAGGGAAGTGATTTTTTTCAAGAGTGACAGGGAACAGAATCGATATGGGAAAGACGATAGAGCTCATGAGCCTGGGTAGCATACTGTACGGTAATGAAGCGCGTACCGCTCTTAATCAGCATGAATAAGAAATATCATATACCAACATGGGCGAAGGAAGTGGCCTTGCCAATACTATGGTCAGAAAGACAAGCAGTAGAGGAAGTTGGTCGGAAAGTGAGAGAATTTAGGTCCATTGTTTCATTCTGAAACAGATCCGAGTTGAAAGGTAGTGAAGAGGAAGTGTCGATACGTTTCTGAGAAGAACGAGAAAGTGGAGAAGTTCACATCAGGTAATAGTCGTTGCGTTATAGTTAGGCGTGGGCACTCAGAGCTGGTCCGACGTGTAACGGTCGCGATTTGAAAATTGCCAGCACGTAGAGGGAGATAGGGCCGGAAGCATAGTCAGAAGGATAGCGAAGGTCCGCTAAATCGAAGGAGTCAGTCGAGCCTCAGTATCTGAAGGCGGGAGAGGAACAGCAAACCGGCAATAGGTACAGAGGCATGAGGAAAGTCAGAAGAGTGAGTCCAAGAGACGAGGCGGGGTCAGAACTGGGTCGGTATCAAGAAGGTGCCCGGGGTACTGCAGGTGTCATGACTAGGGCTGCCATGGTTAGTTACTCTTTCTTTTTGTTTTTTAAGAAAAAAAAGAAAGAAGAAAAAAAAAAAAATAAAAAAAGAATAAAAAAAGGGGGGACCGGGAGGGATAGTTCCTAGGAGGAATGAAAGGGCCAGAAATCCCCCTCCGTGCCCAAGAGGACCTCGCACCGCAATAGCGCAGATGCAGCATGGAACCCATGCCATACCCTACCCTCATGCTAGTAACTAACAATCCGGGATAGTAACCTAAACATCTGCCGACTACCCGGGTGGACAAAAGAGAGGGCGGCCGGATATCCGCCACAAGGGCATACCTCCTTGGGCCCACCACCCCCGGAATCTGAAAGGTGGCTTCCAGAGATACACTCGTCGCCCGAAAGACACCCAAAGCTACTCCGGGTTTACCGGAGGGGGATCAGGACATCCCCAGGCGATCCAGATTCCATGGCAAACTACGCCACCGCAAGAACCTCAACGGAATGGGATGGACCCGGTATCCTTCCCCTACCTGGGAACTAGCGCGCCTGTGGGAGAAATCCAAAGGACAAAAAGAGGAAGGGCAAAAGGGAGGGGTGGGGAGGAGGAGGAGGAAAGGAAAAAGGGGAGGATGGGATAGGGGAGGGGAGATTGGGGGGTAATTAGGTTCGGTCTGAGGAAGAAGACCGATAGGTCTAATTCCTCAGACCAAGAGCCTCTTCACCACGCCAAGGAGCCCCACTTGACTGTGAGTGCAATTTCAAGGTACTTTTCGTCATGAAAGCAATCAAAATCATATCCATTTCTGTAATATATCTTTCATTCTATCAAATGAGACCGAAAAAATGAGAATATAACCATAAAAACTATACAAAAATATACCACTAAGCGGCCGCTAATGGCTGAGAAGTGAACTCCGCTATTTATGGTCTGATTTCTTTCATTTTTGGTGTAAGTGAAGAAGTATCTTTCCAACATACATTGTCCAAGTTTGAATAAGATTGGGGGGTAATTAGGTTCGGTCTGAGGAAGAAGACCGATAGGTCTAATTCCTCAGACCAAGAGCCTCTTCACCACGCCAAGGAGCCCCACTTGACTGTGAGTGCAATTTCAAGGTACTTTTCGTCATGAAAGCAATCAAAATCATATCCATTTCTGTAATATATCTTTCATTCTATCAAATGAGACCGAAAAAATGAGAATATAACCATAAAAACTATACAAAAATATACCACTAAGCGGCCGCTAATGGCTGAGAAGTGAACTCCGCTATTTATGGTCTGATTTCTTTCATTTTTGGTGTAAGTGAAGAAGTATCTTTCCAACATACATTGTCCAAGTTTGAATAAGATAACCCAGCAAACAACTGAGAAAATATAATAATAATAATAATAATAATAATAATAATAATAATAATAATAATAATAATAATAATAATAACATCTGTAGAGTGGACCCCCGCATAACGATATTAATCCGTTCATGAGAGCTCATTGTTATACGAAATTATCGTTATGCGAATGAATTTTCCCCATAAGAAATAATGGAAATCAAATTAATCCGTGCAAGACATCCAAAACTATGAAAAAAAAAATTTTTTACCACATGAAATATACATTTTCCTACACACAAGAGAAGGATACATGCACAATAGTGAGAAAGTACATGCACAATATAATTGTGCAGTACTACTTACTAAATGAAGAATAAATGACACTTACCTTTATTGAAGATGCAGCAATGACTGATGAGACACTGTGTCCTGGGAGTGCCTTTTCCTCCTGAGTACTGTAGGTCCTGTTTGGCATTTTCTTCCAGAACAGGCCTTATCACACTGTGTATGCCACTACGATTCTTAAATCTCTAAAAACCAACCTTTGCTGGCTCTAAATTCACCAAATATGAGCACTAGTTCCAGGCATTTTTCCCTGTTCACCTGGGTGTTAGTCGACTGGTGTGGGTTGCATCCTGGGAGACAAGATTAAGGACCCCAATGGAAATAAGTTTAAGTCTTCGATGACACTGACTTTTTTGGGTTATCCTGGGTGGCTAACCCTCTGGGGTTAATTGTTTCTTGGTATTCTCAATAAGCCACACCAAAAATGGTGCTACAGCAGCAGCAGCAGCAGATGCTACAGCAGCAGCAGACGGTACTACAGGAGCAGCAGCAGCTGACAGTGCTACAGCAGCAGCTGACAGTGCTACAGCAGCAGCAGCCAGCTGACAGTGCTACAGCAGCAGCTGACAGTGCTACAGCAGCAGCTGACAGTGCTACAGCAGCAGCTGACAGTGCTACAGCAGCAGCAGCCAGCTGACAATGCTACAGCAGCAGCTGACAGTGCTACAGCAGCAGCAGCCAGCTGACAATGCTACAGCAGCAGCTGACAGTGCTACAGCAGCAGCAGACAGTGCTACAGCAGCAGCAATGCTACAGCAGCAGCAGACAGTACTACAACAGCAGCAGCAGCGCAGCTGACAGTGGTACAGCAGCAGCAGCAGCTGACGGTGCTACAGCGCAGCACAGCAGCAGCTGACAGTGGTACAACAGCAGCAGCAGCTGACAATGCTACAGCAGCAGCAGCAGCTGATGGTGCTACAGCAGCAGCAGCTGACAGTGCAGCAGCAGAGCAGCACCAGCAGCTGACAGTGCTACAGCAGCAGCAGACGATGCTACAGCAGCAGCAGACGATGCTACAGCAGCAGCAGACGATGCTACAGGAGCAGCAGACGATGCTACAGCAGCAGCAGATGGTACTAAAAGCAGCAGCAGACGGTTTCTACAGCAGCAGCAGACGGTTTCTAAAAGCAGCAGCAGCAGCTGATGGTGCTACAGCAGCAGCAGCAGCTGATGGTGCTACAGCAGCAGCAGCAGCTGATGGTGCTACAGCAGCAGCAGCAGCTGACAGTGCTACAGCAGCAGCAGCAGCTGACAGTGCTACAGTAGCAGCTGACAGTGCTACAGCAGCAGCAGATGATGCTACAGCAGCAGCAGACGGTACTACAGCAGCAGCAGCAGCAGATGGTACTACAGCAGCAGCAGCAGCTGACGGTGGTACAGCAGCAGCAGCTGACATTGCTACAGCAGCAGCAGCAGCTGACAGTGCTACAGCAGCAGCAGCAGCAGCTGACAGTGCAGCAGCAGCTGACAGTGCAGCAGCTGACAGTGCTACAGCAGCAGCAGACGGTACTACAACAGCAGCAGCAGCTGACGGTGGTACAGCAGCAGCAGCAGCTGACGGTGCTACAGCAGCAGCTGACAGTGCAGCAGCAGCAGCAGCAGACGGTACTACAGCAGCAGCAGCAGCAGCAGACGGTACTACAGCAGCAGCAGCAGCAGCAGACAGTACTACAGCAGCAGCAGCAGCAGCAGACGGTACTACAGCAGCAGCAGCAGCAGCAGCAGCAGACGGTACTACAGCAGCAGCAGACGGTACTACAGCAGCAGCAGCAGCTGACGGTGGTACAGCAGCAGCAGCAGCAGCTGATGGTGCTACAGCAGCAGCAGTAGCTGACAATGCTACAGCAGCAGCAGCATCAGCAGTTGACCATGGTACCACAGTATTTCGATAATATTTCTCACCCTTTTTACCACAGGGTTGGCACTAGAAGCTTTCTTGGGGCCCATGGTCACTTATTTTGCAGATAAAATCACCAAAAACACTGTAATAATATGAAATGTTACAATTGTATGCTTGGATGTTACCGTGGAGGCTGGCTTGTAAACAATGCCACCGGCGGAACATGTGAGGCTGGCTTGTAAACAATGCCACCGGCGGAACATGTGAGGCTGGCTCAGGCCGCACATTAGACGTGTCTCGGACGAATAGTGTTGAGGGGTTTTTTTAGCGGTATGCGAGGCAAAATCTTAGCAATAAAATGTATCGGTATGCGGATTTAACGTTATGTGATGCCAACAGTATGCGGGGGTCCACTGTATTTACTACACGTACATGTCCAAGGTATACAGGCCTAGCTGACATCAGTGACATACTACTGTATAGAAAGCCGCTTGTTATGCTGAGTATTTCAAGAAAATTAGGTCCGTGTCCCAGGATAACACCCACACTAGTTGACTAACACCCAGGTATCCATTTACTGATGGGTAAACATAGACAACAGGTGTAAAGAAACACGCCTAATGTTTCTACCCTGGCTGGGAATCGAATATTTACCAAAAATAATACAGTGGACCCCCGCATAACGATATTATTTCAATCCAGAAGTCTGTTTGGGTGCCGTTATAGACCGAATTTGTTCCCATAAGAGATATTATGAATTAGAGTAGTCCGTTTCAGACCCCCAAAAATACACCTACAAAAGCACTTACAAAAATACACTTACATAATTGGTCGAGTTGGGAGCTGATCGTTATGTGGGGGTCCACTGTATGTGGCTAACCCAAGCCAGGTACTACAAATAAGCCACGTTGACTTTTTTTGGGGTTATCCTAGGTTCTCTACACATATGCTGCTATGTGTGATAATCTATAGAGAGAAAATAACTTTTTTGTTTCATGTTTATGGTGGAGAACGAGTGTATATCATAGTTAGCCCTGTGCTAAACTCCGTTTTCTCTAATATAAGTCACCAAGACAGGGATAGGAGAATGGTATTTGTTTAATATATCCTCTTCATAACTCTGTTGAACTGCTCGGTGTTATGCCAAATATTATTCATTCTGGAGTATTTAACATGTTTTATGTTATTTATATTGTTTCTTATGTCATATTAGATTAATTGTGATAGGCAAATAAGCTGTAGTGTTGATATTAGCATAATAATGAAGCATATTCTCCTGCTTCATGATACTGAGCTCATGGCAACCGACAGTGGCTTCAAAGCCACCTTATCTTTAATGGATAATGTACTGTGTAGGTGCTTTACATAATGAGAAGCATTTCTTTTATTCATTGGAACCATGGCTAGGGCTAAAAGCAAGCAAGTTAAAACAATAAATGGAGAAAAAGAAATTGGAATGACTTATGCAGCAAGTAGCGCCACCAAACAGTAGCAGCAGATTGGTGTGGCGACCCTGGAAATTTAAAATTATGCAAGCCAAAATTAGTGCCGAATAACTGAAGGAACCGAATAACTGATTGCCAGATTTGTGAGGGAGGACTGTACTGTTAAAAGAATGAACAGTCTCAGATTTATAGTATTGACACCAGTGTTCTCTTACTGCACTTATTTCATTACTGTTGTTCACTGAATATTTTACTACCTTTGTTCACTGAATATTTCACTACTGTTGTTCACTGAATATTTCACTACTGTTGTTCACTGAATATTTCACTACTGTTGTTCACCAAATATTTCACTACTGTTGCTCACTGAATATTTCACTACTGTTGTTCAATGAATATTTTACTACTGTTGTTCACTAAATATTTCACTACTGTTGTTCACTGAATATTTTACAACTGTTGTTCATTGAATATTTCACTCTGTCTGACTTTTTTGGGTTATCCCAGGTTCTCTACACATATGCTGCTATGTATGATAATTCTATGTAACTGTATTTGTGTATACCTGAATAAACTTACTTACTTACTTACTTACTGTTGTTCACTGACTATTTCACTACTGTTGTTCACTGATTATTTCACTACTGTTGTTCACTGAATATTTCAGTACTGTTGTTGACTGAATATTTCACTACTGTTGTTCACTGAACATTTCATAGCAGAATTCTTGGTTACTGAAGTACACAGATTACAGACTTGACCTAACAGTATTTTCCATATGTATTTATTGATTATACTGTATATTAGCTCTCATGAGTACACAAGACTTATCTTTTTATAAAATATATAAGATATTCTGAACATTAATTCAACTTATCTCCTATATGAACTCATGATTTATATGACTGACATATCATTAACCCTTTGACTGTTTTGGTGATAGATACAGTGGACCCCCGCATACCGTACGCATCGCATAACGTTCAATCCGCATACCGCTCGCTTTTATCGCAAAAATTTTGCCTCGCATACCGCTCAAAAACCCGCTCACCGCTCTTCGTCCGAGACGCGTCCAATGTGCGCCCTTAGCCAGCCTCACATGTGCCACCGGTGGCATTGTTTACCAGCCAGCCAGCCTCCGCGGTAACATCCAAGCATACAATCGGAACATTTCGTATTATTACAGTGTTTTTGGTGATTTTTTCTGGAAAATAAGTGACCATGGGCCCCAAGAAAGCTTCTAGTGCCAACCCTACAGCAATAAGGGTGAGAATTACTATAGAGATGAAGAAAAAGATCATTGATAAGTATGAAAGTGGAGTGCGTGTCTCCGAGCTGGCCAGGTTGTATAATAAACCCCAATCAACCATCGCTACTATTGGTGGTATAGCTGCTGCTGCTGCTGTACCACCGTCAGCTGCTGCTGCTGCTGCTGCTGCTGCACTGTCAGCTGCTGCTGCTGCTGTAGCACCATCAGCTGCTGCTGCTGCTGTACCACCGTCAGCTGCTGCTGCTGCTGTAGTACCATCTGCTGCTGCTGTAGCATTGTCTGCTGCTGCTGTAGCACTGTCAGCTGCTGCTGCTGTTGTACCACCGTCAGCTGCTGCTGCTGCTGTAGTACCGTCTGCTGCTGCTGTAGCATCGTCTGCTGCTGCTGTAGCATCGTCTGCTGCTGCTGTAGCACTGTCAGCTGCTGCTGCTGTTGTACCACCATCAGCTGCTGCTGCTGCTGCTGTAGTACCGTCTGCTGCTGCTGTAGTACCGTCTGCTGCTGCTGTAGCATCGTCTGCTGCTGCTGTAGCACTGTCAGCTGCTGCTGTAGCACCGTTGTTGGTGTGGCTTATTGAGAATACCAAGAAACAATTAACCCCAGAGGATTTGCCACCCAGGATAACCCAAAAAAGTCAGTGTCATCGAAGACTGTTTAACTTATTTCCATTGGGGTCCTTAATCTTGTCTCCCAGGATGCAACCCACACCAGTCGACTAACACCCAGGTGAACAGGGAAAAATGCCTGGAACTAGTGCTCATATTGGTGAATTTAAAGCCAGCAAAGGTTGGTTTGAGAGATTTAAGAAGCGTAGTGGCATACACAGTGTGATAAGGCCTGTTCTGGAAGAAAATGCCAAACAGGACCTACAGTACTCAGGAGGAAAAGGCACTCCCAGGACACAGTGTCTCATCAGTCATTGCTGCATCTTCAATAAAGGTAAGTGTCATTTATTCTTCATTTAGTAGAGTAGTACATGCACAATATATATTGTGCATGTACTACTCTACTATTGTGCATGTATCCTTCTCTTTGTGTGTAGAAAAATGTATATTTCATGTGGTAAAATTTTTTTTTTCATACTTTTGGGTGTCTTGCACGGATTAATTTGATTTCCATTATTTCTTATGGGGAAAATTCATTCGCATACTGATCATTTCGCATAACAATCAGCCCTCTTGCACGGATTAAAGTCGCTATGCGGGGGTCCACTGTATACGTCTTACGAGCCACTGTTTTTGATGTATATACAGTGGACCCCCGAGTTTCGTGATTAATCCGTTCCAGAGAGCCTGCCGAAGGTCAAAATTCACTAAACTCGAAACCATTTCCCCATAAGAAATAATGGAAATAAAATTAATTCGTTCCAGACGCCCAAAAATATTAAAATAATTTTTGTTTTTTCAAATTAAATAAAGATTTACATATTGAAAACAATCAGAAATCAAGTACATACATTTAAAAAAAATAATAATAACATTACACTTACCTTTACTGAAGACTTCTGCATGGATGGAAGACGGGAGGAGGAGATAGGAGGAAGGTGTACACTATTGTTTGGAAGGAGAATCTCCTTCCATTAGGACTTTAGGTAGCAAGTCCTTATCTGGGGTTACTTCCCTTCTTTTAATGCCACTGGGAACTTGAGAGTCACTGGATCCCTGTCGCAAAAAATATCTGTCCGGAGAGGTCTTTTTCTGGCGTTTCTTTAAGATTTCCCTGAAGTGGGACACAACACTGTCATTGTACATGTTGCAGATATGGCTTGTATCAGCATGGTCAGGGTGATACTTTTCAACAAAACTTGGCAGCTCATTCCACATTCTACACATGTCCTTAATCACTGAAGAAGGCACCTCATCCACTCCCTCTTCCTCCTCCTCTGAAGCAAGTTCCTCGGCTGTGGTCTGATGCTGTTCCAGTTGAAGCTTTTGCAGTTCGTCAGTGATTAGCTCTTCCCTGCGGTCCTCCACCAACTCTTCCACATCCCCATCACTCACTTTATTTACCAAAGAGCTTGCACTAGCTTTCCTTGGGTCCATGATGACTTATTTAGCAGTTGCAAGCACAAACAATGGATTATTATGAAATGTATTGTATGAACCCGCGGGGTGATGGTCAGGTGTTGGTAAACAATGGCACACTGAGCGTGAATGGCGTGGGAGACAGGCTTGGTGTGCGCAGTGACGGGTGGACGGGTACTGGACGGTCGCCGAAACACGAGTCTTTTCACAAAACTCGAGGCCAAATTTTGCCAAAAAAACTCGCCTTAGGTCGAATTTCATGAAAGTCGAGGCTGCCGAAAACTCGAGGGTCCACTGTATACTCAAATTCTAGCGGATTCAAATCAAGCAGGAGAAAGCTGGTAGGCCCACATGTGAGAGAATGGGTCTGTGTGGTCAGTGTGCACCATATAAAAAAAATCCTGCAGCACACAGTGCATAATGAGAAAAAAAAAACTTTGGCCGTTTTTTTAATTAAAATGCCAACTTTGTGGTCTATTTTCGTATAGTATTTATGGTTGTATTCTTGTTTTCTTAGTTTTATTTGATAGAATGGAAAACATATTATAGAAATGGAGGTGATTCTGATTGGTTTTGCTATGAAAAGAACCTTGAAATGGAGCTCACAGTAGGGGAAATGCTTGATTTTTGCCGATGTTCAAAAAGTAAACAAATGATGTAATTTTCCAGTAAATGTCCAAGTAGCCATTCTAATATGCAGTCATGAATGGAGTGACATTATTTATACAATTATTATAATATTGCAGTAGTCTGCCTAACAGTAAATCTTCTATTTTTTGTTTGAAGAAAAACTCAGAATAGAAAGCAAGAGTAATATTAAAGGGGCCTGGAGACATGTCTGATGAACAAAGAAAATGTTATTTTAGAGCCAGGAAGGTCTGCATTGTTCATTTTAGACACTTATTTTGAAATTGTCATATTTTTTAATTTTCGTGAAATTGGCCAAATTGCAAATTTCTGACCACATTATTGGGTACTTGAAATCGGTATATGGGCAGTTTCTTGTACTCAATCGATAGAAAAAATTGAGTTCTAAGGAACTAGCTATAAGTTTCGTCGATTGAAACAATGGAATTAGACGAAAATAGGGCTCAAAGTGGGCGAAATCTCCGATTCGTAAATATCGCCGAAGTCGCTAACTTCGCGAGAACGTAATTCCGTCAGTTTTAAATCAAATTTCATTCTTTTTGTGTCATTACAATCGGGAAAAGATTCTCTATCATTTCATAATAAAAAAATAATTGGGGGGGGAATTTTGCGACACCAGGAGACATCTCAGAATTTGGGGTTGTGAGAGTCAAAGGGTTAACATATTTCACTCTCAACACTTATGGTATATCCCTTTCATATATTCTGATGAGTTTATAACTAAAATATTTCTGAAACATTAAACACTAACACGTTTTATCTCTTGAATGAACTTGAGTATGTTTCACAAGATGTTTTTTTTTGATTAAAACATTTCAAACACTCAGAACATTGATGTGGTTTATCTCCTGTATGTACTCTCATATGTTTCACAAGACTGCTTTTTACACTAAAACACTTCAGACACTCAGAACATTGATATGGGTTATCTCCTGTATGTACTCTCATATGTTTCACAAGACTGCTTTTTACACTAAAACATTTCACACACTCAGAACACTGATATGGTTTATCTCCTGTATGTGCTCTCATGTGTGTCACAAGATTCCTTTTTCGACTAAAACATGTCAGACACTCAGAACATTGATATGGTTTATCTCCTGTATGTGCTCTCATGTGTGTCACAAGACTGCTTTTTTCAGTAAAACATTTCAAACACTCTGCACACTGATATGGTTTATCTCCTGTATGTACTCTCATGTGTGACAGAAGTCTGCCTTTTGCACTAAAACATTTCAGACACTCATCGCATTGATATGGTTTATCTCCTGTATGTACTCTCGCATGTGTCTCAAGATTACTTTTTTCACTAAAACATTTCAAACACTCTGCACATTGATATGGTTTATCTCCTGTATGTACTCTCATGTGTGTCACAAGATTACTTTTATCACTAAAACATTTCAAACACTCTGCACATTGATATGGTTTATCTCCTGTATGTACTCTCATGTGTGTCACAAGATGGCTTTTTCGACTAAAACATTTCAGACACTCTGAACAGTCATATGGTTTATCTCTTGTATGTACTCTCGTGTGTCTCACAAGAAGGCTTTTTTGACTAAAACGTTTCAGACACTCAGAACATTCATATGATTTGTGTTCTTTTTGTTTTTCCATATTTTTTTAAATGAAGTTATTTCATTCAAAATATTTTAGTCATACAATAGTGGAATAGTTAATCTTCCTTATGTACTCACATGTCTATTTCATGATTTTTTTTTTAACTATTTTGGACATTGAATACATGGTTTTCCTTATGAACATATTCCCATGTTAAGATTTATTTAGGCAAAACTTTTCCTACTTATGAGCACTAATAAATTTCATATTGTTTGTTAAAACACTCATAATTTTTGTTTTGTGTTAAAAGATTAATACGTATATGTAATAGAACACTGCAGATACACTCAACAATATTATTATTATTATTATTATTATTATTTGCTCTTGTGTTTAAACAAATTTTTCTGTATTCTTTTATTGACCCTTTGAGGGTTCAGACTCCCATTCTGAAAATTCTGCACAAGGTGTAAAAAATATTTTTTCTTAGAAAATCATAGAGAATCTTTTTCTGAATGTAATAAAATAAAAACCTAGGTAGTAGGTTGGTAGACAGCAACCACCCAGGGAGGTACTACCGTCCTGCCGAGTGTACAACGAAAACCTGTAATTGTTTTACATGATGTTAGGATTGCTGGTGTCTTTTGTCTGTCTCATAAACATGCAAGATTTCAGGTATGTCTTGCTACTTCTACTTGCACTTAGGTCACACTACATATACATGTACAAGCATATATATATGCACCCCAAGTGTTTTCTACTATTTTCTTTCTAGTTCTTGTTCTTGTTTATTTCCTCTTATCTCCATGGGGAAGTGGAACAGAATTCTTCCTCCGTAAGCCATGTGTGCTGTAAGAGGCGACTAAAATGCCAGGAGCAAGAGCCTAGTAACCCCTTCTCCCGTATAAATTACTAAATTTAAAAGAGAAACTTTCGTTTTTCTTTTTGGGCCACCCTGCCTTGGTGGGATATGGCCGGTGTGTTGAAAGAAGAAAGAATAAAATAAAAAGTACATAATTTTAAAAAGAATTGATGAAGTTATACTCCTGCAAATTTTGCTTTCAGAAATATTTATGCATTGGCAATTTTGCCCACTTTGAGTCCTGTTTTTGGCCAATTACATAGTTCCATTAGACCAAATTCTTAGCTATTTCACTAGTATGTGTTCCATATTATCTATTAAGACATAAAATTGCCCATTTCAACTTCCCAATACAGTGACTAGAAATTGGTAATATGGCTAATTTCATGCAAAATTCAAAATATTCCATTCAAAATAGGGTCCAGAATAATCAATGCAGGCAACCTGGCACTAAACTAACATTTTTACTACTTATTAGTTACATTTGTAGGCTTTACAGATGAATTTCACTTTGATTTTTTTATTCACAAATTATTTATATGCACACCAAAAAAAAGAAAAGTTACTGTTATGCAACATTGTAATAATTGTATAAATAATATCAGTGCATTCAGCAGCACACATTAAACCCACCAGTTGATGTGTATTGGACACGTGATGTGATTGTTTATCCTCTAATATCAACAAAAATAGAACATTTCTATTACTCTGAACCCAATTTCAAGTTATTTTCTGTACTAAAATCCATCAAAGTCATTTCTGTAATACATCTTCTATTCTATCATATGAGACCAAGAAACAGTGAATGCTACTATAAAAAAACTATATGAAAATACACCAAAAATTTGCTGTTTTAATCCAAAAACACAGTTGCACTTTTTTTTCTCATTATGCACTGCCTGCTGCAAGATTTGTTTTATATGGTGTACACTTACCACAGAGATTCATTCTCTCATATTTAGGCCCAAATTTACTGCTCACTGCTTATCTGAGTAAGCTGAGCTCATGTTGCAGTACTACAGCTTGGACTCCAGCTTAAAAGTCATAGAACTACAAAACGAACCCTTAAAGAATTAACTGCCATGTATTTTTTGATAGAATTTCCAATATCAAAAGCAAAATTGTTAAATTAGTAACAACTAGTTAAAAATTCACAAGAAGAACAGCTGTTGCCTTTCTTGAAGCACTGAAGATATAGTGTCTGGCAAGACACAACCTGGTAGTCCTCCACAAAATACTTCTGCAATATCAGTTGTTGTTCAAGACACTTACACTGGTGCTTCTTGAAGTACTGAAGATATAGTGTCTGGCAAGACACAACCTGGTAGTCTTCCACAAAATACTTCTGCAATATCAGTTGTTGTTCAAGACACTTACACTGGTGCTTCTTGAAGTACTGAAGATATAGTGTCTGGCAAGACACAACCTGGTAGTCTTCCACAAAATACTTCTGCAATATCAGTTGTTGTTCAAGACACTTACACTGGTGCTTCTTGAAGTACTGAAGATATAGTGTCTGGCAAGACACAACCTGGTAGTCTTCCACAAAATACTTCTGCAATATCAGTTGTTGTTCAGGACACTTACACTGGTGCTTCTTGAAGTACTGAAGATATAGTGTCTGCAAGACACAACCTGGTAGTCTTCCACAAAATACTTCTGCAATATCAGTTGTTGTTCAAGACACTTACACTGGTGCTTCTTGAAGTACTGAAGATATAGTGTCTGGCAAGACACAACCTGGTAGTCTTCCACAAAATACTTCTGCAATATCAGTTGTTGTTCAAGACACTTACACTGGTGCTTCTTGAAGTACTGAAGATATAGTGTCTGGCAAGATACAACCTGGTAGTCTTCCACAAAATACTTCTGCAATATCAGTTGTTGTTCAGGACACTTACACTGGTGCTTCTTGAAGTACTGAAGATATAGTGTCTGGCAAGACACAACCTGGTAGTCTTCCACAAAATACTTCTGCAATATCAGTTGTTGTTCAAGACACTTACACTGGTGCTTCTTGAAGTACTGAAGATATAGTGTCTGGCAAGACACAACCTGGTAGTCTCCACAAAATACTTCTGCAATTCAGTTGTTGTTCAAGACACTTACACTGGTGCTTCTTGAAGTACTGAAGATAAGTGTCTGGCAAGACACAACCTGGTAGTCTTC
>NC_069426.1:50366309-50390043 GCF_026875155.1 Cherax quadricarinatus
GCCCTTTTAAAGGGCAATGTGGGGGTGTAAATATTAGCAGAAAATTCGGATGTGGAAATTAGGAAAGGGTGTGGATAAAAAAAGTATTATCAGAGGGCAGAAGAGGGTTGTTGAGGTGGTTTGGTCATTTAGAGAGAATGGATCAAAGTAGAATGACATGGAAAGCATATAAATCTATAGGGAAAGGAAAGGCGGGGTAGGGGTCGTCCTCAAAAGGGGTTTTGGAGGAGGGGGTAAAGGAGGTTTTGTGGGCAAGGGGCTTGGACTTCCAGCAAGCGTGCGTGAGCGTGTTAGATAGGAGGGGAATGGAGACGAATGGTACTTGGGACCTGACGATCTTTTGGGAGTGTGAGCAGGGTAATATTTAGTGAAGGGATTCGGGGAAAACCCGGTTTTTTTATATAGTCGGACTTGAGTCCTGGAAAGGGGGAAGTACAATGCCGCACTTTAAAGGAGGGGTTTGGGATATTGGCAGTTTGGAGGGATATGTTGTGTATCTTTATATGTGTATGCTTCTAGACTGTTGTATTCTGAGCACCTCTGCAAAAACAGTGATAATGTGCGAGTGTGGTGAATGTGTTGAATGATGATGAAAGTATTTTCTTTTTGGGGGTTTTCTTTCTTTTTTGGGTCACCCTGCCTCGGTGGGAGACGGCCGACTTGTTGAAAAAAAAAAATTGTAATAATAATAATAAGTAATAATTAAATTGATAGTACTCTATAATAATTCTGTAATCTCCTCTGGAAGTGGAAAAGAATCTTTCCATAAGCCTTGCATGTCGTAAGAGGTGATTGAAATGCCAGAAGCAAGGAGGCTAGTAACTCTTGTATAAATTACTCTATGTAAAAATAAGAAACTGTGTTTCTGTTTCAGGTCACCGTACCTCAGTGGGAAATGACTGTTGTGTTGAAAGAATGAATGACTGAATTCTGTAATAATAATGTAGATATTTTGCAAAATTTGATGACATTTACTAATACAGTTGGAAAGCCCCTGGTTATGCAGAGCATTTTGGTCAAAAACAGAGTAACAGGATAAGCATTTCTTTAGAATATTACTTGGGTATTAATCATCCTGTATTTATTGACATATACACAAGGATTATATTGATGTAGGTTTTATTTCTCTAGTTCAAAAACTGAGTGTTTGACCTCTTGACCTAGACTTGACCTCTAGCAAATACATATACAGTGGACCCCCGCATAACGGACGCCTTGCATAGCGGACAATCCGAAAAGCGGACGCTTTGATCGCTAAAATTTGCCCCGCAAGTTGACAAAAACCGTCAGCGGCCTTCGTCCAGACGCGTCCAATGTGCGCCTAGCCACCTCCGGTTCCGCGGTGCATTGTTTACCAGCCAGCCTCCGCGGTAACATCCAAGCAAAACAATCGTAACATTTTGTATATTTCAGTTTTTTTGGGGATTTTTTTCTGGAAATAAGTGACCAGGGCCCCAAGAAAAGTTCTATGCCAACCCCACAGCAAAATTGGTGAGATTACTTGGAGATGAAGAAAAGATCATGTAATATGAAAGTGGATGCATGGTCTCCGAGCTGGCCCGGTTGTATAATAAACCCCAATAACCATCGTACTTTTGGTGGTACAGCTGCTGCTTTCTGCTGTATACCGTCAGTGCTGCGCACTGTCAGCTGCTGCTGCACTGGTCAGCTGCTTTCTGGCTGTACCACCGTCAAGCTGCTCCCGCTGCTGTATTTCCGTCTGCTGCTGTGAGAATCATCTGCTGCTGCTTTTTAGCATCGTCTGCTGCTGCTGTAGCATCGTCTGTTTCTGCTGTAGCAGGGCTCGCTGCTGCTGCTGCTGTGTAAACATCGTCCTGCTCTGCTTAACATCGTCGTTGCTGCTGTAGAATCGTCTGCTGCTGCTGTGTTTGTAGCATCGTCTGCTGCTGCTGTAACATCGTCATTGGTTGGCGTAGATCGCTGCTGCTGCTGAGCCCGTCTTTTGCTGTTTGTAGCAGGGTTGCTGCTGCTGCGCTGTAGCACCCGTCTGCTGGCTTTTTCATCCTTTGCTGCTGTAGCACTTTCTGCTGCTGCGGGCTGCTGTGCATCGTTGCTGCTGCTGAAACCCAATCGCAGTTGCTGCTTTTGCATCGCTGTTGTGCTGTAGCATGGGTTTTTTGCTGTGTAGCATGGGTTTTGTTGCTGCTGAAACCCATCGTTTTTTGCTGCTGTAGCATCGTTGCTGCTCCCGTGCTTTTGCATGCCCTGCTGTGTGCTGCGGGAGCATGCCCTGCTGCTGGTTTTTAAACTCGCGTTGCTGTTTTGCATCCTTTCTGCTGCTGCGTGCTTTTAGAACATTGTTTGGCTTAACATCTTTCAGTTGCTGCTGTAAAACTTTGGCTGCTGCTTTTGCATCGTCTGTTGCTGCTGGCATCTTTCTGTGTGTGCTGCGGGTAGATGCCCTGCTCCCCTGCTGTAACATCGTCACTGCTGCGGCTGTTTGCTGAAACCCCCTTTTTGTTGGTGGGGGCTTTTTGGAATCCCAAAAGAAACTTTTAAAACCCCAGGGGAAAATTTTTGCCCCCAAGGATAGCCCAAAAAATCAGTGCCCATCGAAGACTGTTAATTTAAATTTACCTTTGGGGGCCCTTTAATCTTTTTCCCTGGATGAAACCCCCCACACCAGTCGACTAACCCCAGGTGAACAAAAAAATTTGCCGGGAAAACCCTTTTGCTCATTTTGGTTTGAATTTTTAAAACCCCGAAAAGGGTTGGGTTTTGAGAGATTTAAAAATTCGTATGACATACACAGTGTGATAAGGCCTGTTCTGGAAGAAAATACCAAACAGGACCTACGTATCGGGGGAAAAAGGGCATTTCCCAGGACACAGTGTCCCCTTTCGGGTAAATTGCTCCCATCCTTCAAAAGGAAGTGTAATTTTTTTTCCCATTTTAGTAAAGAAAGTACATCACAATAAATTTTTGTGTTTACTACCCCATTTTGGGCCCATGTACCCTTCTCTTTTTTGTGTAGGAAAATAATATTTCATGGGGGGGTTTTTAAAATTTTTTTTTTTTTCAAATTTTTGGGGGGTGTTTTTGCACGGTTTAAATTTTTATTTCCATTATTTTTTAGGGGGAAAATTCATTCGCATAGCGAAATTTGGGATAACGGGGCCAGCCCCTTGAAAGGTTTTTGGGGTGGGCTATGGGGGGTCCACTTTTCGTATATGATGCATTTTCTGCTAGAAACTGAAATTTTTTTACTGTTTTTTTTTTTTTCCCCGGGCCGTCCCCCACGGGTCTTGCCAGGGGTTTGCACAGAAAAAAAACAGTTTAAAAGTTGTAAACACAATACCCCAAACCCCTCTCTTGGGATTTTGGCAGGCTCGGGTTTTTTCCCATCTCCGGGGATTTTACTCTGAAAAAAAAATGCACAATACAAAAAATTTCAAATTTGGAAATTTTTCTTGAAATTTGAAACATCGGTTTCCCATTTTTGCCCAAAAAATTTTTTTTGGATGATACTTTGAGGGGTCATTTATGACCATTGAATGGGTAAAGAAGTCAAACTTTGGGAATTTTTTATTTTTAAAAAATTAAAACCCTCCCACGGGTGAAATTTTTTTCCTCTGCGGGTTCCCAAAATATGTATACTGAAATTTTTAATAGGCACTGATGATTAATCCCCAAATTTTTAGGGTAAACCCCAAAAGAAAAAATTTTTTTTGTCCTGTGTTTTTTAAAAAAAGGGCCCCTAGGCTTTAACCCTCTTGACCAAAAGAAAACCTTAAATTTACCAAATTTGAAGAGTTTAAAAGAGTAGAAGCTTTGGATTTAATGGTTGTCTTGCCCGGGAGAAAAAAAAAAGTCGAATTTAGGAAGGGTGACCCCTTTTTTTTTTCCATTACAATTTGCCCATTTTTTTGAATTATGCAAGTTTTATACAAAATTTTACTTTATGGAAAAATAAATATTATAGTTTTGGGGTGCAAAGGGTTGTGGGCACCCGCAAGGTCGCCATAAAAGGAAATATCCCGTTATTTAGGAGACATCGATCCATCTGGAAACCCCTAAATGTTAATATCATACATCAAAGTCTCGCCACCTCAAAAGCAAAATTTTGGGCCAAGTAAGAAACCCCAAATAATTTTTTGATAATTTTAGTGTTATCTTTATTGTATTTTAAGATAATTTGAAGTACAAAAATCCATTTGGGATTACAATTCCAATTTGATTACTGATCCCAAGCTCATGCACACATCGAATCCCAAGAAAAAAGCAATTCGGGAAATTTTTAAAGGGTTGAAATTTTTGTGAAATTTACATTTTAAACGAATAAAGAGGCTGCTGCAAACTTTTCACTTTTCATCAACACTTAGTAAAAATACGGGTGGACCCCCGCATAACATTACCTCCTTTTTGTGCCCAAATTTAAATGTAATTTATTTAGAAAGTGCTTTTGTCTGTATGTTTGGGGGTCTAAAAAGGGACTAATCTATTCACAATATTTTTAGGGGAACAAATTCGGTCTTGTACTGGCACCTGAACATATTTCCCTGGAGTAAAAAAAATATCGTTAACGGGGGGGTCCCCTGTTTTATGTATTAGGTACGGTCACACAAAAGGGAATTTTGCTTTGAACCCAGAGATACTTCCCATAACAATACAACTCGCTTATTTTTTAAAATTTGTGAAAGGGGGAAGTGAAGAAAATTTTAATTGGGAAAAAAGGTATTTTTTTAAGGGGCAGAAGAGAGCAAGTTTTTAGAGAGGTGCTTAGAAATTGCGGATGAAAATAATGACGGGTAAACCATTTACAGGTTTGTTGAGTTTTTTAAATCCTTTCACAGATCCACCCAAAGAAAATGGCAAGCAACACAACAAAACAAGGTTTGGGGGGGGTTTTCCAGACTTCACTCCCCCTTGCTCGGGGAGCATAGATATCAAAAAAAGGGGTCAGGTGTGGTGTCAGCACCCCTCCAACGGGGTCCCCAAAAAGCTAGCACTGGGGAACAGGGGCTTCCCTTTTCCAGTATGGCTCTCAGGTTCCTGGGGGTTTATTTTCAGTACACCCCAAATTGCGGGCGGGATATACTATTAAACCCTGATATATGGTTTTTTGTTTTTTTTTCTTTTTTATTTTGAAAAAAAGCTATCTTCCCTTGCTTTTTCTGTGTGCTGTTGAAAAGCTCTTCCACAGCCTATTTTCAATAAAAAATTTCTGATTCCTTTTTCCCGAACAAAAAAACCTTCCCCACGGGCGGGATAAAACTCTAAACGCGGGTTCTGTCCCTGCCCGGGGTTATGGTTTTTTTTTGCAATCAGTATTACGATTTTTTGAGCATGTTCCGTTAAAAAATATTTTCTACACCCTTTTTCAAACAATACATTCTGCTTTCCCTTTGGGTTTAAAAAATTTATTTTCCCACATTCCTTGTTTCAAAAAAACACTTTCCCACATTCCATGTTTCCTCCTCTTAGGGCACAGTCAAAAACTTTAAAGGGAAAAGGGGGGTAATTTTAGATATTTGGCCCTATTATTTTTTGAGATAAAAAAAAAACTTTAGATAGAGAAAAGGGAACGTGAGGTTTTCCAGAAACATCAATTTTTGCAGATTCTCTCCCCCCCCCCCCCACAAAGTTAAAAGAAAAGGGAGGGGGGTTTAAAACCATGTAACAGCATTGTATATAACTGGGGTGCAAACTTGTGCCGCTTATTTTTCCAGTCTCCTGTCCCAAGGGGGAAAGGTTTTCAAAATGTTTCCAAAAAGGTAGGGAACTTCTCTTTAAGTCCATACCAAAAAGTTTTGAAAAGGGGGAACTACTTTTTTGGGGCCTTGCTTAATTTTTTTAACAGTAGCTCATTGTTAAATTTTTTGGCAGAAAACACACTTCAAGGGGGTTTTTGCCTTGACGCTAACATTTGGTACCCCATTTACTGCTAAATGAACAGGAGTTGCAAGGTTTTAAAAAACTTTTCCAGGGGCTTTGCCCCGCCCCATTTAATTTGGGATTGGGTTTCTTTCGGGAAAATTTTTCAAAAACTTAGTCTGTGTTTAGAAAAATGTTTTTTGGGAAAGAACTGTAAAAGGGAAAGGAACAAATAGAAATTTTTGACTTTGTAATTAAAATTTTATTATTACACTTAATGGGCAATTTCACAAGTACTATTATTATAAAGGTTAGTCCAAGGGAAAGATTAGCCACTTCTTTATGGGGGGTCCTGCACAATACTGTTTCACTAAATTTAATCCATATCGGGAGGGGCTTTTTGCATTCCCGGGAAGATAGTTTATAGTTTTGAAAAGGTGGGGGAAAGTCCCTTTTTTTTTTCGGGTCAACCCCCCTCAATGGGGAGATGGCGAACGTGATAAAAAAAAAAACTTGGTTTTTTCTTCACCTCCCAAACCCCCCCTAACGCCCCCCTTTCCTTTTCTCCCCCCGCTTTACCTTTGTCTTCCACTTTTTTTTTTTTTTTTTTCCCCCCCTTATTTCATCCCTTTATTTTTTCCCACAGTTGAGGGGTTTTACGAGGTTTTGGGGAAGATTTTACTTTTTGTATTTTAAAATTCAACAAAATTTTATGTTTGGGTTCAGAGCACTGGGTATCTTGCCTAGCTAATTTTAATTTCCCTTTAATTTTGCAGAAATTTTAATACGTAGTTTTAAATTTAAATTTGGATGTACTTTTAAAATGTTTCCAAAAAATGCCCTTTTCTTTCAACAGGTGACAATTTTTCAGCCTCAGGCACTTTTGGGTGGTGCTGGGATTCTTTTGTGTTATTTTTCCCAAAAAACCCAAAAGAGCAGGTTTCCCCTTGGGGGTTGAAAATGGAAAAAAGTTTCGGGAAAGCAAGAGTCTGTTTCCTCTTTTGGATATCAATTTGGGGGATTCCCAAGCTTTAAAACTGTATTTAAAAGGTAATTATTTTTTTTAATTTACATTAAAGTTTAAAAAAAAACAGTGGATTTGTGATGGGGAAAAAAAGAATGATGACTGCCCAAATACTAATGCATAATTGTTTAGGCCCCTGATCCCCCTTTTAAGCCTGATCACAGACCCCGGGGCGAGGGGATTTGACCCCCCAAAACCCCCCTCCAGGGGATATTCCAGGGAAGGGAAAGGAGAAGA
Organism: Cherax quadricarinatus; assembly: GCF_026875155.1. Lineage (NCBI taxonomy): Eukaryota > Metazoa > Arthropoda > Malacostraca > Decapoda > Parastacidae > Cherax > Cherax quadricarinatus. The sequence goes on from NC_069426.1 coordinate 50,373,406, forward strand.
TTCCTACTGTAAATTTGTTTTGGGGATTTAGAAACCTGTGGAAAAGTTTTGAGATTTTTTTTTTTTTTTCAAGAAGTTTAAATTTAGAAAGTTGTAGAGGGAGGAACAGTATGTTCTTTTAATTTAGTTCTGCCATGACAAAAAATGACCACTTAAAAAACACAAACACATTTAGACACTCCCCCACTTTTTTGATATGGCAAAGGGAGTAAATATTTGGGTTTTTCTAATGAGGGGGGAAGTATACAAATTCTTTCAGCTGCTTTCTGTTTTTATATTAGCGCATACAATTATTTTGTGAGAGGGGGGTGGGAGGGGTGTTTTCCCCCCTGATTGTGGGTTTTGTTTTTTTTAGGTAAGAAAACCAGGGAACAGTTAGGTTTTCTTTTTTTTCGAAACGTTTCGTACACAGTTTGGCTTCCCTTTAGTCGGGTACAGAAAAAGTTTATAGAAGGAGAAGGGTTCTTGAAGACGATGTAATCAGTTTTCCCCACCCCTTTAAGTTTTGAGGTGGTCAGTCCCTCAGTTTGGAGATAAAACTGATTTTAAACGTCTTCAAGAATTTTTCGCTTTTTATCCAAAAATTCCTGTAAATCGACTGAAAAAAGCCTATTTGTAGGCGAAAAAATTTCGAAAAAAAGATACCTAACTGGTTTCCTGTGGGGTCTTTACCTAACAACCTGTCGGTATTTTAAACCATTTTAAGTTCCCGCCTTTTAGTTTGACCAAAACATTTTTGGGTTTTGGCAACTTATTTTTCTTGTCAACTAAAATAAGAGAAATGGGTTTTTTGTAATATTTTTTGTGGGGTTTGGCGCTCTTCACAGCCCAAGATTTCGATTTGTTTTATTTGGTAAAAGTTTGTTATGGAAATGTGGCCTTTTTTCATTTTTTTACAAAATTGAAATGTACTAAAGGAGCCCAAAATTTAAGGGGCCCGCTTCCCTATTTTTTGAAATATTTTTTCTCTTAGTTTTATAGATACATTTCTTCTTTTTTTTAAACAACCCCCGGCCGGTTCCCCCCCGGGCAGCGTGGCCCCCAAAAGGAAAAAAAGAAAGTTTCTTTTTTTACATTTTTTTTTTACCTTAACCCTCCGACTTACGTTTAGTTTTTGGGTTTCCCAGAAACCGGGCGTAAGTCGAAATGGGTATAAGGGAGTTTACCTGAATTTCAACATCACATTTTTGTAATGACTTTAAATTTTTTTGTTTTTTTTTGGGGATTTCATGTTTTTACTTTACTTTTTTTGCTGTTTTGTCTGTATTTTTTAACCCGTAAGGTTTTTGGATAAAAAACTTTTGTAAACACAAATAGTTATTTATTTTTTCCCGAAATTTTTTGGGAAAAAAAAAAAAAAAAAGGTCGGAAATCGAAAATGTTTGTAAGTTTTAGCAGGTCGGAAGTCGGATGGGAGGTGCTATTCGGGGAAGGGTTACTAGCCCCTTGCTCCCCCGCATTTAATGCATTTTTTTTTTGGGGATATATTTGGGGTAGGTGTAGTGCATTTCTGTTTTTGGGACGTTTTGGGAAAAGGGGAATTTCAAGTAAATTTTCATTGATAATTTTAAATGTTTTATAAAAAATTCCCAAAAATTTCTATAAATGTACCGCGGGTTTAAAAATTTCAATACTGTATCCCGTGCAAAGGGGGGGTTTTCCTGTATTGAGATTTCGTTGAGATAGGGGTTTTGTGGGTCTCTGGCTTTCCTTTTAAAGGGAGCCAAACTGTTTTATTACAAAAATTGCTTTCTGAAAAAATGGTTTTTGGATTTTTTGGGCAAACATTTTTGTTTAGAGATATACAAGGTTTTTTAAAGTTTCATTTTTTTTTTTAAAAAAAAGTCGGGGGGTCTCCCACTGAGGCAAGGTGACCCCAAAAAAAAAGAAAAACCCCAAAAAGGGAAAAAACTTTCATCTTTATTCAACCAAATTTCACCTCCTCACAAAAATAATCACGTTTTTGCAGAGGTTTCCAGAACACAACGTTTAGAAGCATATACATTAAAGAACAACATAAACCCCCAAACTGCTAATATTTCCCCAAACCCCCTTTTTTAGAGTGCAAAGGGAAAAGTACTTCCCCCCTCCCCAGGGCTCAAGTCCCCGCTATATAAAAAAAAAGGGTTTTCCCCGAATCCTGTAAAAATAAATATCACCCTGCTCCCACTCCAACAAAATCGTTTAGGTCCCAATACCATTCGGATCCATTCACTCCCTTTTTAAAAAAGCTCATGCACGCCTGCCGGAAAGTCCAAGCCCCCCCACCCCTAAACCTCCCTTTTCAACTTCCTTTCCCAAACCCTTTTTGAGGCGGGCCCTTTCCCCCCCCCTTTCCCTTTTTCCCCACAGATTTACCCCCACTCCATGTCATTTTTTACTTTTATTCCATTCTCCCTAAATGACCAAACCAAACCCCAACAACCTCCTCTTCTGCCCTCTTTACTAATACTTTTAAAAAAATCCAAAAACCCCCTTTTCCCAATTTCCCAACTCCGAATTTTCCCGCATAATATTTTTCACCGACATTGGGGCCCCTAGACAGGAATCTCCCCCTGGCCCCAACGACCCCCCTCGCTCTGCATTCAAAACCCAAGCTTCACACCCATAAAGAGTGTTGGGACTGCTATACTTTCATACATTTCCCCTTTTTTCCTCCATAATAACGTTTTTTGCTCCACATATACCCAAACACCACCACTCAACCCTTTTTTTTCCCCTTTAATTCTATGATTAACCTCATTTCATAAATCCAAACCGCCCACACGTCGACTCCCCCGGGATTTGGGAAAAAATTTATTTTCCCATTTCTCCCCCCCCCAAATTTTATATCTTTAAATTTTTTTATCCCAAATCATTTTATACCCTCATTTAAACCCTTTTTCTTTTTTATGTTCACTTTCAACTTTTTACCTTTACACCAATTTCCCCCAAATCATCCCCTAACCCTTTTTCCCAAATTTTTTTTTAGAACTCCCATAAGCACAGTATCATCAGCAAAAAACAAAATGTTTTCAATTCCATTTTGTATTTTAATTTTTTTTTTTTTTTTTTTTATCATTTTTTCCTTTTTCCCTTTCCCCCAAAAACGGTGGCCCGAAAAAGAAAAAATTTTTAAAACCCTATTTACTTTCCCTCCCCTGTCTTTCCAAAAAGGTGGGTTTACATACAGTTTTTTAAACCCGCAAAAATTTTACACCCCTCCTTCAAAAGTGCAGGCACGTACTTCCCATCCCCCAGGGCTCAAATCCCGGGCCTGCCAGTTTCCCTGAACCCCTCATAAATGTTACTTTGCTCACACTCCAACAGCACGTCAAGTATTAAAAAACCATTTGTCTCATTCGCTCCTATCAAACACGCTCACGCATGCCTGCTGGAAGTCCAAGCCCCTCGCACACAAAACCTCGTTTGCCCCCTCCCTCCAACCTTTCCTAGGCCGACCCCTACCCCGCCTTCCTTCCACTACAGACTGATACACTCTTGAAGTCACTGTTTCGCTTCATTCTCTCTACATGTCCGAACCACCTCAACAACCCTTCCTCAGACCCTCTGGACAACAGTTTTGGTAATCCCGCACCTCCTCCTAACTTCCAAACTACGAATTCTCTGCATTATATTCACACCACACATTGCCCTCAGACATAACATTTCCACTGCCTCCAGCCTTCTCCTCGCTGCAACATTCATCACCCATGCTTCACACCCATATAAGAGCGTTGGTAAAACTATACTCTCATACATTCTCCTCTTTGCCTCCAAGGACAAAGTTCTTTGTCTCCACAGACTCCTAAGTGCACCACTCACCCTTTTCCCCTCATCAATTCTATGATTCACCTCATCTTTCATAGACCCATCCGCTGACACGTCCACTCCCAAATATCTGAATACATTCACCTCCTCCATACTCTCTCCCTCCAATCTGATATCCAATTTCATCACCTAATATTTGTTATCCTCATAACCTTACTCTTTCCTGTATTCACTTTTAATTTTCTTCTTTTGCACACCTACCAAATTCATCCACCAATCCTGCAACTTTCTTCAGAATCTCCCAAGAGCACAGTGTCATCAGCAAAGAGCAACTGTGACAACTCCACTTTGTGTGATTCTTTATCTTTTAACTCCACGCACTTATGCCAAGGCCTTCGCATTTACTTCTCTACAACCCCATCTATAAATATATTAGACAACCATGTGACATCACACATCCTTGTCTAAGGCCTACTTTTACTGGGAAATATTTCCCTCTTTCCTACATACTCTAACTTGAGCTCACTATCCTCGTAAAAACTCTTCACTGCTTTCAGTAACCTCCCTCCTACCCCATACACCTGCAACATCTGCCACATTGCCCCCCTATCCACCCTGTCATACGCCTTTTCCAAATCCATAAATGCCACAAAGCCCTCTTTAAGCCTTATCTAAATACTGTTCACTTATATGTTTAAACTGTAAACACCTGGTCCAAAACATCCCCTACCTTTCCTAAAGCCCCTTGTTCATCTGCTACCCTATTCTCCATCTTACTCTTAATTCTTTCAATAATAACTCTACCATACACTTTACCAGGTATACTCAACAGACTTATCCCCCTATAATTTTTGCACTCTCTTTTGTCCTCTTTGCCTTTATACAAAGGAACTATGCATGCTCTCTGCCAATCCCTAGGTACCTTACCCTCTTCCATACATTTTTTAAATAATTGCACCAACCACTCCAAAACTGTATCCCCACCTGCTTTTACCATTTCTATCTTTATCCCATCAATCCCGGCTGCCTTACCCCTTTCATTTTACCTACTGCCTCACAAAACTTCCCCCACACTCACAACGGGCTCTTCCTCACTCCTACAAGATGTTATTCCTCCTTGCCCTATACACGAAATCACAGCTTCCCTAACTTCTTCAACATTTAACAATTCCTCAAAAATTTCCCTCCATCTTCCCAATACCTCTAACTCTCCATTTAATAACTCTCCTCTTCTATTTTTAAACTGACAAATTCTTTTGTTCTCTAGGCTTCCTTAACTTGTTAATCTCACTCCAAAACTTTTTCTTATTTTCAACAAAATTTTTTTGATAACATTCACCCACTCTCTCATTTGCTCTCTTTTTACATTGCTTCACCACCTTTTAAACCTCTCTTCTTTTTCTCCATATACCTTCCCTCCTTGCATCACTTCTACTTTGTAAAAACTTCTCATATGCTAACTTTTTTCTCCCTTACTGCTCTCTTTACATCATCATTCCACCAATCGTCCTCTTCCCTCCTGCACCCACTTTCCTGTAACCACAAACTCTGCTGAACACTCTAACACTACTTTTTTAAAAACCTACCCCATACCTCTTCGACCCCATTGCCTATGCTCTCATTAGCCCATCTATCCTCCAATAGCTGTTTATATCTTACCCTAACGGGCCTCCTCTTTTAGTTTATAAACCTTCCCCTCTCTCTTCCCTGATGCTTTTATTCTCCTTGTCCCCCATCTACCTTTACTCTCAGTGTAGCTACAACTAGAAAAATGATCTGATATATCTGTGGCCCCCCCATAAACATGTACATCCTGAAGTTACTCAACAGTCTTTTATCTACCAATACTTTAAACCAACAAACTACTGTCATTTCGCCCACATCATATTTGTTACTTATTTATCCTCTTTTTCTTAAAATGTATTTTCCTATAACTAAACCCTTTCTTTTCAAAGTTAATCAAAGGGCTCCCATTATCATTTACACCTGGCACCCCAAACTTACCTACCCCACCCCTCTCTAAAAGTTTCTCCTACTTTAGCATTCAGATCCCCTAACACAATTACTCTCTCACTTGGTTCAAAGGCTCCTATACATTCACTTAACATCCCCCCAAAATTCCCCTCCTCTCCTCTACATTCCTCTCTTCTCCCGGTGCATACACGCTTATTATGACCCACTTTTCAATCCAACCTTTACTTTAATCCACATAATTCTTGAATTACACATTCATATTCTCTTTTCTCCTTCCATAACTGATCCTTCAACATTACTGCTACCCCTTTCTTTGCTCTAACTCTCTCAGATACTCCAGATTTAATCCATTTATTTCCCCCCACCGAAACTCCCCTACCCCCTTCAGCTTTGTTTCGCTTAGGGCCAGGACTCCAACTTCTTTTCACTCATAACATCGGGCAATCATCTGTTTCTTGTCATCCGCACAAACATCCACGCACATTCAAGCATCCCAGTTTTAAAAAGTTTTTCTTCTTCTCTTTTTTTAGTAAATGCCCAAACAGGAGAAGGGGTTACTAGCCCATTGCCCCCGGCTTTTTAGTCGCCTCATACGACACGCATGGCTTACGGAGGAAAGATTCTTTTCCACTTCCCCATGGCAATAGAAGAAATAAAGAAGAACAAGAGCTATTTAGAAAAAGGGGAAAAACCTAGATGTATGTATATATATATGCATGTGCGTGTCTGTGAAATGTGCCAAAATGTAAGTAGGAGTAGCAAGATATCCCTGTTATCTAGCGTGTTTATGAGACAGAAAAAGAAACCAGCAATCCTACCATCATGCAAAACAGTTACAGGTTTTCTGTTTCACAGACATCTGGCAGGACGGTAGTAAATTCCCTGGGTGGTTGTTGTCTACCAACCTACTACCTACTTTAACTCTCCATAATTTAATCCCACCCCTCTCCTGAACACCCTAGCATTTACTTCTTTTACAAGCCCATCTATAAATATATTAAACAACCATGATGACATTACACATCCCTGTACATCTTTCTTTCAATACACCGGCCGTATCCCAACGAGGCGGGGTGGCCCAAAAGGAAAAACGAAAAATTTCTCCTTTTACATTTAGTAATAAAACAGGAGAAGAGGTTACTACCCCCTTGCTCCTGGCATTTTTAGTCGCCTCTTCAGCACGCATGGCTTACAGAGGAAGAATTCTGTTCCACTTCCCCATGGAGAATCCCTGTACATACTCTCATTTATTCTTATTGTTCCAGGAACACTGGATTCCAACTGGACTGTTGGAGCAGTTATGGAAAAAAAGCTGATGCCTCTACCCTTCACTTTGGCTTTGTCAGCCATGATTAACCACCCGAAAAATCAGTTTAAACTTGGATGTGGTTTTAAAATAGGCTAATGTAAGAAAAGTGTGTATAAAATCCTGATTGACATGGTTATTCTTCCATCATGCTTTCCTGAATTGATGAGCAGGTTAAGCTTCTTTGACAGGATACGTGGAGGAATGAGTACCCATTCATAAATACTGTATAGGGGTATTGGAATGTATATAGAAATATGGAAAGCCCATTGTCATAATATTCCTGTGCATTGCTGGGGAGTTTAACTGTGACCAAGTACCATGTACTTACTAATATAATAGTACAGTTATAAAAATCTTATTTAATTTCATTGATAATAGTTTCCCAAACTGTGCATTGCTGCAGGCTGGACTTTTAACAAGCTTGTTCATCCTGTATATTCCTGGCAGTATTATTGTACTTGAATAGGTTGATAGATGACTTGGAAAGTCTGTTACCATTCCTCATGAACAAACACTAATAAATTATATTTTTTATTAAAGTGCTGTCAGATACCTAATTTTGTTTCTTTTTTAAAAATAGGTAATGCTTTAATATTAACCAGCATTTGTGTACCGTTTTATAAATAGTAAGCCACATGTGGTTAGTTATGCTAGATTGATAATAATTTTGTTTTTACTAAAGAAACTATAGCAGAATTGATAGCCTATGAATATAAAATTAATTTTCTTTATAGTGAAATTGACTGGAAATATTAATTTCATAATTTTAAATATCTGAAACAAAATAAATAGCATTATATTTATTTGATTTGATGTCTATTATTTTTAATATTACCAGGAACTAACTGCATAAAATTATTTACAAAAAAGGAAAATAATTTAAATCAGTTGAAATTTTGAGCATAGCAAGCAACGTTTATGGTATATATTGTAGATATTGGTGCTTTGTACTTGTAAAAATTTGGGAGAGTTTGTGCAGTAAAACAAAATTTTATCAGTTGCCTATATTGCGAATAATTGGGTTTCTGCAGTTTATGAAAATATATCTGATACTATAAAAATGATATATGCCAGTAAAAAAAAAAAGAACTTAATTACTGGTCATTGACACAAACCCATGGAGACAATAGAACAGAAGATTAAAAGAAAACTATCTTTTGGCCTTAAAAGATCCTCTTCAGAGGGCAGCAGTGCCAGGCATAAGTATACAGGTCTCGTTATTTTTTTATCATTTCATGTGGGTTACTCCGGTCCATTTCCAGTACAGTACGTTAATTTAGTTTTGTAGAGTTGAATATAAACATAGATGAGCATTAATTACAGAAAGGAAAGTGCAAGGCATGCATTGTTGACTTAATTTTGGAATTAAAACCTGTTATTGAATGTTGCATTGATACTTTTGGTTTTTTTATGTCTCTTAACACAATTAGCTTTATTTTAACCTGTGAAATCATTGCACTGAGAATATTTAATATTTCACCACAAAAGCTGATAAATGTCAGCTTAATAGGCATGCTTTTTCTGATGTATGTTTAGAATCATTCAACTTAATATCTTTATTTTTTGGAAATTTTAATGCCTATCAAAAGATAATTGATACAGAGGCTTTGTAGGTTTTTCTTTAATGTGCTTTCTGTGCTTTATGCCACTAGGTACAGAATTTATTTACTAAGTGTACACAAATGATTTTGCATTACCTCCCCTTTTAGATAGCCATGCATATATGTAACTGATTGTTAGAATTGTTTTCAAATTGTTACCATGTACAAAACAGATGGTTCTTTTAACACATGTATTTTATTTATGCTCATAAATGATACTGTAGTTTATCTTTTTAGACCAAACCCCTGAATCAGTGGCCAAAAATTTCACTTAACCTATTATAGAAAAATGGACATTGGGGTTAAGAAATTTGACACCATTTTCCTCAAAGACCTTTCCCCAAATCACTTGATACAATACTGGAGAAGGCCAAGTTCTCTCCTTAAATGCATCTAAACAAAGCTGCAGACTGGAATCACAGAACTGGAAAACTTGCATTTTGATACCAAAAGTACATGCACCTGCATAAATGTCTTAGGCAATGTGACTTTATCAAGGAGCACGCAGAATTTACCTCTGTCGTCGTCTTCGCCCCGCTGCTCTCTCTTTACCTTCCTTTCTCGCGGATGGACCCACCTTTCATCCGGACTCTCTCATTGCTTTTGACAAAGACGGACTTACTTCACAAAATCTGATTCTTTCAGCCCTTTCTACTTGTATCTCTTGGCTACCTCTACCCCCGTATATCCCCTTGCCCCGCTGTTTTCTGTAACTGTTCCTGATCATCGCCCCCCTCCCTTCGGCCATCAATTCACTGCTTCCTTCCCTACCCGCAGCGCGGTATGCCTTGTGGCTAGGCTTCTTTTTTGATTATAATTATAATTAGGCAATGTGGAAAATCCTAGACTATTACTGCTTTTATAGTTAATTTCGTGGCGAGGAATTAATTACCTTGAACAGTGTGTGTGAAGCCTGTCTTTTGGTGAATGGCTATGTTTATTTCCAAAAAGTTTGCTTGCTCTATGACCAATAGTGTTGCCAAAATCACTTTTCCAACTTGCTGCCTCATACTGTTTTGACTAATCAAGCAAAAATTACCACTGACCCTAGAACCAGAAAGAGCTCAATAACACTCTGAAACTTAATTAAATGGCCTCATGTTTGTCAGTCACCTTTTGTAGGTAGGGAATTAGTTTTTTGTAGAGATCTACACATGTGTCTGAAATTCCCATGCCAGTTCAGAACCTGACTATTCTAAGAACTGTTCCATATTTGTACAACTGGCAACCCTTAACTGTTAACTCAATTGAATGGATAGATTTGGTTCATACCACTTTTGGATTTATGCTTACTAGAGATGTTGATCCAGAGAATTTAGTCACCTTCTCTTTGGACAGAATATCCCTGCTGCTCTTCAAGGTACTGTAAAGACCCTTATGGGTTTTTAGAGCTCCCTTTATGAAATTTTAATTTAGATTACTATGTGGGTCGAAGCTTACTTAATGTAGAGATGCAACTTTATGTATCCTAAGGCTGCATCAAGCACTTTTTCCTCGATTATGGGCCTCTCAAGGGAGGTGCCTTAATGTCTGTAAAGGGTTTTGATCATGGAACTGGACTGCTTTGCCTCTTCTCCAGGGGCCACTAGGTAACCTGTTTGGTTACAAAGCACAAGAAACTTAACCATTATGTTCAGTCAGTCTTCTATTAAAAAATTTGATCGGCATCTTCTCCTAGTTCTTCTTTTACAAACTTTGGTTGCTCCACATTTCTAGCAAAACCAAAGAAATGTTTTCTCTGGGTCCTTGCCTCTTCAAGGGGGGTCCTGGCGTGGGTGAGAGGCTCTTGGTCTGTGGAATTAGACTGTCGGTCTTTTCTCTCAGACCAAACCTAATTACCTCCTCAATCTCTCCTCCACTATCCCATCCTTCCTTTTTCCTTTCCTCCTCCTCCCCACCCTCCCTTTTGCCCCTTCCTCTGTTTCGGCCTTTGGGTTTTTCTCCCACAGGCGCGCTGAGTTCCTAGTAGGTGAAAGGATTCCGGCGTTCCTTCCGCATTCGTTGAGTTCTTGGCGGAATGGTGGCAATAGTTTGACGTGGAATTCTGGATCGACTGGGATGTCCGAACCCTCTACGGTATCCACGGAGTAGCTTGGGGTGTCTTTCGGGGCGGGACTGGTTGTTGTATCTCTGGTAAGACACCCTTTCGGTTTTCCGGGGGTGGTGGCCTAAGGAGGTATGCTTTGATGACGGATATTCGGGCCCTCTCTTTTGTCCTCGTGGTAGCTCGGCAGATGTGAGGTTGTCTATCCCGGATTGCTGGTTACTGGCATGAAGGGTTAGGGTATACGGCACGGGTTACATGCTGCATTGCGCTTCTTGCGGTGGCTGAGGTCCTCTTGGGCGGGAGGGAGATTTCGGCACCTTTCATTCCTCCTGGGAACTATTCTCTCCGCTTCCCCCCTTTTTTTATTCTTTTTTTTATTTTGTTCTTTCTTTTTTTTCTTTAAAACATAAAGCAAAGGAGTAACCTAACCATAACGGAGAACCCAATCCATGAACCCTCTTCCCCGTGGCCACCTTCAGTGATACCGACCCCATTATGACCACTGGCTTGTTTTTGTCCACTCTTCGGTTAATCCTGATGCCTCGGTACTCTTGCTGTGCACTGTTTCCTCACCCGCTTCAGGTACCTGGGCTTCGACTGACTCCTTTGATTTGTTGAACTCCGCTCTCTTTGACTATGCTTCCGGCTTTCTCTATGGGTAGGACATTTTTCGAATGCCCGCCCATTTTCACGCGGTGACCAATCTCCTGGTCTCCTACTCCGCAAAACACAAACATCTATATCCTGATGATGCTCCATTCGTTTTACCTTTCCCATTCTACTCGGTAAAATAGATAACGACACGTCATGCACTCCCTCTCCACGCTCAAGTTTCGGACAACACAATGGACTAAATTCTTTTACTTAAGACCGACTTCTTATTCTGCCTACCGTTCTGCCATGGTTTTGCAAAGCGCTCCTGCGTTCATGTTGGTAGGTATATTTTCATTTCATGCTCTCTAGAGAAAAGCGGTACATGCATCGTCATGTCCAGTATGCTACCCAAGCTCATGATCTTTCTGTCATTTAGATTTAGATAACTCATCACCTATTGATAAAACTTTCTTGCTCTCATTCTTGTAGTCGGTACTGTCATTCTGCCCCTACCATGGTCCAACAATTCCAGTCATGTGGCCAAGGACATCTGGCAACAGCTTGGAACTCCAGGATCTTCCCCAATCCTCACAGCAGACACTACGTCCTTTCCTGCCCAGTGGGCGGAGACGTTACCCTTGCAATGAAGCTCGTTTGTAACTTTTGACAGACCGAGAACTCCCGTCTCGTATATGTTGCGGGACATCGGTTACAAGTTCGAAAGGTTGATACCTACACAGCAACAGTAGAAATTGCTGGCGTTTTGGTCACCCAGCGAAAATATTGCAGATCTATGGCTGAATGCCCAGTTGTGGTGCGCCGACCATTCTAATACATCTTGCTGTCAACCTCCATCTTTCCTTAATTGTAATGCCCACTACCCCCCCCCCCCCACCCCCCCCCACTTCACCCTTCGTACTCCGCCGTTGCCAGGTTGCTTAAATGAACGTGAAATCCGTTGCCTCCAAAGAGGCAGAAGGTCGCCTTATGCTGTGGCAAGTTACTCATCTCCGCCTCCAAGGGAGACTACCCTTTGTTTCTTATTCTGTGTTGTTCCAAACATCCACCACTTCTTGGGGTCTCATCTTCTGCAGCCCTCTCTGTTGTTACCCTTCAATAGCCAATACGGCATTAATCCTTTTGCTGTCTGGGCTCTGACGTCGTCTACGACTCGGTCTGTTCTCACATCTTCGACGTCCCTTCCTCACAAAGCCCCCTAGAATCGACAAGACTCGTACGACAACTAATACCATTCGCCCTCTACTTCTCGAAGTCCAAAAAAAAGCCCACAGGCTCAAATCCTTCTTTGCCCCTCCTTCCCTTCTTCCACCGCCACACTTCACCTTTCCTGTTCTGGGCCCTAGTTCTTCACTCTCTTCTGGCCTCTTATTCAAGTGTGGAGATTCACCCTCCTCCTTGTACTATGCCTTCCCACCCCTGTCCACTCCATGTTCACCTCTTCTGCCACCTCCCTGTTTCATCTGCCTCTTCTGTTCCCCCCCACACTTCATCTCAGTCCCTTACTCTCTTTCTCCCCCTTACTTTGGTACAGTCCATTAACTGTCCCAATCTTTACTCACCCTCCCCCTTCTATCTCATTGGACTCCCATACATCTTGAATTGCCAGAATACACTTGAAGCCATTTCAGAATTATTGCAGAGACTAAACCTTATTGGAACCACTGATCCACTTCCTGTTCCTTCTTTCCTCCTCTCCTCCATCTTCACAACCCCATTTTCGCACGCTCCGTTCCTTCGCTGCTTGAACGTCATCCAATGCACCACACGTTGATCTTGTCTATACCCTCTTGTCCGTAGGTGTCTTTCCCTACGGATTCTGTTATTTTCTTTCTAATTGCTCTATAATGGCCTCATTTCAGTGGAATATCCGCGGCCTCGGGGTATCGCAGGGTGAGCTTCAGGACTGTTGCTTGCCAGGTGTTCCCCTGTTGTGCTTGCTTACTCAGAACCAAAATTACACTCGGTTGTTTTCTACCTATTCTCGGGCTATAATTTATTGTATTCTTCGGATCCTTTTCAGTTGGGACCTTTATTAATGAGTGCCCTTCTTCACGCAATGTTATTCCGTTCTGTTACTATTTGTCTTACTCGCTGCCATTACACTGCCGCACATATCACTTGAATAAGTGTTTACGATATGTTTCTTTATATTTCTCTCCTTCTTCGGCATTTTCTATTACCAGACTGTACCTTTCTTGTTTCATCCTTACCACCACACTTCTGTTACTTGGGATTTTATCGCCCACCATTTCCTCTGGGGGGGGAGTCTCTCTTTGTGACTCACGTGGCTCATCCAGTTGGGGATTTTCTCGCCTCTCGCCCCTCCATGTTTTAAATACGGGTTTCTCCCACCCACATTTTGATCCTCGTTTCTCATGCTCTCTCTTGAAACGATCTATCAGTTCTGCTCTTCTCCATGCACTAGTCTTCTCCTGGTCTGTTTTATACCGGACATGTACATGACAGCGATCATTTTCCATTCTTTCTTACTTCTCCTTCCTATTCACCACGTTTCCGTAGCCCGCGCTGGCAATTTGATCGGAAATTGGGATCTCTTTACTCGCAACTATCTGTTTTTAGTGAGGTTCCTTCTTATCCTCATTGATGAGCTCCGACACTTGTCTCGTCGTCAGGTTTATACCGCAGGCTTCTCTTTCTATACCCTAACACTCAGGCAGGCATTCTCAGAAGTGGCGTGCCTTGGTGGTCTCCTGCTTGTGCGCGTGCAAATTACGTTTTGAATCGCAATGCATGGGGCAGGTTACGGTACAAGAGAACCGCTGGAGACTTCTTGATTTCAAGCAGAGCGTGGCGTCGCTAGCTGTGTCATCCGTGAAGCTAAAGCATCTTGCTGGCGAGGGACTATGTTGCTACATCACCTCTGCTTCTTCTATGAGGGCAAGTCTGGAAAATGTGAGGAAATTGAGTGGGTAAATATTCCTGATTCCCGAGCTCCGTTATACGGGTCGCTGGTTGTTGATGTAGCAAAACCCTCTCGACGTTGTGCCATCTGAAATGGCACACATCTGGTCCGTATTTCAGGGGGCTCCATCCTATTGCCCCCTCGTGTGTGTATAGTCCTTGTGGCTTAGCGCTTCTTTTTGATTATTAATACGAATATCCCATCGTTTCTTTCTCATTACGTCTGCCAGAGAGTTGTACCCTTGGACTTTTCTTCTCTCAGAGATGAACAGTATAAATGTGCCTTTTACACTTCAAGAACTGGAGGCAACGCTCTCAGCTGGAGATATCGGCAGCTGGAGGCCTGTTCGGCATTTCTTATTCGTCTGGTACAACATTTAATCGGTCTCAAGCCTTTGTAGTCCTCTTACAACTCTCACTCTTATTTGGGCACAAGGGTCTTCCCCTAGCTGTGGAAATCTGCCATTGTTTCTCCCTTTCCGCAATACCGGGTACTAGGACATGGATGCCTCCCATCGTTATTCGTCCCATCACTCTTACTAGTGCAGTTGGCCAAAGTGATGGATCGTCTCCATATATCTCGACGTTTTATTGATATTTAGAGACTCACAACAGTCTCTCGCTAGTTTCATATGCTTTCGTAGGGCCGCGGTTCACCATAGACCTCCCTTATACGCTGGATACGTATGTTCGTATAATGCCTTTGCGATATCTTCAGTTATTGCCACATTTTTGACTTGAGAAGGCATATGACCAAACTTTGGAGGTTCAGGGGGATCCCCTGCTTAACGTTTCACCTTCCAATGCGACCCAATTAGGTAAGTGTATTTATGAAATTAAAATGGTATAAAATACCAAACAGGTGTTAGCGTAGATCATATGCAACAGTTAGGTATCTTTATTTCAAAACGTTTCGCCTTACACAGTCGGCTTCTTCAGTCGAGTACAGAAAAGTTGTTAAAGCAGAAGAGACTTGAAGACGATGTAATCAAGTCCATCACCCATGTGTATTTATGATGTTGTTTGTACGTGTATGTTTGGGGGTCTGAATATGGAGCCAAATCTATTCACAGTAGACCTTTATGGGAACAATTTCGGTCAATACTGGCAACCTGAACATACTTCTGGAATGTAATAATATCGTTAACGGGGGTCCACTGTATAAAATTTTGGCCAGGCCACGCCTTAGGCCTCCGAGGCATATCTTCCATCTTCCTAAGAAAACTTTTTAACTGACAGACATTTCAGTTTTCGAATCAATAATGTTCTGTCCCCGGACTTGTCCAAGCTGAAGTGTCCGTCAGGGTGTTTTTCTAAGAAAACTTTTTTCCTTGCTTAAATGTTTTGGCCTCTGTTCTTCCACCCAATTTTTTGGTCATCACTCTTGTTGTGACTTCGCTTTGTTGTGCAGGCGCGCTGTCATCTCATTGCGTTTCTCTCCACAGCGGTCGACCGTTGTTTTCCACTTGGGGCCCCACGCATGGGGTTTAAATTTTTAAATACCCCAAAAATCACCAAATTACTTTCACTAGACGCTCGTCATCTCCGATCTCCTTTGTATCTCTATGGCTTCCTATCCCCAAAGTATAGTCAGGTTTCTAAAGGGCCCTTTTTTTTGCCGTAGGTTATCCTGGAAACCCACATTACCCCTCTGAAGGCAATTGTCACAGCCGGCCAAAACCCTTCCTAAAACCCCTTTCTCATCTTTTTCCCGGGGGAGGGGTTGAACTTGCTTCGCCTACATTCAGCCCTGTTTTATCGAAATCGATTTTGGTGACCCGATTTATTCAGCGGCCCCTCCCGCTACTCTCTCTAGCCTTACCCTATCCATCACCAGGTTAGTTTTGGGGCCTCTATGCAGAAGCGATGTTCAATCCTTGTTGATCGCCCGGGGTGCCCATTGCCTTCGCACTATGTACGTCTCACGATCTCCACAATCCTTCCATTTTTAAGAATGGTCACCGATATTATAGAATTCTTTAAATTCGTTCGCTGCCCGTTTGCCCGTCCTTTTTTCTTCGCCTACATTAAATCTTGTTTCCCTTCAGTTACCCCCTTTATATGTTCATGTGATCTACTTTTCCCCACCCCCCCGGGAAGTTCCAGCTGTTGGGTCTTTCTTTCTCACCCCCATGCTTGAAAGCTCAAAATGCCTACGGTGGCTTCCCGCTCTCTTTTTCTTTATCACTTCCACTGCCTTCTCATGCCACGCTGTGTACACAGTGCTCTAAGTCTTCAGACGGGTCGGATTCGCAGCAGTGTTTTTCCCGGGCAACTCCGTGCGGGGGATTTCCAACTTCGGCTAGCTTTTTACTGCTGAAATTTTTGCCATTTTGCGCCTTTTCGTATGCATCTTGCCCGTGCTCATTTGTGGGGTTCAACTCCCTTTTTGCTCTACAGGCTATACGAAAATTTGATAC
>NC_069426.1:50390543-50466517 GCF_026875155.1 Cherax quadricarinatus
TAAAAATTCACCAACCCACAAATCACCCAACAAAAGGCTGCAGTCAGAATGATATAAAAATCCCACAACAGAGAGCACACTCCACCAATATCAAAACTCTAAACCTACTCACAATACAAAACATCCATACTTATTACCACACCTACTACATACATAGAACACTTAACTCTGATATAAACCCTCCCCTCAAATGTCTCCTTACCAACCTCAACAGAACACATGACCATAACACAAGGCACAGATCACTCTTTGATGTTCCTCGTGTCCACCTCACACTATGCAAAAACTCAATGCACATAAAAGGCCCTAAGATCTGGAATTCATTACCTGTGAATATAAAAGAAACACTGTTTATAAATTCAAGTCTCTTCTCAAAGGTCACTTACTCACCCACAACTAAATATCTACTGAATAATTGTATCTCACAAATTGTATCTCACAAATGTTTCTCATTATTGTATCTCATAAATGTCAACCTGTGACCCAATCAAACTTTGTTACTATTTAACTTCATTACCTAACAGAATACTCCATTCTACTGATTACACAGCAACACAGTAAATGACCAAATGACCTGTCTTTGTAATACTCATTTGTACTAAATTGTTATCTGTTTACAATAATTTTTGTACCACTGAATATATCATTGCTTAGTTAATCTTAAGTTAATTTTAAGCCTGCCCATAATGCTCAGCATACAAGGGGCTTTGGCATGCTGCATTTTAAAAATTGTATTCCTTGCACTTCTCTGTATCATGTTCAATTTAATAAATAAATAAAAAATAATTGTTACTATTATAGTAATGGTGTACTGATGCAGAAAAATACATGTAAGTTATCAGCTGATAGTGTTTCCACCACAGTCAAGCATCACGTAGTGTTACCAGTTACATTTCGTGAACAAGCCATTGATTTTGCTCACAATAGTCCCATTGGCGGACATTTGGGTGTCAAGAAGATACTCGGTAAACTTGCAAAACATTTTACTTGGCCAAAAATGAAGGAAACAGTAGCTGATCATGTGCGACATTGCCACGTCTATCAAGTGACAGGCAAGCCAACATACACACCTCCACCTGCACCTCTCATTCCTTTCACTGTGGATGGTGAACCATTCTCACGTCTTATTATCGATTGTGTTGGTCCTTTGCCTAGAACCAAACTAGGGAACCAATACTTATTTACTATCATGGACGCTGCAACACGCTATCCTGAAGCTATTCCTATGAGAAAAATTAATGCACGTGCTATTGTAAGAGCGCTGATGAATTTTTTTCTCCCAGGTTGGATTGCCACAAGAGATACAATCATATCAGGAATCTAACTTTACTCTGGGAAAAAAATGTACTTTCAACCAGTTATCTCCACATCACAAGGTTTTCTAGAGATTTCACGGGCTTTGAAGCCCATAATGAAAGCTTTTTGTGAACATTTTTCTAGAGACGGATAAAGGGTATACCTTTTTTTCTTTTTCGCTATGAAAAAAGTGAGCAAGAAAGTCTGGGTTTTTAGTCCATTGAATTAATAGTTGGACCCCAAAGTGTGTGGTCTTCTCGCAGGTTAACCCTTCAGGGTCACCGGGCCCTCTCTGAGACTTGATCTCGGGGGTCCCCCAAATTTTAAAAAAATTATTTTTTTTTATGAAGAGATAGAAATCTTTTCCCGATCATGACCCCAAAAATATGAAATTTGATGGAAAACTTACGAATTATGCCTCGCGAAGTTAGCGTCTCGGTGATTTTATGCAGTACCCAAATTTTCAGAATGTTCCTAAACGTTTATTCGGGGTGTACAGAGTTATTACAGGGAGCATCACCTTTTAAGCAACACCATACAGGATGATCCAACGAAGCAAAAAGCTTTGAGAAAGAGTTGATTTTCTTTACTCATGGACTTATTGACGCAGAAAAAGTCCTGGGCATCTCCAGTATTTTAGTCCTAAACCTGACGGATTTTTCAGGATGTGCCGTTTCCGGGAAAAATGAACTCTGTCACCTTTGCCTATGGATGACCTTTTTTGACCGTGGTCAGAGCCCAGTTGGCAGCCTTTTAGATCCTTAGAGGCTTTTATAAAGTCCCACTTACTGAACATTCTCAAGAAATATCTGCTTTTACTTTTCAAGATGAATTGTTTAACTACCTCGTCACCCCCTTGGGCCGGTGTAACGCGGCTTCATCTTCCCAACGATAATAAGAGTTGACCCACAATTAGGGGGAGTAAAAACCCCTTTTTGACACTTAGTTTGTACAGTGCAGGGGGAACAACATTGACGCGTCTCAGAGCATTGAGAGACGGCACACTAAAAATTTCCCACTTTTAACTTTCTAAATTAGTTTTGGTCAACCAAGATTACCTATCTCGGGTTCTTTAAATTTGGGCCCAAAGGGGAGGGTTTCTCCTATTGAGCTAAGGTTCGTGCATTTCTGCATTGCCAGTGCCACAGGGTAGGAAGGGGGTACGAATTCCGGGGATGGCAGGAAATTTTTCGCAGGTTCGTCCAAACTTTTCTCAATTTCTGCTCCTCTCACTGAGCTTATAGTACAAAATTCAGTTTTATCTAGACTAGGGATTGTTCAACTCGTTTTTCAAGGTTGAAGCATCGCTTACCTCTGCTCCTGGATAGGGGCCCAATTTCAATTTTCCCCTTTTTTTACTATAGATGCGAGTGGTTTGCGGGGTGCATGCGCCCCAAACAAATGACTTCTCCCTCCTACATGTTACTAATCATCTAACTTAAACGACACCAAAAAAATTTTCCACATTGAGAAAGAGGCTCTAGCTCTTGTGGTGTCCTTGGAACATTTTGACATGTATTTGGGCACTTCCCCATTTAAAATTTAAAATTTTTTCAGACCACAATCCACTCACCTACATAAACACAATGAAGAATAAAAATGCTAGGATCATGAGGTGGGCTCTCAGAATCCAGCCTTTCTCTATTAGTATACAACATATCAGTGGTCATTGTAATGTAATTGCTGATGCTCTGTCACATCCTTAATTATCACTGTTGCATTTAAATTAATGTAATTTTATGCCCAAATACCTTTTGTTACTTGCTACATCAAATTCAGTAAAGTACCATGATCTATCAAGGCCATGTTAACTATGTATACTCATGTCTAATTATTCTATTTATATATTCACAGTAGTGGTGATATATGTTGGTGTGAGAAGGAGACAGGAGGAGACAGAAGCTGAGTGTTGAGTGTGTAGTGTGTTGTGTGGATGATGTTAGTTACTGTGTGGCAGAACACTGTCCTGCCACTGACCCCCCCCTCTCTACACACCTAAGTTACTGCAATCAAGCTTTCTCATACGCAGATGTCTATACTGCCTTGCATTCCACTACCACTAGTTAAGAGTGGAATGCCGTTTCCTGTCTATTGCACAAGACTGCTGTTCATATTCAGTCTCCACTACTATGATCGAGCCACTACGTGTCATGCTTGTCTATGCTATCCTGTCTCTACACTGATGTACATAACCATGAGTATGTAGAGATACGTTACTGTGTACTGCCCTAGTACGAGGGGCATAACTTATAGTGAAATAGACACTGTAAATTGTAAAAAGTGCTTGGCACAAGAGTGACTCTAAATTTTTTATTAAATTGTATAATTAAAGTGACATGAGTAATCACAGTAGCAAAGTGAAAGACACTAACACAACTCCTAGTGCGACCGTTTGTTGTGCTGGGGGGTATTGCAACCCCTGAATGGGTCACAATGTACATAATGTATATTACCTGTTCATATAATTTTATATTGCTTATATTTTCGATATTAGCTAAATTGTAAATATATTGCTTTATATTATTATTTGACTTAGTTATATTATTAGGTAGGATGTAACATTTATATATTTATTCAGTGCTCATAATCCAAGTGTTAAGTGGCTGACAGCATTGTTTAACTACTGTATTATTCTTTCGCTTGTTATGCTGCCAGCTTCTATGTGTTGCTGGGCAGTAGCAGCATGGAGAGTCACGTGATCAGGGGGGGTGATCACACCTCACCTGGAGTAGTCTAGCTGGCCTGCGCTGCTGATTGTCGGTTAGAGGTTACTTCTAACAAGAGGTCTCTCTACTGCTCTCCCTTGTGTGCCCTTGTTGGAAGATCATCTCTGTCACTTTCTTGTTGTTGGTTCTGTGTAACTCTGTTCACAGAACATAGTCTAGACTTAGTGATTTTCGACATTGTACTTAAGTTGTGTCGCATAGACAATCTGAGATACTCAGGTACTGAGCTGTAGCTTCTGACCTAATTTGTACTGGTATCTGTGCACTGTCACAGTAGGGGATTTTCTAATGCTGAACTTAGATTCAGTGGTATTGGAGCTTTGTGACTTTTGTGGAGGATCTGCAGATGGTCCCTGCTTAGTGTCATTATATAATCTCCTTGTTCCTGATTCTGTGTCACTGTTGCTTGTTATATTGCTGTTCAGCTTATCAGTCATTTTATTGTTCAAGCAAGCTGTTCTGATTGCCAGGTTGGTCAAGAAGTTAGTTTATGTGAGGACGTTTAGTCAGTCACTAGTTAAGTCTAGTCGAATCTTGAGACATAGCGAACTACTTAGAGCACTTACATACACACAAACTTACTTGTATATATATGTATTATGTTATTAAATGCTAATAATGTACCAGACGGTACTTAAAAGCCATAAAGATGTGATATGTGCCTTCAGCACAATACTACTGTACACTAGAGAAGTGATTATTTTGATTACTATAATTTACCTTGATCTTATACACCTAGACGACTTTATTATTAATAAACTTAAATTTTAATTTCTTTAGTTAGTAGCCTACCAGTTTAAAATCCGAAGCATATTAAAATCTTATTAAAATCAAAGGTTAATTGGACCAGGATACTGACTACTTTTGCAAAAACCCATAACAGGCTGAATGCTAGAAGAGCACCTTTTCATTTCACGGGATCTCTAACTTTTTAAAAATTTCGCCTTATTGTGTAACAGACAAAAAATTTTTTTTTTTCATGTTAATAGTTTTTTTAAACATTCACTTCATTGTGACTAGAGTTGAACTTATACCACTGATTTTTTTTCCCCTGTTTATGACCATCTTTTACATTCCTTTATACATCACTAGTATTCTGGTCAAAAATGACTGTATAGTTGTAAGGTTTTTGTTTACATTTTTTTTTTTGGATAAGTTGTAAAGAAGGTTTTATTTCTACACGAGTCACATAGTTGTTGTTCAGAGGGTTCTTGGAAATTTTCATAACGTCTTGATTTGGTTTTTAGTTTGGGTTTCCCTGATCTTTTAGAATAGATGGTACCACAGACTGGGTTTTTTTTTTTGCTGCTTATGTTCCATTGTGTTTATTTATGCTAAAAAGTTGTGATCTTGTCGGGGTACTGTTGTTAGAATTTGTAATTCCTTGACTTTTTGGGGCTAACATTCATTTGAGGTTTTAATTCCAGCATTTTTGGGTTACTTGATGATTGTTTGGTTCCTAGATCTAAGAAGTTTTGCTAAATCTGGGTCCAAATGTTCGTTCATAAAGTCCAAGAAGAGTTTAGCTTGGGGTATTCGTTGAGCACCCCATGTTTGTTGTTGTTTTTTTGGCGAGTGTTTGGGGTGGGGCAGTGGGATTGAGGTTGTGTCCTGGCGGGTAGTAGAGAAGTGACACTTCCTTTTATTGAAGAGACGATGGGGTGATGAGACACTGTTTTTCTTGAACACTCTGGGATTTTCAGATGAACAATAAAAGCCCCACTTTGTATTCCCCACACATTACAACAAAACATGGAAATTAGCCTGTTTTCATAGGCTTGTTCCTGGGGGTAAACCTTTTTTCCCCTGATAATGTAGGTCCCTTTGGCATTTTCTTCCAAACAGGGCCCGTTCCGCACAAAGAACACTTTTTTGGGTAGGGAATTTTTTCAGCTTCACATGCCAAACGAAATGTAAAATTGCCATTACAAATTTTTAAATCTCTCAAACCAACCCCTTTCTCTTAAAATTTACCAATATGGCACTATTTTTAGGCATTTTTTCCTGCTCACCCCTCTCTTCAAACCCAAGTTTTAATTTTTGTATCAATCAAATCACATATTACCGGAATAATTTTTCCCGTAGACCTTCATGTTTAGTCAAATCACCGACCAGTATGGTTTTAAAAAAGTGACCCACGATCAGATCAGATAGCTGGTCCGAACCCTTGACTGGCCGAACCCTTGACTGCCCCAAAACCCCTTTACTGGTTTCAAACGGTTTTGTTGGGCAATAAAGCAGACTGTAACGGATGGGGTTGTAGGCGCCCTTATAAACACACACATTAAAAATCAGGAACGTGACGGTAAGCTGTCCAATATACAAAAACAGTTAGAAACAGAAATACAAATAGCTAGAGCTTCATTTAAGATTATTAATAGAATATTCAAGAGGTTGCTAGTAGAATTGCAGTAAATCAACCATTCAAATTATGAAGCTGTGTGTAGTCTGTGGTCAGTCAAACAAACGGGCTTCCACATGGATAAATTGTCATTTTTTGTGGAAATTGGTGTCACGCTCCTTGTGCAGATATTCAAGAACTAGCTACAAGCAGTATTAAAACAGAGAAGTGTTTTTGGGTATGCCCAAATGAGGAAAATCTGTGGACTAAAATCACAAGGGTATTAAAAGAGGACAACATCAAAGCTGCTTTCATAGAAAACCTGGAAGCTTTCTACAACAGATGGGAACATAAAAAGTCTGGGCTGAATGGTACTGCCCTTGATACTGGCCATGTAGTCACAAACTGTAAGGCTGAAAGGTGATGTCCTGGTAGTCAGTAAATGTGGGGCTGATAGTGCTGTCCTGGGAGACAGTAATGGTGAAGCTGGAGGTGCTGTCCTGGGAGACAGTAATGGTGAAGTTGGAGGTGCTGTCCTGGGAGACAGTAATGGTGAAGCTGGAGATGCTGTCCTGGGAGACAGTAATGGGGAAGCTGGAGATGCTGTCCTGGGAGACAGTAATGGTGAAGCTGGAGATTTTGTCCAGGTAGTCGGGAATTATACGCAGGAAGGAATACATATAAATGACCTCATAGGGGACAGGAGCCATAGTAGGGAAACAAGTGTAGTCAAAGATAAGATAAAACCAATATTGCAAACTAGAAATACTGCAGGAAATAGCAAACAAGAGGAATCCAATAGCAATAGTGAGGATAAATTACCAAAAACAACTGGTGGGAGCTCCATTGATGGTGCTAGGGAGGATAGAAGAAAGACAGGGAAACATGCACCAACAGGGAATACAGTCACAGAAACCCAAGGAAAGCGGAAACCAAGCGTGCCCATACTATCCCATTTGGGAAATCTGCTGGCATGGGAAATCTGGAAAAACAGATGGGAAAAGCAACTATGACCACCCTAGAAAATCCATGCCCATATGACAACAGGAAATATGAACTCCCTTCCTGTAAGCTTTTTCACCCTGAAATGTGTACCTCTTCAGTACGGGAAAGACTGTGCTATAACTTAAATTGCCAGGCATACCATCTAAAGGGGGACAAAAAGATACAAAACTCCGGGCCATGGGAAAACCTGGGTAGCCAAAAGCCACTCAAGGGGGAGAGGTTTTTTAGTGCCAGGAAGGAAAAAAACTGGCAGGAAATGGCAGAAATTGTACACCAAATCCAGTCATTCCTGGATGGAACCACAGTCGATGGCCTCCACTCCAAACCAACAGATACAGATACTAATGCCGGAAAAAAAATCCCCCCCCCAGTACCAACAATACCACCAGTTTCCCATAACATCTTCTTTGCAAATATACAGAGTCTAAAGCCAGCAACAAACAACAAAATACCTTTCATCCGTGGACTGCTTGCAGAGGGCAAAGGCAATGTTCGCGGCTTTCACTGAGACCCACATAAAGGATCACTTGGACAACGAAAAATGGATCCCAGGTTACAACCCTATACAGATGTGACAGAGTGAACAGGCAAAAGGGGGGGGGTTGGCCTGTACATTGCAGAGTCACTTGTTTGCACCCGAACTGCTTAATGCCTCAAATGATGTAGTGGAAGTTTTAGCAGTAAAGGGGCGAGAACCAAAAAATAGTCATGTGGTAGTCTACAAGCCTCTGGATGCAACATCCCAGCAATTCCAGGAACAGCTGTTAAAATTGACCAATGTCTGGAAAATCTTCCACTCCTGCACCCAACATCTTTCTCCTGGGGATTTCAACTTAAGGCACCTAAAATGGAGGAATATAGCAAATAATATTGTTCCAGTAATAACACCAGGAGGCAGCTCTGATTAAAACTCACACTCACACGAGCTTTTAAAAACTCTGCACAAAATTCAATTTAAACCAGCAAATAATAGAGCCAAATAGACTGAGAATACACTAGACCCATCTTCACTAACAATGATGATCTGATAAGAAATGTAAACCAATCAAAAACAATATACTCAGATCACAACAAAATTTGAGGTTCAGACATGAAATGCGTGGAGCCCAGACGCAAAATGAGACTAGTCACATGGAGAAATCACCAAATTCAATTTCAATAACAAAAATAAGTGGGACAAGTAAACCAATTTCCAACCGATATAAGCTGGAGATACACTAAAAAACCACAGACCCCAACTTATGCCTAGACAGATTATCGGTGGCATCGATGTATGCACAGACTTATTCCCTAAGAAAAGGAGGAGTAGATGTAAATAGAAGAGACAGGTTTCCCTTTACAGGCGACGGAAAGAATACAGAGCGCTAAAAGAGGTCAATATATCTGAATGGTAGGGAGACACTGGTCAGAGAAAAGCAAGATCGAACTTAAGCTAAAGAATCCTTTAGGTCAGGAATCGCGGAAGAACTAAAAGCATAAAGGGAAATCGAAAGAAACCCAAAGTATTCTTCTCCTATGCCAATCAAAATCGAGAACAACGTCCAGTATTGGGCCCACTTAAACAAGATGGGTCCACACAGATGACAGCAAGTAAATGGGGCTACTCAAGTCCCAATATGACTCAGTTTTTAGCAAGCCGCTAACCAGATGAAAAGTCGAAGATCAAAATGAATTTTTTATGAGAGAGCCACAAAATTTTATTAACACAAGCCTATCCGATGTTATCCTGACGCCAAATGACTTCGAACAGGCGATAAATGACATGCCCCTGCACTCTGCCCCCAGGGCCAGACTCATGGAACTCTGTGTTCATCAAGAACTGCAAGAAGCCCCTATCACGAGCCTTTTTCCCTCCTATGAGAGAGGGAGCATGGACACGGGGGTCGTCCCTCAGTTACTAAAAACAACAGACATAGCCCCACTCCACAAAGGGGGGAGTAAAGCAACAGCAAAGAACTACAGACCAATAGCACTAAAAATCCTATAACATAAAAATCTTTGAAAGGTCCTAAGACGCAAGATCACCCCCCCATCTAGAAACCCATCAGTTACACAACCCAGGGCAACATGGGTTTAGAACAGGTCGTTCCTGTCTGTCTCAACTATTGGATCACTACGACAAGGTCCTAAATGCACTAGAAGACAAAAAGAATGCAGATGTAATATATACAGACTTTGCAAAAGCCTTCGACAAGTGTGACCATGGCGTAATAGCGCACAAAATGCGTGCTAAAGGAATAACAGGAAAAGTCGGTCGATGGATCTATAATTTCCTCACTAACAGAACACAGAGAGTAGTCGTCAACAGAGTAAAGTCCGAGGCAGCTACGGTGAAAAGCTCTGTTCCACAAGGCACAGTACTAGCTCCCATCTTGTTCCTCATCCTCATATCCGACATAGACAAGGATGTCAGCCACAGCAACCGTGTCTTCCTTTGCAGATGACACCCGAATCTGCATGACAGTGTCTTCCATTGCAGACACTGCAAGGCTCCAGGCGGACATCAACCAAATCTTTCAGTGGGCTGCAGAAAACAATATGAAGTTCAATGATGAGAAATTTCAATTACTCAGATATGGTAAACATGAGGAAATTAAATCTTCATTCAGAGTACAAAACAAATTCTGGCCACAAAATAGAGCGAAACACCAACGTCAAAGACCTGGGAGTGATTATGTCGGAGGATCTCACCTTCAAGGACCATAACATTGTATCAATCGCATCTGCTAGAAAAATGACAGGATGGATAATGAGAACCTTCAAAACTAGGGAGGCCAAGCCATGATGACACTCTTCAGGTCACTTGTTCTATCTAGGCTGGAATATTGCTGCACTCTAACAGCACCTTTCAAGGCAGGTGAAATTGCCGACCTAGAAAATGTACAGAGAACTTTCACGGCGCGCATAACGGAGATAAAACACCTCAATTACTGGAGTGCTTGAGGTTTCTAAACCTGTATTCCCTGGAATGCAGGAGGGAGAGATACATGATTATATACACCTGGAAAATCCTAGAGGGACTAGTACCGAACTGCACACGAAAATCACTCACTACGAAAGCAAAAGACTTGGCAGACGATGCACCATCCCCCCAATGAAAAGCAGGGGTGTCACTAAGCACGTTAAGAGACCATACAATAAGTGTCAGGGGCCCGAGACTGTTCAACTGCCTCCCAGCACACATAAGGAGGATTACCAACAGACCCCTGGCAGTCTTCAAGCTGGCACTGGACAAGCACCTAAAGTCAGTTCCTGATCAGCCGGGCTGTGGCTCGTACGTTGGTTTGCGTGCAGCCAGCAGCAACAGCCTGGTTGATCAGGCGCTGATCCACCAGGAGGCCTGGTCACAGACCGGGCCGTGGGGGCATTGACCCCCGAAACTCTCTCCAGGTAAACTCCAGGTGTTAGTCAACTGTTGTGGGTCGCATCCTGGGGGACAAGATTAAGGACCCCAATGGAAATAAGTTAGACAGTCCTCTATGATGCACTGGCTTTCTTGGGCTATCCTGGGTGGCTAACCCTCTGGGGTTAATCGTTTCTCGGTAATTGTTTCCTGTTAAGCCACACCAACAGCACACTCTCCACATCTTCCAGTAGTACAGCTGATGGTGGTGCAGCAACAGCAACAGCTGACCATGGTGCAGCAACAGCTGACTGTGGTGCAGAAGCAGCTGACTGTGGTGCAGCAACAGCTGACTGTAGTGCAGCAGCAGATGACTGTGGTGCAGCAGCAGCTGACCGTGGTGCAGCAACAGCTGGCAGTGGTGCATCAGCAGGTGACTGGTGCAGCAACAGCTGACCACGGTGCAGCAACACCTGACTGTGGTATGATAGTATTTCTCACCCTTTTTACCACAGGGTTGGCACTAGAAGCTTTCTTTGGACCCATGGTGTCTTATGTAGCAGTTACAAGCACTATAAACAATGGAATAATGCGAATGTATGCATGCAACCGGCCACCCTAGCTTGTAAACAATGATGGCAGGGAAGCTGAGGCACTAAGGCTGGATGGACAGGTTTGGGAGGAATCATGTTCGACGAGTTTTTTATTGTGAGGCGAGGCAAAATTTTTGCGTTAAAATGTATCGTATAGCGGATTTAACATAATTTGATGCCATCGTATGGCGGGGGTCCACTGTATTACAGTTTTAATAAAATTTTCAACCAATTGACTTTCATTCGTCCTAAACTTTTTTGTGGTTTCCAAATTAATCAATTATAAATTGAAGGTATTAATAAATGATATGAAAACAAAATGTGTGTGACCCTCCTGGGTTTATTGCTTCTTTTTTTATTATAATAATTCCTCTTCAAAGGGGGCTCCCTGGCATGATGAAGAGGCTCTTGGTCTGAGGAACTAGACATTTTGGTCTCTGTCCTCAGACTGAACCTAACTACCCCCAATCCCCTCCTACCCTATCAGATCCTCCATTTTTCCCTTTCCTTCTCCTGGTCACAGACCGGGCCACGGGGGCGTTGACCCCCGGAACTCTCTCCAGGTAAACTCCCCATCCCTCCCCTATTCATTTCCTCTTTTCAGCCTTTGGGATTCTTCCCACAAGCAATCTAGTTCCTAGGTAGGGGGAAGGGTACCAGGGTCCATCCTATACCATTGAGGTCCTTGGTAGTGGTGTAGTTTGCCATGGAATCTGGATCACCTGGGGATGTAATGATCCTTCTCCGGTCTTCCAGGGTGTGGCTTTGGGTGTCTTTTGGGTGACCAGTGTATCTCTGGAAGCCGCCTATTGGATTCCAGGGGGTGGTGGCCAAAGAAGGTATGCTTTGTGGCAGGTGTCTGGCCACCCTCTCCTTTGTCCACTGAGGTGGCTCAGTGGATGTGAGGTTTCTATCCTGGATTGCTGGTTTATTGGCATGAAGGGTAGGGTATAGCACAAGTTCCATGTCACATCTGCACTACTTGTGCTGAGGCCCTCTTGGGCACAGAGAGGGATTTATGGCCATTTTTTGCCTCCTAAGAGCTATTCCTCCATGTTCATCCCCCAAGTCCAACAGAATTTCCAGACATATGTCGATGATATTCTGGAACAACTAGAACTCCAAGAACTTCCCATCCTTAAAGTAGACACTTATGTTCTCTCTGCCCGCAGGCAGAAACGTTACCCTCGCAATGTAGCTCGCTTAACTTTTGACTGTCATGATCTTCCGTCCTCTGTATATATAGCAGGTCACTATTTACTAGTTTGCAAGGTGATCCCTGCACTACAGCAGTGTAGAAATTGCTGGCATTTTGGTCATGCAGCAAAATATTGCAGATCCATTGCCCAATGCCCAGTCTGTGGTGCAGACAACCATTCCAATCCGTCTTGTAGTATCTCTCCCTCTTGCCTTAATTGTCATGAGGCTCACCCATCGTACACTCGCCGGTGCAAAGTTTACTTATATGAGTGTGAAATCCGTTGTCTCAAAGAGACAGAAGGCCTCCAATATGCTATGGCAGTCTCTCATCTATGCCTCCAAGTGAAACTCCCCCATATTTCTTATTCTCGAGTTACTAAACACCTTCCCTCCTCTGGGGTCAGAACTTCTGCAGCCTCCTCTGTGGTCATCCCAACTGCAGTCACCCCTGTCTCTAACTCTTTTGCTGTTCTGGAATCTGAAGTCCCTACCTCAGCACCTCCTCCTGTTCTCGCCTCTTCCTCTTCTCACTCACAAGTTTCTGTGTCTACCAGACCTCGTACAACACTTACTCCCCATTGCCCCTCTCCTCCTGCAAAGTCCAAACCATCCCTATTGTTCAAATTTAATTTCACCCCTCCTTCCCTTTTGCACCCTGCTCATTTTTCCTTCCTGGTCTCTGTACCCAGTTCTTCACCTCTAACTGGCTCTGTTATGAGTGTGGAGGTTCATCCATCTCCTAGTATGATGCCATCTTCCACTGTCCTCTCCCAAGTTCCTCCCTCTTCTGCCCCCTCTCAGGTCACTTCCTCTCCTGATGTCACCAATAAAGCTTTCTCAGTTCCCTCTACTCTTTCATCCCTACCTACTTTGGTACAATTTATTGTTTCCCCAATCTTTACTCACCCTCCTCCTTCCATCTCCAATATTGTACCTCATACAACATCCTTATCCTCAGAAGCACTTGAAGTTATCTCAGAATATATTGAGGGGACAAGACCATTGATGGACACTGATCCACCCCCTGTTCCTCCTCTTCCCTCTTCTACATCTGAGCAACCTCTTTCTTCACAATGTCTCCATCCTTCACTGCTTAAAAGCCTTCCTCTATCTCCATATACAGACTTTCTAACCCATAGATACCTCTACCTTCCACTTTCTTGTATCTTTCTCTTCACAAATCATGGCTTATTTACAGTGGAATATCCGCAGCCTCTGAGGTAACTGGGGTGAGCTCCATGTGTTGCTATCCCGGATTGCCGGTTTACTGGCATGATGGGTAGGGTATGGCACGGGTTCCATGCTGCATCTGCACTACTTGCGGTGCTGAGGTCCTCTTGGGCACGGAAGGAGATTTCTGACCCTTTCATTCCTCCTAGGAACTATCCCTCCCCGGTCCCCCCCCTTTTTTTTCTTTTTTTTATTTTTCTTTTCTTCTTTCTTTCTTTTTCTTAAAAACAAAAAGAAAGAAGTAACCTAACCATGGCAACCCTAGTCCATGAACCTGCTACCCCCGGGCCCCTTATTGATACCGCACCCCGTTCTGACCCCTCCTCGTCTTTGGACCACTCTCCGGACACTCCTCATGCCTCTGTACCTCTTGCCGGTGCTGTTTCCTCACCCGCTTCAGGTACTGAGGCCTCGACTGACTCCTTTGATTTATCTGACCTTCGCTCTCCTCTATGCTTCCGGCCTCTCCCTCTACGGTGCGGCAATTTTCGAATCGCCAGCCCGTTCCACATCGGACCAACTTTGGTCCCACGCCTAAA
The DNA here is from genome assembly GCF_026875155.1 of Cherax quadricarinatus. NCBI lineage: Eukaryota > Metazoa > Arthropoda > Malacostraca > Decapoda > Parastacidae > Cherax > Cherax quadricarinatus. The sequence goes on from NC_069426.1 coordinate 50,404,817, forward strand.
CACCAAAGACAATTACCCGCTGATTATACTTCTCCTACTTCTCGTTCTTCACAGAAAAGATCGACACGTCCTTCACTACCTTTCCACGGTCAGTTTCAGACTGCACAATGGACTAAATTCTTCACTTTACAACCAACTTCCTCTACTGCCTATCTTTCTGACCACAGTATTGGCAAGGCACTCCTATGCCTTGTTAGTAAAGATATTTCTTTTCATGCTCTTAAGAGCGGTACACGCATCATCACTGTACAGAATGCTACCCAAGCTCATGAGCTTCCTCGTCTTTCCCATACCGATACTGTTCCTGTCACTATTGAAAAACATCATTCCCTCAATTCTTGTAGTGGTACTGTCATTCTGCCCCATATCATAGTTCAACAAAGTTTCCAGACATGTGGCACTGACATTCTTGAACAGCTGGACCTCCAAGATCTCCCAATCCTCAAGGTAGACACTTATGTTCTTCCTGCCAGCGGGCGGAGACAATACCTTGCAATGTGGCTCATTTAACTTTTGACAGCCGTGAACTCCAATCCTCAGTTTATGTAGCAGGACATTGGTTACAAGTTCGAAAGGTGATCCCTACACCGCAACAGTGTAGAAATTGCTGGCGATTTGGCCATCCAGCGAAATATTGCAGATCTATCGCCAAATGCCCGATCTGTGGCACCGATGACCATTCTAGTATGTTATGCAATTGACCTCCCTCTTGCCTTAATTGTCATGAGGCTCACCCTTCGTACTCTCACCGTTGTCAAGTCTACTTAAACGAGTGGGAAATCCATTACCTCAAAGAGGCAGAAGGTCTCCCTTATGCCATGGCAGTTTCTCATCTCCGCCTCTAAGGGAGACTACCTCGTGTTTCTTATTCCCATGTTTCAGAACGTCCCCCCAATTCTGGGATCCCATCTTCTGCAACCACCTCTGTGGTTACCTCTCCCATAGTCACTCTTGTATCTAATTCTTTTGCTGTCCTAGGCTCAGACATCCCTACTTCAACGCCTCACTCTGATCTCGCTTCTTCGTGTTCTCCCTCACAAGCCTCAGTAGCAATGAGATCTCATATGACACCTCCTCCTAATCGTCCCTCTACTTCTCAAAAGTCAAAAAAAGGTCCTTTAACCCCTCCTTCCCTTCTTCCACCTCCTCATTTTACCTTCCCTGTTTCTGTACCTGGTTCTTTCCCTCTCACTGGCTCTGTTACAAGTGTAGAGGTTCACCCTCCTCCTCATACTGTACCTTCCTCCCCTGTTCCCTCCCAAGTTTCTTCCTCTTCTGCCACCTCCCAGGTTTCTGCCTCTTCTGTCCCCTTCCATGCTTCTCCAGTTCCCTCCACCCTTTTGCCCCCCCTACCTTGGAACAGTTCATTACAGTTCCAATCTTTACTCATCCTCCCCCTACCATTTCCAATATTGTCTCCCGTACGACATGTCTGAATTCCGAAACACTTTAAGCAATCTCTGAATATATTGCAGAGACCAAACCATCAATGGACACTGATCCACCCTCTGTTCCTTCTCTCTCCTCTGCTCCATCTGCACAACTCCTTTCTTCACAGCGCACTATTCCTTCGCTGCTTGAACATTTTCCACTGCCTCCGCATGTGGACTTTTCTAACCCCTCTAGTCTGTAGGAACCCTTACCTACAGATTTCAGGTATCTTCATCATTGCCAATCATGGCCTATTTACAGTGGAATATATGCGGCCTCAGGGATAATCGGGGTGAGCTTCAGATGTTACTCTCCCAGTTTTCCCTTGTTGGTGTTTGCTTACAGGAACCAAAATTACACTCTGCTGTTATCTCTCCCATCTCAGGCTATAATTTATTGTATTCTTCAGATCCTTTCCCTGATGGGACCTTTAATGAAAGTGCCCATCTTCTATGCACTGATATTCTGTACCATCAGCTATTTGTTCATACTTTGCTGCATTACACAGCAGCCCGTATCCACTTGCATAGGTGGTATACGCCCTATTCTTTATATCTCTCTCCTTCTCGGGCATTATCTATTCCGGATATTGCCTTTCTTGTTTCGTCATTACCGCCACCAATTCTGTTACTTGGTGATTTTAATGCCCACAATTTCCTCTGGGGGGGTCTCACTGTGATTCCCGTGGCATTCAGTTAGGGGCTTTTCTTGCCACCCACCCCCTCCATGTTTTAAATACAGGTACTCACACCCATTTTGATCCTCGGACTCACACTCTCTCTTGCATCGATCTCTCAGTCTGCTCTTTCCCCTGCCCCATTAGACTTCACTTGGTCTGTTCTCCGGACTTACATGACAGCGATCATTTCCCAATCATTCTTACTTCCCCTTCATATTCACCACCTCTTCGCATCCCACGCTGGCAATTTGATCAGGCAAATTGGAGCCTCTACTCACACCTAACTGTCTTTAGAGAGGTTCCATCTTCGTCCTCCATCGATGAGCTTTTATACCTCTTCTCATCCTCCGTTTTAACTGCAGCTCCTAATTGTATACCCCAAACTTCAGGCAGGCATTCTCAGAAATGCGTGCCTTGGTCGTCTCCTGCTTGTGCTCGTGCAGTACGTTTGAAACGCGCTGCATGGGGCAGGTACCGGTACAATAGAACCACAGAGAGACTTCTTGATTTTAAGCAGAAGTGTGCGATCGCTCGCCATGTCATCCGTGACGCTAAATGCACTTGCTGGTGAGATTATGTCTCCACCATCACCTTTGCTTCCTCTATGAGTGCAGTCTGGAAAAAAGTACGAAAACTGAGTAGTAAATATTCTCCTGACCCGGCTCCTGTTCTGCGGGTTGCCGGTGTTGATATAGCAAACCCACTAGATGTTGCCAATGAAATTGGCAATCATCTGGTCCGTATTTCTCAGGGACTCCATCTATGCCCCTCGTTTCTTTCTTCAGAGTCTGCCAGAGAGTTAGCACCCTAGGACTTTTCTTCTCTCGGAGAAGAACAGTATAATGTGCCTTTTACACTTCAAGAACTGGAAGCAATACTCTCAGCTTGCCGATCATCGGCAGCTGGGCCTGACGACATTCATATTCGTATGCTACAACATTTACATCAGTCAGCCCTTGCAGTCCTATTATGCCTTTACAATCTTATTTGGTCACAAGGAGTTTTTCCACATCTGTGGAAATCCGCCATTGTTCTCCCTTTCCACAAACCAGGCACTACGGGACATGAAGCCTCCCACTATCGTCCCATTGCTCTTACCAGTGCAGTTTGCAAAGTGATGGAATGCCTAGTAAATAAACGTTTAGTGTGGTATTTAGAGACACACAACAGTCTCTTCACTCGTCAATATGGCTTTCGTAAGGGACGTTCTACCATAGACCCCTTACTACCCATGGATACGTATGTTCGTAATGCCTTTGCGAATAACCACTCAGTTATTGCCATATTTTTTGAATTTGAGAAGGCATATGACACAACTTGGAGGTATAATATTTTAGCCTAAGCCCACTCAGGCCTTTGAGGCAATCTACCATCCTTCCTTAAGAACTTTTTAACTGACAGACATTTCCGTGTTCAGGTTAATAATGTGCTCTCCCCGGACTTTATCCAAGCTGAAGGTGTCCCCCAGGGATGTGTTCTGAGCACAACACTTTTTCTCCTTCCTATTAATGATTTGGCCTCTAGTCTTCCATCAAATATTTGGTCATCACTATGTTGATGACTTTGCTATTGCCTGTGCAGGCGCTGACTGTCACCTCATTACAGCTTCTCTCCATCATGCAGTCGACCGTGTTTCCAATTAGGCCACCACACATGGGTTTAAATTTTCCAACACTAAAACCCACCAAATTACTTTCACTAGACGCTCTGTCTTCTCTGATCATCCTTTGTACCTCTATGGCTCCTGTATCCCTGAACGTGATACAGTCAAGTTTCTGGGCCTCCTCTTTGACCGTAGGTTATCCTGGAAACCTCACATTACCTCTCTGAAGGCAACTTGTCACAGCCGGCTGAACCTTCTTAAAACCCTTGCTCATCTTTCATTGGGAGCTGATCGTCGAACCCTCCTTCACCTACATTCCACCCTCATTTTATCGAAACTTGATTGTGGGGACCAGATCTATTCAGCAGCATCTCCTGCTACTTTCTCTAGCCATAACCCTATTCATCACCAAGGATTACATTTATGCCTTGATGCTTTTCGCTCTTTCCCTGTCGAGAACCTCTATGCAGAGGCGAACGTTCCATCCTTATCCGATCGTCGTGATGCCCATTGCCTTCGCTACTATGTACGCTCTCATGATCTCCGCAGTCCTTCCATTTATAGAATGGTCACTGATATTAGTAGATATTCTTTATTTGTTCGCCGCCCCTGTTTACTCCATCCCTTCTCTCTTCGCTTTCATTCGCTCTTTTCTTCTCTTGAATTACCACCTTTCTATGTTCATGTAGCATCTCACTTTTCTCTACCTCCCTGGGAAGTTCCAGCTGTTCGAGTCTGTTCTTTCTCTCTCCCTTGCTCGAAAGCCCAACTGTCTACGGTCACTTCCCACTCTTTTTTTCTTTACCACTTTCACTCTCATTCTCATGCCATTGCTGTGTACACAGATGGCTCTAAGTCTTCTGATGCCATAGGATTCGCAGCAGTGTTTCCGGACAGTGTCGTACGAGGGCATTTACTATCTTCAGCTTGCATTTTTATTGCTGAATTGTATGTCATCCTTGCATCACTTATCCGTATTGCATCTATGCCTGTGTCATCATTTGTGGTTGTCTCAGACTCCCTTAGTGCTTTACAGGCTATACAGAAATTTGATGCACCTCACCCCTTAGTCCTCCATATCCAACTTTGGCTATGCCACATCTTTACCAAGCATAAAGATATTGTTTTTTGTTGGGTCCCTGGTCATGTTGATGTAGAGGGCAATGAACAGGCAGACACTGCTGCACAGTCAGCAGTACATGACCTACCAGTTTCATATAGAGGTATTCAATTTACGGACTATTTTGCTGCAATATCTTCCCACCTTCACACCCGTTGGCAACAACGTTGGTCTACTAAGCTTGGCAACAAACTTCAATCTATTAAACCGAGTATAGGTTACTGGCCGTCTTCTTATCACCAGTGTCGAGGTTGGGAGACTACTCTCTCCCATCTTCGCATTGGCCATATTCGTCTTACTCATGGATATCTCATGGAGAGGCGCCCTGCTTCTCTCAGTGAGAATTGACAAGCTCCATTATCAGTCTGCCACATTCTGTTGAACTGCCCACATTATCAACGAGAATGCAGAATTTACCTCCGTCGTCATCTTCGCTCCGCTGCTCTCTCTTTACCTTCCCTTATCGCTGATGGACCCACCTTTCATCCGGACTCTCTCATTGACTTTTTGACAACAACTGACTTACTTCACAAATTCTGATACCTTCAGCCCTTTCTACTTCAATCTCTTGCTACCCTCTACCCCCGTACTATCCCCTGCCCCGCTGTTTTCTGTAACCTACTGATCATCCCTCCTCCCTTCTGCCATCCAATACCCTCGCTTCCTTCCCTAACCTGCAGCACTGTATAGCCCTTGAGGCTTAGCACTTCTTTTTTATTATAATAATAATCTGGTTGTGTGACCCATTCTGTACTGTTTTTCATATCGGTGTTTTGTATTTATGGATTTGAGAATTCTGGGTGTTAGCCAGGGACTGTTCAGTCTCTTAGCTGTCATCTATTTAGTTTTTTTAGGGCAGTGCTTGTTATAGAGGTATTGGGTCGTTTTTAGAAAATTATTAATACATTCGTCAATATCTGTATAGATTTCTAGCTCAGTGTGCCAGTCAATGTTTGTTACTGCTGTTGTGAAGTTATTAATGGCTGCCTCATTGTGAAGTCTGAAGGTGACTTTAGTAGTGTCTTGGTGTAATTTACCAAGAGTTGTTATGAGGAAAGTAGAGTAGTGGTCAGTGGTATTTTCTGTAATTATGCCTGATTTTAAAGGTGATATGGTGTTGGTCCAGATGTGGTCAAGTAGGGAAACACTAGTCTCTGTAACTCTTGTAGGTTTTGTTACTGTTGGTAGCAACATGCAGTTACTCATTGTGTTTGTGAATTCAGTAATGTGTGAGTCCTGGTCTTGCAGGAGATTTATATTAAAGTCACCTGAGAGTAGTAAGTGATCTTTGTTCATGCGTGCATCAGTTATCATTCTTCCTAGGTTTTGACTAAATTGGCTAATGTTTGACTGTGGAACTCTGTAGATGTTTATCAATGTGAGTTTTTGTAGGTATTTGGATTTGAATTTAGCTATTATATATTCCCCATGTTCATCCCTTGTGCAAGTATTAATGATACATTCTAGTTGGTCTGAGTAGTATATAGCTGTGCCACCCCCTTGTTGGTCTGGCCTACAGTTGTGTATGGCTGTGTAACCAGGAATGGCATAGACATCTGTAGTATCAGGCTTTAGCCAGGTTTCAGTTAGTGTAATGATGGACATATTGGCATGCAGGGAATTTAGTAATGCTATGAGGTCATCGTAATGCTTGCTTAAAGATCTGATATTGTAGTTAAAGACAGTTATGTTGTTGTTGGCTCTGAGGAGTGCCTTTGATTGTTCTGCTGTGTAGTAATTACAGTAACTGTTTGATTCATTTAAGTCATTAAATAAAAGGTTGGAATCAGGATCAATGCTTGTAATCATAAGATTTGTAGTGAATCTATAGTTAGAAATAAGTATAAAACAAAGTAAATAGTCTAAAGGTAAAAAATAGCACCTGAATTATTTAACAAATGTAAAAATAATGAGCTAAGGTAGTTTTTTAAAGCTAATATAAAGGAGACAATATAAAAGGGACTAAAATAATTTGTGGTGAACAAATAAAGTGATGATCAAATAATGGAGCTTGGGAATATGATAGTAGGTAGTACTCCAAAGGTAATTCTTTAAAGTTAGAATTAGGGAAAAACAATATAAAAGGGACTAATATAAGTTGTGGTGAACAATAAATTGGTAATCAAATAAATGTGCTTTGTAATATAATGGCAAAATTGTGGACTTGTTACACTTTAGCACCTGAGAATAGCACCTTGATTATTTGCTGGGGAGTCACTTATTTCTTACCGCTAAGCATGCTGAAAAAGGACAACTGAAGTGGCATTCCCACAATGCACCACTGGCTCCTTGATTTTTTTTATATGGTGCACACTGACCATGGAGACCCATTCTCTCGCATGTGGGCGTACCAGCTTTCTCCTGCTTGATTTGAGGCCGCTAGAATTTATGCATATAGATACGTCAAACACGGTATCTCCTATGATGTATTTATATGACTGTGACAGTCAAAGGGTTAAAAGGAGAATCTTTTGTTTTTCCTTTTGGGCCACCCCACCTCGGTGGGATACGGCCAGTGTGTTGAAAGAAAAGAAAGATATATACGGTGGAACCTTGACATGTGAGTGCCCCAACATGCGAGTTTTTTGAGATACAATCCGTCAGTCGGTCGATTTTTTGCTCTGAGTTAAGAGCCAACATTTAATTTATGAGCCAGCTACCCTCCCCCCCTGCTTCCCCCCTCAACCCAAAACCTGGACACCTCTCTTGTTTATCTATAATTTCATGTTTAATTCCATGGAAATCATCCTCTTTTTCTTCTCAGCACTGTCCTTTACACTTACATTCTTATGACCCATGGTTACAAAAGTGAAATTTGCCCAACTGACTGTAAAAATGTAAGCTAAGCAGGAGAGAACTGCTGCCACAGGTAGGTAAACACTGCATTGAGTTGGCTTCATTCTGAAGCTCTCCTTGTTATAATTGTTATAATAATGTATTATGATTATTAATTTAGGGAACTGAAGCTCTATTGTTATTGTAATAATTATTATAATTATTATTATTGATTATTTAGGGAACTGAAGCTCTATCATTATAATAATTATTATTTTTGTTATTATTAATATTATTAATAATTTTAGAGAACATGAGCACATATCCAGTTCCCTACATTAACCCTTTGAGGGTCGACAGGCCCTCTCCGAAACTCGTTCACAGGGTCGGCCAAATTTAAAAAAAAAAAAAAATTATTTTCTCTTATGAAAAGACAGAGAATCTTTTCCCGATCATAAAGACACCAAAAGTTTGAAATTTGATAGAAAACTTACGGAATTATGCTCTCGCAAAGTTAGCGGTCTCGGCGATGTTTACGCATCGGCGATTTTGCCCACTTTGAGCCCCATTTTCGGCCAATTTCACTGTACTAGTCGACAAAAAACATGAATATTTCGCTAGAACTCCATTTTTTCTATCGAATGGGTGCAAGAAACCACTCATTTATGAAATTCAACTATCCAGTACAGTGGTCAGAATTTAGCAATTTTGCCAATTTCACACAAAATTTCAAAAGATGCCAATTTCCGAATAGGGTCCAGAATAAACAGAAAGACATTCCTGGCACTAAAATGACATTTCCTCTAGTCATTAGTCACGTCTCAAGGCCCCTCTTATATTCTTTTGCTTTCCACTTTGAATTTTTATTTTCACAAAAAATATAAGATTTACTGTTATGCAGACTACTGCATTAGTGTAAAAAATGGTATAAATATTATTGGTGCACTTGTGAAAGAATATTAGACTCACAAGTTGACGTGTATTGCACGCTTGACACGATTTGTTTACTTTTGAAGTTTGGTAAAATCGAACATTTCTGCTACTTTGAGCTCAATTTCAAGGCACCTTTCATTGTAAAACCAGTCAAAATCATCTCAATTTCTGTAATATGTCTTCCATTCTATAAAATGAGACCAAGAAAACTAGAATACAACAATAAATACCATACGAAAATACACTGCAAAGTCGCTGATTTATTAAAAAAAAATGGTCAAAGTTTTTTTTTTCTCATTATGCACTGTGTGCTGCAGGATTTTTTTTAGACTGTGCACACTGACCACATAGACCCATTCCTTCATATGAAGGCCTACCAGCTTTCTCCCACTAGATTTGAGGCCGCTAGAATTTATGAGTACTAGTACGTCAAAAACCCCTACGCGTAAGACGTACTAGTACGACGAAAACCCTCAAAGGGTTAAGAGCCCCTCACCAGCACCAAGGTTCCTTCACACTGGTGAGGGGCTCTTGATCTAGGGAATTGGATATATGCTCTTGTTCCTTAAATAAATAATAATATTAGTAATAATAACAATTACAATAATGAAAAAGCTTTAGTTCTCTAAATTATCAATGATAATAAATAATAATAATTATTATTAGTGCAATGATATTAGAGCTTGTTCCCTAAATTAATAGTAACAATAATAATTATTATAACAATAAAGCTTCAGTTCCCTAAATTATCAATAATAATAATAATAATAATAATAATTATTATTATTTTACAATAACGATAAAGCTTCATTTCCCCAAATTATTAATAATAATAATAATGTACATAATACGTACATAATAATATTTCAGAATCCTGCCGCTAGTTGGCGCAGCTGATGTTTACATCGCTGTCGAAGCAATTCTCTCCTGATTTGCTTACAATTTTTACAGTCATTTGGCCAAATTTCACTTTTCTAACCATGAGTCCTAAGAAAATAAGTGTAAAGGACAGTGCTGAGAAGAAAAAGATGATGATTTTCATGGAATTAATGCATGAAATCATAGATAAACATATGCAAGGTGCATGAGTTGTGGATTTAGCCAGACAATACCAGCACAGTACATCTACTGTATGTACCACTCAAGGAAGGTTCCTTATGTTGGTGAGAGGCTCTTGATTTAGGGAATTGGGTCTGTGCTCCAGTTCCCCGAATTAAGCCTGAATGCCTTCCACATCACCCCAGGCACTGTATAATCCTACGGGTTTAGCGCTTCCCTTGATTATAATAATAATAATTTACTATTTGTATGATACTAAAGCAGCAGGATTCGTTAAAGGCTGTAGTGCCAGCCAAGGGCATTACAGTAATGTCTAAGCTGCAAACCTCTGTCCATGAAAAGATGGAGAAGTTGCTGCTGACGTGGTTGAGAGAGAAGCAGCTCGCAGGAGATACCATATCAGTTATGTTCAGTGATTAAATAAAACAAATTGTATCAATTATGTTCAATGTGTAAGTACATATACAGTGGACCCTCACATAACGCTATTAATCCGTTCCTGAGATCTCAATGTTAGGCGAATTAATTTTCCCCATAAGAAATAATGGAAATCAAATTAATCCGTGCAAGACACCCAAAAGTATGAAAAAAAAAAAATTTTACCACATGAAATATTAATTTTAATACACACAAACTGAAGAAGACATGCACAGTTACATGACACTTACCTTTATTGAAGATCTGGTGATGACTGATGGGATGGGAGGAGGGGAGAGTGTTGATGGTCTTAGTGTTTAGAAGGGGAATCCCCTTCCATTAGGACTTTAGGTGTCAAGTCCTTTTCCGGGGTTACTTTCCTTCTTCTTTTAATGCCACTAGGATCAGTTTCAGAGTCACTGGACTTCTGTCACACAACATATCTGTCCATAGAGGTCTGTACCTCTAGTTCCTTTATGACTTTCCTAAAGTGTTTCACAACATTGTCAGTGTAATAGTCACCAGGTTTGCACTTCAAGCCACTTTGCACACATTTCCTTGATCTCTTTTTTCAATTCCATACTAGTTCTCACCCTTTTTACCACAGGGATGGCACTAGAAACTTTCTTGGGGTCCAAGGTGACATATTTTGCAGCTACAAGCACTAAAAACACTGGGATAATGTGAAATGTACCAAATGTATACATAGATGCGACAGCACTGGCTGGCTTGTAAACACTGGCGCTCAGGCCACACGTGGACACATCTTGAACGAATTGCATAGGGTGAGTTTTTTAGCATTAGCTGAGGCAAAAGTTTTGCGATAAAATGTATCGTATGCTGGATTTAACGTTAGGTGATGGTGAGGGTACACTGTACTTGAATATGATGCTATTATCAACTATACGGCTTATTTGTCTATCACAATTCATCTAATGTGGCATAATAAACAATGTAATTAACACAGAAACATGATATATACTCTAGAATTAATAAAATAGGCCATAATACAGTGGCAGAGGCAGGGGTGAAGATGTCCGCCATTTCCTGTGTGTATATACTGAGAGTATCTTCCCGTGCTCTTATTGTAAGAGAAAACAGACTATTTTTTGAGGCTAACAGCAATAGATCACTATTTTTCTAAGGAAAACACTGAAAATATCATATATAAACACATAATAAATCATAATATACTACAGAATGTAAAGAAATAATAAACTGTTTATATAAAGTGTACAGTGGACCCTAGCAATACATTTTAATGCAAAAGTTTTGCCTTGCCTAGCGTTAAAAAACTTGCTCAACGCGAGTCGTCCGAGACACGTCCATGTGCGGCCTGAGCCAGCCTCACTTGTTCCACCGGTGGCATTGTTTACAAGCCAGCCTCCGTGGTCACATCCAAGCATACAATTGGAACATTTCGTATTATTACAGCGTTTTTAGTGATTTCACCTGCAAAATAAGTGTCCATGGGCCCCAAGAAAGCTTCTAGTGCCAACCCTACAGGAATAAGGGTGAGAATTACTATGGATATGAAGAAAGAGATGATTGCTAAGTATGAAAGTGGAGTGCGTGTCTCCCAGCTGGCCAGGTTGTATAGTAAACCCCAATCAACCATCGCTACTATTGTGGCCATGAAAACGACAATCAAGGAAGCTATTCTTGCCAAAGGTGCAACTTCGTTTTCGAAACTGAGATCGCAAGTGATAGAAGATGTTGAGAGACTGTTATTGGTGTGGATAAACGAAAAACAGATAGCAGGAGATAGCATCTCTCAAGCAATCATAAGTGAAAAGGCTTGGAAGTTGCATGAGGATTTAATTAGAAAAATACCTGCAACTAGTGAAGATGTGAGTGAATTTAAGGGCAGCAAAGGTTGGTTTGAGAGATTTAAGAAGCATAGTGGCATACATAGTGTGATATTGCATGGTGAGGCTTCCAGATCGGACCAAAACGCAACTGAAAAATATGTGCATGAATTCAAGGAGTACATAGAAAGTGAAGGACTGAAACCTGAACAAGTGTTTAATTGTGACGAAACAGGCCTGTTTTGGATGAAAATGCCAAGCAGGACCTACATTACTCAGGAGGAAAAGGCACTCCCAGGACATAAGCCTATGAAAGACAGGCTTACTCTGTTAATGTGTGCCAATGCTAGTGGTGATTGCAAAGTGAAGCCTTTATTGGTGTATCACTCTGAAACTCCCAGAGCGTTCAGGCAAAAGAATATCCTCAAGGTTAATTTGTGTGTGCTGTGGAGGGCAAACAGTAAGGCATGGGTCACTAGGGACTTTTTCTATGACTGGTTACACCATGCATTTGCCCCCACTGTGAAAAATTACATAATTGAAAATAAATTAGACCTTAAGTGCCACCTGGTGTTAGACAATGCCCCTGCTCATCCTACAGACTTATCAGAGCGACTTTGTGGGGACATGAGCTTCATTAAGGTCAAGTTTTTGCCTCCTAATACCACTCCTCTCCTGCAGCCCATGGACCAGCAGGTCATTGCAAACTTCAAAAAACTGTACACAAAAGCTCTGTTTGAAAGGTGCTTTGTAGTGTTTTGGAGAGATCACTTTAATATCCTCAATTGTGTAAACCTTATAGGTAAGGCTTGGGAGGGAGTGACTATGAGGACCTTGAACTTTGCTTGGAAGAAACTGTGGCCAGAATATGTAGACAAAAGGGATTTTGAAGGATTTGAGGCTAACCCTGAGAAGCCTATGCCAGTTGAGGAATCAATTGTGGCATTGGGGAAGTCCTTGGGGTTGGAGGTTAGTGGGGAGGATGTGGAAGAGTTGGTGGATGAGGACAATGAAGAACTAGCCACTAATGAGCTGCTAGATCATCTTCAACAGCAAGAGGCCACACCTGAGGAAAATTGCTTTGGAGGAGGGGAGAGAGAAATTGAACAAGTTGCCTACTTCATAGATTAAGGAAATACGTGCAATGTGCCTTAAAGCACAAACCTTTATGGATGAAAATCACCCTCAGACAGCTATTGCAAGCCGTGCTGGTGACTATTACACTGACAATGTTGTGAAACACTTTAGGAAAGTCATAAAGGAACTAGAAGTACAGACCTCTATGGACAGATATGTTGTGTGACAAAAGTCCAATGACTCTGAAGCTGGTCCTAGTGGCATTAAAAGAAGAAGGAAAGTAACCCCGGAAAAGGTCTTGATTCCCCTTCTAAACACTAAGACCATCAACACTCTCCCCTCCTCCCATCCTATCAGTCATCACCAGATCTTCAATAAAGGTAAGTGTAGATGAATGGTTCAGAGAACCGACATGTTGATAAATTAGACACATGTGCAACTCTTGGGTATCTTTATTGAGGAAACGTTTCGCCACACAGTGGCTTCATCAGTCCATACGTAGGAGAAACTTGAACAGGAGGAGAATGAGGTAATCAGTCCCTCAACCTTGAGTCGATGGACTGAACACATCGACTCAAGGTTGAGGGACTGATTACCTCATTCTGCTCCTGTTCTTCAAGTTTCTCCTACGTATGGACTGATGAAGCCACTGTGTGGCGAAACGTTTCCTCAATAAAGATGCCCAAGAGTTGCACATGTGTCTAATTTATCAAAGGTAAGTGTCATGTAACTGTGCATGTCTTCTTCAGTTTGTGTGTATTAAAATTAATATTTCATGTGGTAAAAAAATTTTTTTTCATACTTTTGGGCGTCTTGCACAGATTAATTTGATTTCCATTATTTCTTATGGGGAAAATTAATTCGCCTAACATTGAGCTCTCAGAAACAGATTAATAGTGTTATGTGAGGGTCCACTGTATATGTACTTACACATTGAACATAATTGATACAATTTGTTTTATTTAATTACTGAACATAACTGATATGGTATCTCCTGCGAGCTGTTTCTCTCTCAACCACGTCAGCAGCAACTTCTCCATCTTTTCATGGACAGAGGTTTGCAGCTTAGACATTATTGTAATGCCCTTGGCTGGCACTACAGCCTTTAACGAATCCTGCTGCTTTAGTATCGTACAAATAGTAAATTATTATTATTATAATCAACTGAAGCGATAAACCCGTAGGATTATACAGTGCCTGGGGGGACGTGGAAGGCATTCAGGCTTAATTCGGGGAACTGGAGCACAGATCCAATTCCCTAAATCAAGAGCCTCTCACCAACATCAAGGAACCTTCCTTGAGGGGTACATACAGTAGATGTACTGCACTGGTATTGTCTGGCTAAATCCACAACTCATGCACCTTGCATATGTTTATCTATGATTTCATGCATTAATTCCATGAAAATCATCATCTTTTTCTTCTCAGCACTGTCCTTTACACTTATTTTCTTAGGACTCATGGTTAGAAAAGTGAAATTTGGCCAAATGACTGTAAAAATTGTAAGCAAATCAGAAGAGAACTGCTTCGACAGCGACGTAAACATCAGCTGCGCCAACTAGCGGCAGGATTCTGAATTATTATTATGTACGTATTATGTACATTATTATTATTATTATTAATAATTTGGGGAACTGAAGCTCTATCGTTATTGTAAAATAATAATAATTATTATTATTATTATTATTATTGATAATTTGGGGAACTGAAGCTTTATTGTTATAATAATTATTATTGTTACTATTAATTTAGGGAACAAGCTCTAACATCATTGCAGTAATAATAATTATTATTGTTTATTATTATTGATAATTTAGAGAACTATAGCTCTGTCATTATTATAATTATTATTATTACTATTATTGTTATATATTTAGGGAACAAGAGCATATATTCAATTCCCTAGATCAAGAGCCCCTCACCAGTGTGAAGGAACCTTGGTGCTGGTGAGGGGCTCTTAATGTAGGGAACTGGATGTGCTCAAGTTCTCTAAATTATTAATAATATTAATAATAACAAAAATAATAATAATTATTATAATGATAGAGCTTCAGTTCCCTAAATTATCAATAATAATAATTATAATAATAATTACAATAACAATAGAGCTTCAGTTCCCTAAATTAATAATCATAATACATTATTATAACAATTACAATAAGGAGAGCTTCAGAATGAAGCCAACTCAATGCAGTGTTTACCTACCTGTGGCAGCAGTTCTCTCCTGCTTAGCTTACATTTTTACAGTCAGTTGGGCAAATTTCACTTTTGTAACCATGGGTCATAAGAATGTAAGTGTAAAGGACAGTGTTGAGAAGAAAAAGAGGATGATTTCCATGGAATTAAACATGAAATCATAGATAAACAAGAGAGGTGTCCAGGTTTTGGGATGAGGGGGAAAGCAGGGGGGGGGAGGGTAGCTGGCCCATAACTCAAATGTTGGCTCTTAACTCAGAGCAAAAAATCAACCGACTGATGGCTTGTATCTCAAAAATCTCGCTTGTTGGGGCACTCAAAGTCAAGGTTCCACCGTATATATCTTTCTTTTCTTTCAACACACTGGCCGTATCCCACCGAGGCGGGGTGGCCCAAAAGGAAAAACAAAAGATTCTCCTTTTAACCCTTTGACTGTCACGGTCATATAAATACGTCATAGGAGATACAGTGTTTGACGTATCTATACGCATGAATTCTAGAGGCCTCAAATCAAGCAGGAGAAAGTCGGTAGGCCCACATGCGAGAGAATGGGTCTCCATCGTCAGTGTGCACCATATAAAAAAAATCAAGGAGCCAGTGGTGCATTGTTGGAATGCCATTTCAGTTGTCCTTTTTCTGCATGCTTAGCAGTAAGAAATATGTGACTCCCAAGCAAATAATCAAGGTGCTATTCTCAGGTGCTAAAGTGTAATAAGTTCACAATTTTGCCATTATATTCCAAAGCTCATTTATTTGATTACCAATTTATTGTTCACCACAACTTATATTAGTCCATTTTATATTGTTTTCCCTAATTCTAACTTTAAAGAATTACCTTTAAAGTACTACCTACTATTATATTCCCAAGCTCCATTATTTGATCATCACTTTATTTGTTCACCACAAATTATTTTAGTCCCTTTTATATTGTCTCCTTTATTTTAGCTTTAAAAAACTACCTTAGCTCATTATTTTTACATTTGTTAAATGATTCAGGTGCTATTTTTTAGCTTTAGACTATTTACTTTGTTTTATACTTAATTCTAACTATAGATTCACTACAAATCTTATGATTACAAGCATTGATCCTGATACCAACCTCTTATTTAATGACTTAAATGAATCAAACAGTTACTGTAATTACTACACAGCAGAACAATCAAAGGCACTCCTCAGAGCCAACAACAATATAACTGTCTTTAACTACAATATCAGATCTTTAAGCAAGCATTACGATGACCTCACATCATTACTAAATTCCTTGCATGCCAATATGTCCATTATTACACTAAATGAAACCTGGCTAAAGCCTGATAGTACAGATGTCTATGCCATTCCTGGTTACACAGCCATACACAACTGTAGGCCAGACCAACAAGGGGGTGGCACAGCTATATACTACTCAGACCAACTAGAATGTATCAATAATACTTGCACAAGGGATGAACATGGGGAATATATAATAGCTAAATTCAAATCCAAATACCTACAAAAACCTCTCACATTGATAAACATCTACAGAGTTCCACAGTCAAACATTAGCCAATTTAGTCAAAACTTAGGAAGTATGATAACTGATGCACGCATGAACAAAGATCACTTACTACTCTCAGGTGACTTCAATATAAATCTCCTGCAAGACCAGTACCCACACGTTACTAAATTCACAAACACAATGAGTAACTGCATGTTGCTACCAACAGTAACAAACCTACAAGAGTTACAGAGACTAGTGTTTCCCTACTTGACCACATGTGGACCAACATCATATCACCTTTAAAATCAGGCATAATTACAGATAATACCACAGACAATTACCCTACTTTCCTCATAACAACTCTTGGTAAATTACCCAAGACACTACTAAAGTCACCTTCAGACTTCACAAAGAGGCAGCCATTAATAACTTCACAACAGCAGTAGCAAACATTGACTGGCACACTGAGCTAGAAATCTATACAGATATTGACGAATGTATTAATAATTTTCTAAAAAAGACCCAATACCTCTATAACAAACACTGCCCTAAAAAACTAAATAGATGACAGCTAAGAGACTGAATAGTCCCTGGCTAACACCCAGAATTCTCAAATCCATAAATACAAAACACCAATATGAAAAACAGTACAGAATGGGTAACATAACAAGATTATTATAATCAAAAAGAAGCGCTTAGCCACAAGGGCTATACAGCGCTGCAAGTTAGGGAAGGAAGCGAGGGTATTGGATGGCAGAAGGGAAGAGGGATGATCAGTAGGTTACAGAAAACAGCGGGGCAGGGGATAGTACGGGGGTAGAGGGTAGCAAGAGATTGAAGTAGAAAGGGCTGAAGGTATCAGAATTTGTGAAGTAAGTCAGTTGTTGTCAAAAAGTCAATGAGAGAGTCCGGATGAAAGGTGGGTCCATCAGCGAGAAGGGAAGGTAAAGAGAGAGCAGCGGAGCGAAGACGATGAAGGAGGTAAATTCTGGGTGCTCGTTGATAAAGTGGGCAGTCCAACAGAATGTGGCTGACTGATAATGGAGCTTGGCAATTCTCACAGAGAGGAGCAGGGCGCCTCTCCATGAGATGTCCATGAGTAAGACGAGTATGGCCAATGCGAAGACGGGAGAGAGTAGTCTCCCAACCTCGACACTGGTGATAAGAAGACGGCCAGTAACCTGTACTCGTTTTAATAGATTGAAGTTTGTTGCCGAGCATAGTAGACCAACGTTGTTGCCAATGGGTGTGAAGGTGGGAAGATATTGCAGCAAAATAGTCCTGAAACACTGCTGCGAATCCTACACCGTCAAAAGACTAAGAGCCATCTGTGTACACAGCAATGGCATGAGAATGAGAGTGAAAGTGGTCAAGAAAAAGAGAGCGGGAAGCCACCGTAGACAGTTGGGCTTTCGAGCAAGGGAGAGAGAAAGAACAGACTCGAACAGCTGGAACTTCCCAGGGGAATAGGGAAAAGTGATATGCTACATGAACATAGAAAGGTGGTAATTGAAGAGAAGACAAGAGCGAATGAAGGCGAAGAGAGAAGGGACGGAGTAAACAGGGGCGGCCAACAAATAAAGAATGTCTACTAATATCAGTGACCATTCTATAAATGGAAGGATTGCGGAGATCATGAGAGCGTACATAGTAGCGAAGGCAATGGACATCACGGCGATCAGATAAGGATGAAACATTCGCTTCTGCATATAGGCTCTCGACAGGGGAAGAGCGAAAAGCACCAAGGCATAACTTAATCCTTGGTGATGAATAGGGTTAAGGCTAGAGAGAGTAGCAGGAGATGCCGATGAATAGATCTGGTCACCATAATCAAGTTTCAATAAAATGAGGGTGGAATGTGGGTGAAGGAGGGTTCGACGATCAGCTCCCCATGAAAGATGAGCAAGGGTTTTAAGAAGGTTCAGCCGGCAGTGACAAGTTGCCTTCAGAGAGGTAATGTGAGGTTTCCATGATAACCTACGGTCAAAGAGGAGGCCCAGAAACTTGACTGTATCACGTTCAGGGATACAGGAGCCATAGAGGTACAAAGGATGATCGGAGATGACAGAGAGTCTAGTGAAAGTAATTTGGTGGGTTTTAGTGTTGGAAAATTTAAACCCATGTGTGGTGGCCCAATTGGAAACATGGTCGACTGCATGCTGGAGAGAAACTGTAATGAGGTGACAGTCAGCGCCTGCACAGGCAATAGCGAAGTCATCAACATAGAGTGATGACCAAATATTTGATGGAAGACTAGAGGCCAAATCATTAATAGCAAGGAGAAAAAGTGTTGTGCTCAGAACACATCCCTGGGGGACAACTTCAGCTTGGATAAAGTCCGGGGAGAGCATATTATTAACCCAAACATGGAAATGCCTGTCAGTTAAAAAGTTCTTAAGTAAGGATGGTAGATTGCCTCGAAGGCCTAAGGAGTGGGCTTAGGCTAAAATATTATACCTCCAAGTTGTGTCATATGCCTTCTCAAGATCAAAAAATATGGCAATAACTGAGTGGTTATTCACAAAGGCATTACGAACATAAGTATCCAAGTGTAGTAAAGGGTCTATGGTAGAACGTTGCTTACGAAAGCCATATTGACGAGTGGAGAGACTATTGTGTGTCTATAAATACCACACTAAACGTCTATTTACTAGGTGTTCCATTACTTTGCAAACTGCACTAGTAAGAGCAATGGGACGATAGTGGGAGGCTTCATGTCCCGTAGTGCCTGGTTTGCAGAAACGGAGAACAATGGCGGATTTCCACAGCTGTGGAAGAACTCCTTGTGACCAACTAAGATTGTAAAGGCGTAATAGGACTGCAAGGGCTGTCTGATGTAAATGTTGTAGCATACGAATATGAATATCGTCGGGCCCAGCTGCCGATGATCGGCAAGCTGAGAGTGTTGCCTCCAGTTCTTGAAGTGTAAAAGGCACATTACACTGTTCTTCTCTGAGAGAAGAAAAGTCCAAGGGTGCTAACTCTCTGGCAGACTTTGAGGAAAGAAATGAAGGGCATAGATGGAGTCCCTGAGAAATATGGACCAGATGATTGCCAATTTCATTGGCAACATCTAGTGGGTTTGCTATATCAACACCGGCAACCCGCAGAACAGGAGCCGGGTCAGGAGAATATTTACTACTCAGTTTTCGTACTTTTTTCCAGACTGCACTCATAGAGGAAGCAGAGGTGATGGTGGAGACATAATCTCGCCAGGAAGTGCATTTACCATCATGGATGACACTGCGAGCGATCGCACGCTTCTGCTTAAAATCAAGAAGTCTCTCTGTGGTTCCATTGTACCGGTACCTGCCCCATGCAGCACTTTTCAAACGTATTGCACGAGCACAAGCAGTAGACCACCAAGGCACGCATTTCTGAGAATGCCTGCCTGAAGTTTGGGGTATACAATTAGAAGCTGCGGTTAAAACAGAGGACGAGAAGAGGTGTAAAAGCTCAATGATGGAGGACGAAGAAGGAACCTCTCTAAAAAACAGTTAGGTGTGAGTAAAGGCTCCAGTTTGCCTGATCAAATTGCCAGCGTGGGATGCGAAGAGGTGGGGAATATGAAAGGGAAGTAAGAATGATTGGGAAATGATTGCTGTCATGTAAGTCCGGGAGAACAGGCCAAGTGAAGTCTAATGCGGCAGAGGAAGAGCAGACTGAGAGATCGATGCAAGAGAGAGTATGAGTCCGAGGATCAAAATGGGTGTGAGTACCTGTATTTAAAACATGGAGGGGGTGGGCAGCAAGAAAAGCCTCTAACTGAATGCCACGGGAATCACAGTGAGACCTCCCCCCAGAGGAAATGGTGGGCATTAAAATCGCCAAGTAACAGAATCGGTGGCGGTAATGACGAAACAAGAAAGGCAATATCTGGAATAGATAATGCCCGAGAAGGAGAGAGATATAAAGAACAGAACATATACCACCTATGCAAGTGGATACAGGCTGCTGTGTAATGCAGCAAAGTACGAACAAATAGCTGATGGTACGGAATATCAGTGCGTAGAAGAAGGGCACTTTCATTAAAGGTCCCATCAGGGAAAGGATCTGAAGAATACAATAAATTATAGCCTGAGATTGGAGAGATAACAGCATAGTGTAATATTGGTTCCTGTAAGCAAACACCAGCAGGGGAAAACTGAGAGAGTAACATCTGAAGCTCACCCCGATTACCCCTGAGGCTGCATATATTCCACTGTAAATAGGCCATGATTGGCAATGATAAAGATACCTGAAATCTGCAGGTAAGGGTTCCTATGGACTAGAGGGGTTAGAAAAGTCCACATGCGGAGGCAGCGGAAAACGTTCAAGCAGCGAAGGAATGGTGCGCTGTGAAGAAAGGAGTTGCGCGGATGGAGCAGAGGAGAGAGAAGGAACAGAGGGTGGATCAGTGTCCATTGATGGTTTGGTCTCTGCAATATATTCAGAGATTGCTTCAAGTGTTTTGGAATTCAGAGACGTCGTATGGGAGACATTATTGGAAATGGTAGGGGGAGGATGAGTAAAGATTGGAACTGTAATGGACTGTACCAAGGTAGAGGGGGGTGAAAGGGTTCAGGGAACTGGAGAAGAAGTGTGGAAGGGGACAGAAGAGGCAGAAACCTGGGAGGTGACAGAAGAGGAAGAAACTTGGGAGGGAACAGGGGATGAAGGTACAGTACGAGGAGGAGGGTGAACCTCTACACTTGTAACAGAGCCAGTGAGAGGGGAAGAACCAGGTACAGAGACAGGGAAGGTGAAATGAGGTGGAAGAAGGGAAGGAGGGGTTAAAGGACCTTTTTTTTGACTTCTGAGAAGAAGAGGGACGATTTGGAGGAGGTGTCATACGAGATCTCGTCAATACTGAGGTTTGTGAGGGAGAACACGAAGAAGCGAGATCAGACTGAGGCGTTGAAGTAGGGATGTCTGAGGCTAGGACAGCAAAAGAATTAGATACAGAAGTGACTATGGGAGAGGTAACCACAGAGGAGGCTGCAGAAGATGGGACCCCAGAAGTGGGGGGACGTTTTGAAACACGGGAATAAGAAACACGAGGTGGTCTCCCTTGGAGGCGGAGATGAGAAACTGCCATGGCATAAGGGAGACCTTTTGCCTCTTTGAGGTAACGGATTTCCCGCTCCTTTAAGTAGACTTGGCATCGGCGAGAGTACGAAGGGTGAGCCTCATGACAATTAAGGCAAGAGGGAGGTCGATTGCAAGACATATTAGAATGGTCATCGGCACCACAGACTGGGCATTCGGTTATAGATCTGCAACATTTCTATGGATGGCCAAATCGCCAGCAATTTCTACACTGTTGCAGTGTAGGTATCACCTTTCAAACTTGTAACCGATGTCCTGCTACATAAACTGAGGATGGGAGTTCACGGCTGTAAAAAGTTGAACAAGCCACATTGCTAGGGTATTGTCTCCGCCAGCGGGCAGGAAGAACATAAGTGTCTACCTTGAGGATTGGGAGATCTTGGAGTTCCAGCTGTTCAAGAATGTCATTGCCACATGTCTGGAAATTTTGTTGAACTATGGTATGGGGCAGAATGACGGTACCACTACAAGAATTGAGGGAATGATGTTTTTCAGTAGTGACAGGAACAGTGTCGATATGGGAAAGAAGAGAAAGATCATGAGCTTAGGTAGCATTCTGTATAGTGATGATGCGTGTACCACTCTTAAGAGCATGAAAAGAAATATCTTTACCAACATGGCATAGGAGTGCCTTGTCAATACTGTGGTCGGAAAGATAGGCAGTAGAGGAAGTCGGTCATAAAGTGAAGAATTTAGTCCATTGGGCATTCTGAAACTGAGCGTGGAAAGGTAGTGAAGGACGTGTCGATCTTTTCTGAGAAGATCGATTATTATTATTATAATCAAAAAGAAGTGCTAAGCCACAAGGGCTATACAGCACTGCAGGGCAGGAAGGAAGCGAGGGCATCAGGTGGCAAAAGGGAGGTGGATGAGCAATAGGTTATGGATAACAGCGGAGCAGCGGATGGTGAAAGGGTAAAGGGCAGCAAAAGACTGAGCTAGAAAGGGCTGAGGGGAGTGCGTAAGGTATCAACAGAGTTTGTGGAGTAAATCAGTCGTTGTCAAGAAGTCAATGAGAGAGTCAGGATTAAAGGAGGGTCCATCAGCAAGAAGGGAAGGTAAAGAGAGAGTAGTAGAATGAAGACGGCGTTGGAGGTAAATTCTGCGTGCTCGTTGATAGAGAGGGCAGTCTAACAGAATGTGGCTAATCAATACAGGAACTTGACACTGCTCACAGAGAGGTACAGGGTGCCTCTCCATGAGATACCCATAAGTAAGATGAGTGTGGCCAATGCGAAGACGGGAGAGAGTGGTCTCCCAACCACGACACTGATGACAAGAAGACGGCGAGTAACCTATGCTCAGTTTAATAGAATGAAGTTTGTTACCAAGCAGAGTTGACCAATGTTGTTGCCAACAGGCGTGAAGGTGGGTAACTATTGCAGCAAAATAGTCCAGAAATGGAACACCTCTATAGGAAATTGGTAGGTCATGTACTGCTGACCGTGCAGCAGTGTCTGCCTGTTCATTGCCCTGTACATCGATATGACCAGGGACCCAACAAAAAATATCTTTATGCTTCATAGAGATACGGCGTAGCCAAAGTTGGATACGGAGAACTAGGGGGTGAGATGTATCAAATTTTCGTATAGCCTGTAGAGCACTAAGGGAGTCTGAGACTACCACAAATGATGACACAGGCATAGATGCAATACGAATAAGTGCTGCAAGAATGGCATACAATTCAGCAGTAAAAATGCTAGCCGAAGAAAGTAAATGCCCCTGCACGACGCTGTCCGGAAACACTGCTGCGAATGCGATGCCGTCTGAAGACTTAGAGCCATCTGTGTACACAGCGATGGCATGAGAATAGGAGTGGAAGTGATCAAGAAAAAGAGAGCGGGAAGCGACCGTAGGCAGTTGAGCTTTCAAGTACCGGAGTGAGAAAGAACAGACCCGAACAGCTGGAACTTCCCAGAGTGGTAGGGAAAAGTGAGATGCTACATGAACATATAAAGGTGGTAACTGAAGGGAAGACAAGAGTGAATGTAGGCGAAGAGAAAAGGGAAGGAGCAAACAGGGGCGGTGAACGAATAAAGAATGTCTACTAATATCGGTGACCATTCCATAAATGGAAGGATTGTGGAGATCGTGAGAGCGTACATAGTAGCAAAGGCAATGGGCATCACGGCGATCAGACAAGGATGGAACATTCGCTTCTGCATAGAGGCTCTCAACAGGGGAAGAGCGAAAAGCACCAAGGCACAAACGTAATCCTTGGTGATGGATAGGGTTAAGGCTAGAGAGAGTAGCAGGAGAGGCTGCTGAATAAATCTGGTCACCATAATCGAGTTTCGATAAAACGAGGGCTGAATGTAGGCGAAGCAGAGTTCGACGATCAGCTCCCCAGGAAAGATGAGCAAGGGTTTTAAGAAGGTTTAGCCGGCTGTGAAAAGTTGTCTTCAGAGAGGTATTGTGAGGTTTCAAATTCAAATTCAAATTCAAAGTTTATTCTCTATAAAGATTACAATGTTGAATTTACAGAATTTGGTTGTTGTGTGGTTTACATGTAGTTAAATAATGATTACAGAGTGTACCACTAGAATGCCTAGCATGGCTAGGCATTTCGGGCAGACTTAGTTTAATTCTTTATTTTAAAATATTACAAATTATGAGGTAAGTTGGTATTATGGCTAAGTGACTAAATACTAGTTTGTGAGTTTAGCAATGTGAATGCTTTTGTTTTGGCACAGTACTAGTTTCAAATTGGAGTATCACAGGATTCATTATTTTAAGATTGAGATTAATATTTCTGTTTATGGTCAAATGGGTGTAGTGAGTTTTAAATTGAACCACCAGGTGGTATTCGTGTAGTTAGTTGATGGGGTGTATCAGGAGATAAGATGTTTTCTAATGGTAGTTTTGAAGGTGATGAATGTGTCTGCAGTTCTAGAGTTCTCAGGGTTTAGGGTGTTTCCGATTTTAGGGGCCTTTAACATACATTGAATCTTTGTAAAGTTTAGTCGGACACGGGGAAATGTCGTAGAGATGTTTGTGTCTGGTGTTATGCCTGTGGGTTCTGTCACAACTATCAAGAAAGCGTTTTAGGTCAAGGTTGATATTGGAGTTTAAGGTCCTGTAGATGTAGATTGCACAGTAGTAAGTGTGGATGTACTGAACAGGGAATAAGTTTAGATCTATGAAGAGTTGGGGGGTGTGTTGCCAGGGATGGGATTTAGTGATTATTCTTACTGCAGCTTTTTGTTGGGTTATTATTGGCTTTAGGTGTGTTGCTGCAGTTGATCCCCAAGCACAAATAGCATAGGAAAGGATAACCTACGGTCAAAGAGAAGGCCAAGAAACCTGACTGTATCACGTTTGGGGATACGGGAGCCATAGAGATACAAAGGATGATCGGAGATGACAGAGCGTCTAGTGAAAGTAATTTGGTGAGTTTTGGTACTTGAAAATTTGAACCCATGCGTGGTGGCCCAAGTGGAAACATGGTCGACCACATGCGGGGAGATAAAAATGCAATGAGATGACGGGCCCGAGCCGGCTAAAAGGGAAATTTGCGAAGTCATAAAACATGGGGGTGTTGCCCAAAATTTTGGGGGGGAAGAACGAGGTCAAATCTTTTTTTAGAAAGGAGAAAAGTGTTGTGTTTAAAACACACCCCTGGGGGACCCCTTTCCCAGTTGGACGAAGCCCGGGGAAAAAACATAAATTGATTCAAACCCTTTGGAAATTTTCTGTAAATTTAAAAAACGTTTTAAAGAAGGAGGGAAGATTGCCTCGGGGGCCCTGGGGGAGGGGGCCGGGGAAAAAATTTATTTTACCCCCCAAGTTGTGCCCATTGCCTTCTCAAGCAAAAAATTTTTGGCAAAAACTGAGTGATTTTTGGGCCAAAGGCATTACGAGCATACGTACCCAAAGGGTTTGTAAGGGGTCTATGGTAAAACGTTGTTCAAAAAGCCATTTTGCAAAGCGGGGGAAAAACTGTTGTGTGTTTTAAAAATTACCACTTTAAAACGTCGTTTTTACGAGATTTCCCACCCACTTTCCCAAAACTCCCAAAATTTAAGGCGAGGGGACGTTTAGTGGGTTTGCATATGCCCTGTAGTACCCGGTTTTTGGGGAAAAAGGGAAAAAAACAATGGCTTTTTTCCACGAGGGGGAAGAACTCCTTTCCCCAAAAAAGATTGAAGGGGTTTGTAAGAGGACTAAAAGGGGCTGCCCAATGAAATGTTGTAAATAAAAAATACGAATGTGTAAGGCCCAGATCCCAAATTTGTTCGGAAAGTTTGAGAGATTCCCTCGTTCTTGAAGGGGGAAAAAGGCCATTATACTGTTTTTCCCTTGAGGGAAAAAAAAGTCCAAGGGTACTAACTTTGGCAGACTTTGGGAAAAAAACGGGGGCAAAATGGACCCCCGGGAAATCCCAGACAGTGTGTCCCAAGTTAAATGGAAAACGTCGAGAGGGTTTGCTACTTTAAAACACCAGCGAATAGAACGGGAAAACCCGGGTCGGGGAGAGTTTTTCCCACTAAATTTCCTCATTTTTTTTTCCAGACGCACTCATAGAGTAAGCAGAGGTGAGGGTTGGAAACCCATAGCCCTGCCAGAAGTGCATTTAGCTTTCACGGTTGCCACCGAGCAAATCACGCTTTGTTTTAAAATCAAAAAGTCTATCATTGGTTCTATTGTTTTGGGTTTTCCTGCCCCATGCAGCGCGTTTCAAACGAACTGCACGAGCACAAGCAGGGACCCCCAAGGAAAACCACTTTGAAAATTGCCTGCCTGATGTTTGGGGTGTAAAATTGAAAAGCTGCGGTAAAAATGACATTGAGGTGTAGGAGCATAAGGGAGGATGAAAAAGGGAAACCCTCACTAAAAGCAGTGATTTGCGTTTTAAAGATCCCAATTTCCCCGACCCAAATTGCCAGCGAGGGCTATGGAAAGGTGGTGAATAGGAAGGAGAAGAAAGAATGTTTGGGAAAAATGATCATGTCATGTGGGCCCGGTAGAACAAAACCAGGTGAAGTCTAGTGAAATTTGGGAAGAGCAGATTTATAGTCGATGAAAAGGAGAGTATGAGTTTTTGAGGATAAAAGAGTGGGAGCCCCGTTTTTAAAAACATGGAGGGGTGAGAGGCGAAAAAAACCCTTTCCAACTGGTTTCCCAACCTTTGGTCAAAAAAGGGGACCCCCCCCAAGGGGGAAAGGGGTGGGTGTTAAAATCACCAAGAAACCAGAGGGGGGGTTTTGGAAAAGGGATGAAACAAGAAAGGTAAAGTTGGGATAAAAAATGCTTGAGAAGGAGAGGATATAAAGAACATTTTGTAAAAAACTTATTCAAGTGGATACCGGGCTCCCAGGCAATGAACAGAGTAGGGCAAATAGTTGACAGTCGGAATATAAATTGCGTAGAAGAAGGGAAATGTCTTTAAAGGCCCTTTTGGAAAGGACCCAAAGGGAAACAATAAATTATACCCTTTTGGATGGGTTTGGGAAAAAAAACCGATTTGTAATTTTGGTTTTTGAAAAGCAAGAAACAACAGGGAAAAACCTGGAAAAGCAGCATCTGAAGCTCCACTGATTCCCCCTGAGGCCCGGGATATTCCCCTTTTAAATAGGCCATGATTGGGGAAAGAAGAAAAAAACCCGGAATCCCTAGGGGAAAAGGGACCTTTGGACTAGAGGGGTTAGAAAAGTCAACGTGTGGTGGCAGGGGAAAACGATCAAAACAGCGATGGGAAACGTGCGTTGGAAAAAATGGGGGGGTTTTGAAGGGTGGAGGAGAGGGAAGGAAGGAAAAGGAATGAATCAGTGTCCTTGGGAAAGGGTTTTGTCTCTGCAATTATTCTTTAAATGGCTTCAAATGTTTCTGAATTCAAAGATGTTTTGGGAGGGACCATAAATTTGGGGATAGAAGGGGGGGGGTGAAATAAAGGGTTGGGACAGTAATGGAATGTACCAAAGTCGGTCCCTTTAAATAAAGAATTTTAAAATAAAATTTTGTGGTCCCAAAATGAGCTTGGAGAGGGAAATGCTGACGTGTCGGTCTTTTCCGAGTAGAATGGGGAAAAGGGAAAGAAAAAGGGTCAACAGGAGATTGGGCGTTGGGTTTAGGGGTGGACCGGGGGTTGGGGCCCGGGTGAAATTGGCGGGTGATTCCCAAAACGTTGTACCGTTTTGGGGGGAAAAAAGCCCGGGAAACAAGTCAAAAAGGGGAGCGGGGTTCCCGGGCAAATCGAAGGAGTCAGTCGAAACCCCCCGGGACTGAAGCGTGTGAGGAAAAGCCACCGCAAAATTTTAAAAGGGGCCCTCAGGAGTGTCCGAAAAAGTGGTCTATAAAATCCAAAAAAAAAAAAGAATAAAAAAAGGGGGGACCCGGGGGGGGATAGGGCCTTGGAGGAAAGAAAGGGGCCCGAAAACTCCCCCCGTGCCCCAAAAGGACCTAAACACCGGTTTAGTGCAGATGCGCATGGAAAACCCCTGGGCCAAAAACCCCAAACCCTTTATGCCAGTAAAACCCGCAATCCCGGGATAGCAACCTACATCTTCCCAAACTTTCCTTGGTGGACAAAAAAGGGGGGCGGGCCCGGGAAAACCACCCAAAGGCATACCCCTTCGGCCACCACCCGGGGAAACGAAAAAAATGGCTTCCCGAAAATACACCGTTTGCTGAAAGACACCCCAAAAATACTCCGGGGTACGGGAAGGATGGGACATCCCCAGGCGATCCAGAAAAAATTCCCCGGCCCAAAAAAATTTCCACCCCCAAGAACCCCAAAAGAAAGGGGGGGACCCCCGGGATCCTTTCCCCCACCTAGGAAATAGGGATTTCCCGTGGGAGAAAAACCCCAAAAGGCCCCAAAAAGTTAAAAGGGAAAAGGGAGGGGTGGGGAGGGAAGGGGAAGGGGAAAAAGGGGAGGATATGGGTAGGGGAGGGGGGATTGGGGGTAATTAGGTTCCCGGGCTTTAGGAAGAAAAACTGAAGGGTTTTAAATTCCCCAGGGCCAAGAGCCCTTCACCACGAAGGAGCCCCCCTTTAAGAGGTGAGAAGATCGAGAAGGTGGAGAAGTATCATCAGCAGGTAATTGTCGTTGGCATTTAGGCATGGGACCAGAGTTGGTCCGACGTGGAATGGGCCGGCGATTCGAAAATTGCAGCACCGTAGAGGGAGAGGCCGGAAGCATAGTCAAAGGAGAACGGAGGTTAGATAAATTGAAGGAGTCAGTTGAGACCTCAGTACCTGAAGCGGGTGAGGAAACAGCACCGGCAAGAGGTACAGAGGCATGAGGAGTGTCCGAAGAGTGGACCAAAGAAGAGGCGGGGGTCAGAACGGGGTGCAGTATCAAGAAGGAGCCCGGGGGTGGCAGGTTTATGGACTTGGGCTGCCATGGTTAGGTTACTTTTTTCTTTTTGTTTTTAAGAAAAAAAAGAAAGAAAAGAAAATAAAAATAAAAAAAAAAGAATAAAAAAAGGGGGGACCGGGGAGGGATAGTTCCTAGGAGGAATGAAAAGGCCAGAAATCTCCCTCCATGCCCAAGAGAACCTCAGCACCGCAAGTAGCGCAGATGCAGCATGGAACCCATGCCATACCCTACCCATCATGCCAGTAAACCAGCAATCCAGGATAGCAACCTCACATCTGCCGAGCTACCTCGGTGGACAAAAGAGAGGGCAGCCGGATATCCGCCACAAAGTATACCTCCTTCGGCCACCACCCCCGGAATCCGAAAGGTGGCTTCCAGAGATACACTTGTCACCCGAAAGACACCCAAAGCCACACTCTGGGATACCGGAGAGGGATCAGGACATCCCCAGGCAATCCAGATTCCACGGCAAACTACGCCACCGCCAAGAACCTCAATGGAATGGGATGGACCCCGGTACCCTTTCCCCTATCTAGGAACTAGTGTGCCCGTGGGAAAAAAAATCCCAAAGGCCAAAAGGAAGGGCAAAAGGGAGGGGTGGGGGGGAGGAGGAGGAAAGAAAAAAGAGGAGGATAGGGAGGATGTGATAGGGAAGGGGGGATTGGGGAGTAATTAGGTTCGGTCTGAGGAAGGAGACCGACAGGTCTAATTCCTCAGACCAAGAGCCTCTTCACCACAACAAGGAGCCCCCCTTGAAGAGGCCGGCAATATAAAAATAACTGGTTTCCCTGAATCCCTTCACTAAATATTACCCTGCTCACACTCCAACAGATCGTCAGGTCCCAAATACCATTCATCTCCATTCACTCCTATCGAACATGCTCATGCACGCCTGCTGGAAGTCCAAGCCCCTCACCCACAAAACCTCCCTTACCCTTTCCTTCCAACTTTTTTGAGGATGACCCCTACCCTGCCTTCCTTCTCCTACAGATTCAAATGCTCTCCATGTCATTCTACTTTGATCCATTCTCTCTAAATGACCAAACCACCTCAACAACCCCTCTTCAAAAACAGTGATTATGTGTGAGTGAGGTGAAAGTGTTGAATGATGATGAAAGAATTTTCTTTTTGGGGATTTTCTGAGTATACCAGGAAAAGTGTACGGTAGGGTTATAATTGAAAGAATTAGAGGTAAGACAGAATGTAGGATTGTGGATGAGCAGGGAGATTTCAGAGTGGGTAGGGGATGTGTAGATCATGTGTTTACATTGAAGCATATATGTGAACAGTACAGGTCTCCCTCAACATTCGCATTTTCAAATTTCACAGGCTTCACACATTCATGAATTCCCAACCGCCAAATTCCCAGCCGCCAAATCATATTTAAGTTTCCCGCCACCTTGCAGTGTGTAGTCACAGTAGCTCCTACTCTCAACATCACAATCTCCTTGCGATTCCCATTGGGGAAGGGAACCTCTACCTGTTCAACGATGTTCGCATATCATGTTAAAATCAAATCAGGCAGTGTGTTATAAATGATTCCACTACACTATCACTTGCTGCAGGTATAAGAACCTGCCTACATCTTAAATTCACAGTGATCCACTCACTCAAGGACTCCTTTATTGTCGTCTGCACCAACGACAATGAAGCAGCTAAACTTATGAACAACACTGCAATGAATACATTGCAAGACTGACAATTCAACATATCACCGTCTCCCTCCTTGCTGGTGAAATGTTCAGTTTTTGTTAAACAATTGGATAAGATAATCACATCCTTACCAATGGATGAACTGAAGACCTCTATCAAAGAACAGAACACCTGGGCCTCTGTAGACACCATCACTCGAATTCCCAATGCCTCATCTATGATCAAAATCACCTTTTCAAACGTAGATACAGCTACCTAAGCACTCTCTAATGGACTCCTTATCTCATATTACCACATACATTCACACCACATAGAACCTGAACATTTCGCCAATGTCTCTCCCTGTTGGAACTGTTACTCTTATCAACACTCAACCAAGGACTGTCCCATTAAAGACAAAAAGTTCTGTTCTACCTATGGGAAAGAAGGTCATGACTTCAAAGCTGCACCACCACCTGTGCCACTCCAACATGTCTTAACTGCAAGGGTACTCATCATACCCTTGCAGCCATATGCCCACTACAAAAAGAAGTAATGTTAAAAAAAATTAAAGAAGAAACCAAGAAGAATAGCCCCAAATCGCCGACGTATGCCGCCATTTCAAAACTCCAGTCGGACACCACCAGAATTCTACAAGCCACACATCAATCATCTCTATCCAGCAAGTCCCTCTCTGCACTCCCCGATGCTGTTCCCTCTAAGGTGCTGTATTGCATGATGTATGCACACCTTGCAAATGAAGCAAACCCAGGCACATTCAACGCTACAATTAACGAACTATTCCGTCTTAACATGCCGTCATTCAACTTTCCTGACTCGCCAACATCACAGGACTTCCTCAAGATTATCCCAAACATCGTTAACTTCACATCAACTTCAGGCCCAAATCCTGACTCTGCCCCAAAAAACACACCTGAGCCACACCCAATGACCACTACCACCTCTCAACAACCACCAGCAACTAGCCAGACTGCAAATACTCTAGACTCCCAGCCTCCTCTTGACACAATCACAGTAGAAAAAACTGAACAAGAATTTTCTGACAAATCCGGCGACGAAGCAGATAGTGACGACTCCAGCACACCCTCTTGGGAAAACCTTACTTTCTACACCTCTCCCTCGACTGCTGACACCATGACCTGCTCACACTATGACCTGCTCTGAACTCTTACAAAGGCCTCGGTGATGGAACAGTCAAGTATGCCTGCGAATCACCTCTTCACTTCACACTCATGCAAGTTCTTGAGTTCATCAAGCCTCTTCGTTTCACTTTTTCCAACAAGACAACGCTATACCACCTCTCCAGGAGCAGCTTCAAGAAGTTTGCAAATGGCTTCACTGCAAACCTGCCTCCTCAACTACTAAAATAAACTCCCACATGTCTGCTGCCCTCTGATGGTCCTACCTGCCTGCCCTCTCCTGTGACCTAGAAACTTCCAGCTCTCAACACTCAAGCCCTCACCTACCAAGAGACTGTTGCATACACAGCTTGCTCTCTTCCCATATTTTCTCCAAGTCTGTGCCATGATCACCTTAGTTGCTGGGTTAAGCCCTGGCTCTATTTCTACAACTAAGAACACTCCTCTCCAGTGCTGTTCTTTGTCTGTCCCATCTTCCCCATTCATCCCATTGGGATCTTACCTGCACTTGTTCATTCGTTCATTCATTCGTGAGTCCCTACTACCCTCCCTCTGACCCCAACAACTGGCAGCCAGCCCTCCCACCACTCTGTGTGGTGAGTGTTTTGTTTGTTCATTATTTGCAATTAAACTACAGTACAATATAATAAATAATGTCAACCCACTCACGACTGCATATTGGAATGGCTATTCAGACAGGTATTGGATAGGGACATCATATGTTTACTTTTGAACACAGCAAATAATAAAAATAATAATAATAATAATAATAATAATACGATAGAACTGAAGAAGGAAATTGTACAAAAATATGAGGGTTGCAGTGGTGAAGGAAGTGGTTGAGGCATCGTCAGTCAGTGTGGCTTTGTTTATGCTGGAGTGAGCATTAGTCTCCGATCTCTTCCAAACATTTGACGATAATTCATTGTGTTTGGAGCTTGTAGATTGAGTGCAAATGCTACATAATTAACCATGGGCCCAAAGAAACTTGCTAGTGCCAGCCCTTTGGTAAAGAAATTGAGAAACACGATAGAATTGAAAAAAGAAATTGTACACAAAATACAAGCAGTGCACTACAGTGGTGGAGGCAGTGGAATTTAATAACATACATGTTATTAAACCATAACATGTATGTATTTAGTACAGTTAACATTTTCATGTATTTTATGATTGTTCATGGTTCAACAAGTTAAGGAAGCAGTATTGTATTATATTTCCCTACAATATATTGGGGCACCAAACATTCGTGATTTTTCAACATTCGCGAGGCTCCTGATCCCCTAACCCTCGCGAATGTTGAGGGAAACCTGTATTTAGATAAAGGTAGGGAAGTTTTTATTGCATTTATGGATTTAGAAAAGGCATATGATAGAGTGGATAGAGGAGTAATGTGGCAAATGTTGCAAGTATATGGAATAGGTGGTAAGTTACTAAATGCTGTTAAGAGTTTTTATGAGGATAGTGAGGCTCAGGTTAGGGTGTGTAGAAGAGAGGGAGAATACTTCCCGGTAAAAGTAGGTCTTAGACAGGGACGTATAATGTCACCATGGTTGTTTAATATATTTATAGATGGGGTTGTAAAAGAAGTAAATGCTAGGGTGTTCGGGAGAGGGGTGGGATTAAATTATGGGAAATCAAATTCAAAATGGGAATTGGCACAGTTACTTTTTGCTGATGATACTGTGCTTATGGGAGATTCTAAAGAAAAATTGCAAAGGTTAGTGGATGAGTTTGGAATGTGTGTAAAGGTAGAAAGTTGAAAGTGAACATAGAAAAGAGTAAGGTGATAAGGGTATCAAATGATTTAGATAAAGAAAAATTGGATATCAAATTGGGGAGGAGGAGTATGGAAGAAGTGAATGTTTTCAGATACTTGGAGTTGACGTGTCGGTGGATGGATTTATGAAGGATGAGGTTAATCATAGAATTGATGAGGGAAAAAAGGTGAGTGGTGCATTGAGGTATATGTGAAGTCAAAAAACGTTATCTATGGAGGCAAAGAAGGGAATGTATGAAAGTATAGTAGTACCAACACTCTTATATGGATGTGAAGCTTGGGTGGTAAATGCAGCAGCGAGGAGACGGTTGGAGGCAGTGGAGATGTCCTGTCAAAGGGCAATGTGTGGTAAATATTATGCTCAAAATTTGGAGTGTGGAAATTAGGAAAAAGTGTGGAGTTAATAAAAGCATTAGTCAGAGGGCAGAAGAGGGGTTGTTGAGGTGGTTTGGTCATTTAGAGAGAATGGATCAAAGTAGAATGACATGGAAAGCATGTAAATCTATAGGGGAAGGAAAGAGGGGTAGGGGGTCATCCTCAAAAGGGTTGGAGAGAGGGGGTAAAGGAGGTTTTGTGGGCAAGGGGGTTGGACTTCCAGCAAACATGCATGGGCGTGTTAGATAGGAGTGAATGGAGACGAATGTACTTGGGACACGACGACCTGTTGGAGTGTGAGCAGGGTAATATTTAGTGAAGGGATTCAGTGAAACCAGTTATTTTCATATAGTCAGACTTGAGTCCTGGAAATGGGAAGTACAATGCCTGCACTTCAAAGGAGGGGTTTGGGATATTATCAGTTTGGAGGGATATGTTGTGTATCTTTATACGTATATGCTTCTAAACTGTTGTAATCTGAGCAACTCTGCGAAAACAGTGATAATGTGTGTGGTGAAAGTGTTGAATGATGAAAGTATTTTCTTTTTGGGGATTTTCTTTTTTGGGTCACCCTGCCTCGGTGGGAGATGGCCGACTTGTTGAAAAATATATATATATATATATATATATATATATATATATATATATATATATATATATAAATATATATATTATATATATATATATATATATATGGAAGATGGAAGGAATATTTTGAGGAATTGTTAAATGTTGATGAAGATAGGGAAGCTGTGATTTCGTGTATAGGGCAAGGAGGAATAACATCTTGTAGGAGTGAGGAAGAGCCAGTTGTGAGTGTGGGGGAAGTTCGTGAGGCAGTAGGTAAAATGAAAGGGGGTAAGGCAGCCGGGATTGATGGGATAAAGATAGAAATGTTAAAAGCAGGTGGGGATATAGTTTTGGAGTGGTTGGTGCAATTATTTAATAAATGTATGGAAGAGGGTAAGGTACCTAGGGATTGGCAGAGAGCATGCATAGTTCCTTTGTATAAAGGCAAAGGGGATAAAAGAGAGTGCAAAAATTATAGGGGGATAAGTCTGTTGAGTGTACCTGGTAAAGTGTATGGTAGAGTTATAATTGAAAGAATTAAGAGTAAGACGGAGAATAGGATAGCAGATGAACAAGGAGGCTTTAGGAAAGGTAGGGGGTGTGTGGACCAGGTGTTTACAGTGAAACATATAAGTGAACAGTATTTAGATAAGGCTAAAGAGGTCTTTGGGCATTTATGGATTTGGAAAAGGCGTATGACAGGGTGGATAGGGGGGCAATGTGGCAGATGTTGCAAGTGTATGGTGTAGGAGGTAGGTTACTGAAAGCAGTGAAGAGTTTTTACGAGGATAGTGAGGCTCAAGTTAGAGTATGTAGGAAAGAGGGAAATTTTTTCCCAGTAAAAGTAGGCCTTAGACAAGGATGTGTGATGTCACCGTGGTTGTTTAATATATTTATAGATGGGTTGTAAAGAAGTAAATGCGAGGGTCTTGGCAAGAGGCGTGGAGTTAAAAGATAAAGAATCACACACAAAGTGGGAGTTGTCACAGCTGCTCTTTGCTGATGACACTGTGCTCTTGGGAGATTATGAAGAGAAGTTGCAGAGATTGGTGGATGAATTTGGTAGGGTGTGCAAAAGAAGAAAATTAAAGGTGAATACAGGAAAGAGTAAGGTTATGAGGATAACAAAAAGATTAGGTGATGAAAGATTGAATATCAGATTGGAGGGAGAGAGTATGGAGGAGGTGAACGTATTCAGATATTTGGGAGTGGACGTGTCAGCGGATGGGTCTATGAAAGATGAGGTGAATCATAGAATTGATGAGGGAAAAAGAGTGAGTGGTGCACTTAGGAGTCTGTGGAGACAAAGAACTTTGTCCTTGGAGGCAAAGAGGGAATGTATGAGAGTATAGTTTTACCAACGCTCTTATATGGCTTGAAGCGTGGGTGATGAATGTTGCAGCGAGGAGAAGGCTGGAGGCAGTGGAGATGTCATGTCTGAGGGCAATGTGTGGTGTGAATATAATGCAGAGAATTCGTAGTTTGGAAGTTAGGAGGAGGTGCGGGATTACCAAAACTGTTGTCCAAGGGCTGAGGAAGGGTTGTTGAGGTGGTTCGGACATGTAGAGAGAATGGAGCGAAACAGAATGACTTCAAGAGTGTATCAGTCTGTAGTGGAAGGAAGGCGGGGTAGGGGTCGGCCTAGGAAGGGTTGGAGGGAGGGGATAAAGGAGGTTTGTGTGTGAGGGGCTTGGACTTCCAGCAGGCATGCGTGAGCGTGTTTGATAGGAGTGAATGGAGAAAAATGGTTTTTAATACTTGACGTGCTGTTGGAGTGTGAGCAAAGTAACATTTATGAAGGGATTCAGGGAAACCGGCAGGCCGGACTTGAGTCCTGGAGATGGGAAGTACAGTGCCTGCACTCTGAAGGAGGGGTGTTAATGTTGCAGTTAAAAACTGTAGTGTAAAGCACCCTTCTGGCAAGACAGTGATGGAGTGAATGATGGTGAAAGTTTTCTTTTTCGGGCCACCCTGCCTTGGTGGGAATCGGCCGTGTGATAATAAAAATAAAAAAATATATATATATATATAAATATATATATAATTATATATATATATATATATAATATATATATATATATATATATATATATATATTATAATGTTATATCTTCGAAATTGGTCATCCTGTGTTATTTAACTATTGTAAGAGAATATGTTCATCACTTAATATTATAGCACGAAAGTCCCCATTTATAGCTAAAATAGAGACTTTCGGTGTTATATTATTATCTGTTAATATATGAAAAATACCATGGTATTATCGTTATCACTATTATCACTATTTTGTTATTATCACTATTATTTTAGTATTATTGTTAGGTAGGATTTCTTGTGTATATAGAGTTTAATTCTCGGAACTATCCGGTGAATTGTTCAATTGTTTATGTCCGGCTGACTGACGTGGGGTCAGGTGATCCAACCTGACGACGCGTCAACAGACTGGTAAGTAGTCAGTCTGCTCCCTGCTCTAGCCCTGACAACTGATTGTACATTGGCTCTTATGGTGTACAGTTGAATGGTTTTGAGAATTGGACTCTAGAGCTGACTCAATTTGTTCCTCATTGCTTTGAAAGACTTTTGATATTTATATTCTTAGTCAGTTCAGTAATCCATAGAGATACTTTACGGCCAGATTCAAAGTCTTGTTAAATCTTGTACCTTTTGTATTTTGAGTTTACAGTCTTGTTAAGGCAAAGACGTAAATGTTATTGAAAACTGAATTACAGGAAGAATAATTAAACTTCCTTATTAATGAGATATTTCCATGATTTTGAACTAAATGTATATGGTAAATTTATTGTACAAAGTATTAAGTTACATTAACTAAAAAGAGAAGATAAAGTATTGTATTTAAATACTTTAATAAATTTGAATATTATTCTATGGAGCTTCCCAGTTGAAATTATTTCCCCTAGACTCTAAAACTTTAAATAACTCGAATCAAAAAATATTGTTGCGTAAGAAATGAATGGTAACAGGCCAGATTCTGAAGTTCTTTAAAAAAATTTCTTATTCGCAATATATATATATATATATATATATATATATTAATATATATAATATATATATATATATATATAATATATATATATATATATATCTGTTGTGCCAAATATGTAAAACTGGTCAATTAGCAAGAACTTATTTAAAATTAAGTCCTTTCTAAAAATTTCTCTTATTTGTTAAAAGATATATTTTTTCATTAATGTTAATGTAAAAATTTTTAATTTTGCTCCAAAAGAATCTTAGAAAACTTACCTAACCTTATTATAACAAAAACAGTTTATTTTAGCCTAATCCAACTACATATATTTTAGATTTGTTTACAGTAATTTAATACTAAACAAACACAGTGAAATATATTTTTTTCGTTAGGTTCAGAATGATTTTGGCGAAATTATTGCATACGCAAATTTTCGCTTGTCCTATATGGCAATCATTATTATTATTATTATTATAATAAAAAAGAAGCGCTAAGCCACAAGGGCTATACAGCGCTGCAGGGTAGGGAAGGAAGCGAGGGTATTGGATGGCAGAAGGGAGGACGGATGATCAGCAGGTTACAGAAAACAGCGGGGCAGGGGATAGTACGGGGGTAGAGGGTAGCAAGAGATTGAAGTAGAAAGGGCTGAAGGTATCAGAATTTGTGAAGTAAGTCAGTTGTTGTCAAAAAGTCAGTGAGAGAGTCCGGATGAAAGGTGGGTCCATCAGCGAGAAGGGAAGGTAAAGAGAGAGCAGCGGAGCGAAGACGACGACAGAGGTAAATTCTGCATGCTCGTTGATAAAGTGGGCAGTCCAAGAGAATGTGGCTGACTGATAATGGAGCTTGGCAATTCTCACAGAGAGGAGCAAGACGCCTCTCCATGAGATATCCATGAGTAAGACGAGTATGGCCAATGCGAAGACGGGAGAGAGTAGTCTCCCAACCTCGACACTGGTGATAAGAAGACGGCCAGTAACCTATACTCGGTTTAATAGATTGAAGTTTGTTGCCGAGCATAGTAGACCAACGTTGTTGCCAACGGGTGTGAAGGTGGGAAGATATTGCACCAAAATAGTCCGTAAATGGAATACCTCTATAAGAAACTGGTAGGTCATGTACTGCTGACCGCGCAGCAGTGTCTGCCTGTTCATTGCCCTGTACGTCAACATGACCAGGGACCCAACAAAAAACAATATCTTTATGCTTGGTAAAGATGCGGCGTAGCCAAAGTTGGATACGGAGGACTAAGGGGTGAGGTGTATCAAATTTTTGTATAGCCTGTAAAGCACTAAGGAGTCTGAGACAACCACAAATGATGACACAGGCATAGATGCAATACGGATAAGTGCTGTAAGGATGGCATATAATTCAGCAGTAAAAATACTAGCCGAAGATAGTAAA
Source organism: Cherax quadricarinatus (assembly GCF_026875155.1). Classification (NCBI taxonomy): domain Eukaryota; kingdom Metazoa; phylum Arthropoda; class Malacostraca; order Decapoda; family Parastacidae; genus Cherax; species Cherax quadricarinatus. The sequence goes on from NC_069426.1 coordinate 50,443,702, forward strand.
TGCCCATGTACGATGCTGTCCGGAAACACTACAGCGAATCCTACGCCATCAGAAGACTTAGAGCCATCTGTGTACACAGCAATGGCATGAGAATGAGAGTGAAAGTGGTCAAGAAAAAGAGAGCGGGAAGCGACCGTAGACAGTTGGGCTTTCGAGCAAGGGAGGGAGAAAGAACAGACTCGAACAGCTGGAACTTCCCAGGGGGGTAGGGAAAAGTGAGATGCTACATGTACATAGAAAGGTGGTAGTTGAAGAGAAGACAAGAGCGAATGAAGGCGAAGAGAGAAGGGACGGAGTAAACAGGGGTGGCGAACAAATAAAGAATGTCTACTAATATCAGTGACCATTCTATAAATGGAAGGATTGCGGAGATCATGAGAGCGTACATAGTAGCGCAGGCAATGGGCATCACAGCGATCGGATAAGGATGGAACGTTCGCTTCTGCATAGAGGCTCTCGACAGGGGAAAAGCGAAAAGCACCAAGGCATAAACGTAATCCTTGGTGATGAATGGGGTTAAGGCTAGAGAGAGTAGCAGGAGATGACGCTGAATAGATCTGGTCACCATAATCAAGTTTCGATAAAATAAGGGTGGAATGTAGGCGAGGAGGTTTTCGACGATCAGCTCCCCATGAAAGATGAGCAAGGGTTTTAAGAAGGTTCAGCTGGCTGTGACAAGTTGCCTTCAGAGAGGTAATGTGAGGTTTCCAGGATAACCTACGATCAACGAGGAGGCCCAGAAACTTGACTGTATCACGTTCAGGGATACGGGAGCCATACAGGTACAAAGGATGATCGGAGATGACCAGAGCGTCTAGTGAAAGTAATTTGGTGGGTTTTAGTGCTGGAAAATTTAAACCCACATGTGGTGGCCCAATTGGAAACACGGTCGGACTGCATGTTGGAGAGAAACTGTAATGAGGTGACAGTCAGCGCCTGCACAGGCAACAGCGAAGTCATCAACATAGAGTGAGCCCAAATTTTTGATGGAAGACTAGGGCCCAAAATCATTAAAGCAAGGAAAAAAAAAGTGTTGTGCTCGGAACACCCTGGGGGACACCTTCGTTTGGGAATTAAAGCCCGGGGAAAAAGCACTTTAACCCAAACCGGAAATCCCTGTCAGTTAAAAAGTTTTTAAGCGGGGTGGTAGATTCCCTCAAAAGGGCCAAAAGGAGTGGGCTTGGGCTAAATTTATACCCCCAAAGTTGGTCTTTCCCTTTCAGGTAAAAAAATTTGGCAAAAAATGAGGGGTTATTCGCAAGGCATTCGAACATGTACCCAAAGGTAGTAAGGGGTCTAGGAGAAGCCCCTTACGAAACCCATATTGATGAGTGGAGAGACTGTTGATGCTCTAAATACCACACAAAGTCTATTTACTGGGCGTTCTTTATTTTTCCCAACTGACGGGTAAGAGAAGGGGAGATAGTGGGGGTTTCATGTCCCGTAGGCCGGTTTGCAGAAAGGGAGAACAATGGCGTTTTCAAGCTGTGGAAAAACTCCTTGTGACAAATAAGATTGAAGGGAAAATAGGACTGAAGGGCTGATGATGAAAATTTTTGTGCACCGAATATGAATGTCGTCGGGCCAGCTCCGTGATGACAAGCTGGATGTTGCCCCCAGTTTTTTGAAGTAAAAAAGGGCACTTTTTACTGTTTTTCTTTGAGAGAAGAAAATCAAGGGTGTAACTCTCTGGCAGACTTTGAGGAAAGAAATGAGGGGCATAGGTGGATCCCTGGAAATCGGACAATGATTGCCAATTTTTATTGGCACATCTGTGGGTTTGCTATATCAAAACCGGCAAACCTGCAGAACAGGAGCCCGGGTAGGGAAATTTTCCATCGTTTTGTACTTTTTTTGACTGCACTCATAGGGAAGCAGAGGTGAGGTGGAGACATAATCTCGCAGAAAATTTTTTGATCACGGGAACGGCGAGCATCGCACGTTCTGTTTAAAAACAAGGAGTCTCTTGTTGGTTTTTTGTACCGGTACCCGCCCCAGCAGCGCGTTTCAAAGTACTGCACGAGCAAAGCGGAGACCACCCAAAGGGACGCTTTCTGAGAATGCCTGCCGAATTTTTGGGGGATGAATGAGAAGCTGCGGTGAAAACGGAGGACGAGAAGAGGTGTAAAGCTCATCGATGGAGGACGAAGAAGGAACCTCTTTAAAAACATTTAGGGGAGTAAAGGGTTCCCAATTGCCTTTTAAATGCCGCGTGGGGTGAAAAAGGTGGCAAAATATAAGGGGAAAGAAAAATGTTTTGGGAAATGATCATGTATGTAAGTCCGGGAGAACAGACCAAGTAAAGTCTAATGCGGCGGGGAGAGCAGATGAGAGATCGATGCAAGAGAGATTTTGATCCGGGATCAAAATGGGTGTGATACCTGTTTTTAAAAAACATGGAGGGGGGGGTGGCAAGAAAAGTCTTAATGAATTCCACAGAATACAGGGGAACCCCCCCGGGGAAAAATGGTGGGCATTAAAATCACCAAGTAACAGAATCGGTGGCGGTGGATGAAAAAAAGGGAAGGCAATACCCGGAATAGAATGCCCGGAAGGGAGAGATATAAAAAACAGAGCATATACACCTTGTAATGGATAGGGGATGCAGTGTAATGCGAAAAGTATGAAATAGCTGTGGTACGGAAATCAGTGTGTAAAAAGAAGGGACTTTCATTAAAGGCCCCATGGAAAGGTCTGAAGAATAAAAAAAAATTATACCCTGGAGGGGAGAAATAACGCAGAGTGAAATTTTTTGGTTCCCTGTAAGCAACCCCAAACGGGGGCAAATGGGAGGTAACATCTGAAGTCACCCGTTTCCCCCTGAGGCCGCGTAAGTATTTTCCCATGTAATGGGCCCATGTTTGGCAATGAAAAAGATACTTAAAAACCCCAGGAAAGGGGGTCCTACGGCTAAGGGATAGAAAAGTCCACTGGGGGCAGTGGAAAATTTTAGCAGCGAAGGAACAGTGCGGTGAAGAAAGGATTTGCGCAGATGGAGCAGAGGAGAGAGAAAGAGCGGAAGGGGATCAGTGCCCATTGATTTTGGGGGTCTTGCAATATATTCAGAGATTGCTTAATTATTTCTAAATTGAGAGTGTATGGAGACAATATGGAAATGGTGGGGGGAGGATAGAAAAAGATTGGAACTGTATTGGTGTACAAGGTGGGGGGGGGTGGCAAAAGGGTGGGGGGAAAAGGAGAAGCGGGCGGGGGACAAAAGGGCAGAACCCTGGGAGGGGCGGGAAAAGGAAAAAAATTGGGGGGGAAACGGGGAGGAAGGTACAGTACGAGGAGGAGGGTAAACCTCTAACTTGTAACTGACCCAGTGAGGGGGGGAACCAGGGACAGGACGGGGAGGGTAAATGAAAAGGGGGAAAGATGGGTGGGGGTTTGTTAAAGATCTTTTTTTACTTTTGAGAAGTAGGGGGAGATTGGGAGGGGTGTGTAGGGGGTCTCGTCGATACTGAGGTTTGTGAGAGAGAACTCGAAGAAGCGAGACAGACTGGGCATTGAAGTAGGGACGTCTGAGCCCAGGACAGCAAAAGGATTAGATACAGGAGTGACTATGGGAAGGTAACCACAGAGGTGGGTGTAGAAGATGGGTATCAGAAGGGGGGGGAGTTTTGAAACCGGGAATAAGAAACGGTGGGGGTCTCCCTTGGAGGCGGGATGAGAAAATGCCCTGGCATAAGGGAGACTTCTGTTCTTTGAGGTAAGGATTTCCCGTCGTTTTTAAAAAGACTTGACAAAGAGAGGATGAAGGGTGGAAAACATGACAGTTTAAAGGGAAGAGGGGGATCGATTGCAAGACGTTTTAGAAAGGTTTATCGGGACCACAATGGGCATTCGGCGATAGTCTGCAATATTTGCGGATGGCCAAATCCCCAGCAATTTCTACATGTTGTGGTGTAGGGGTCACCTTCAATTGTAACCCTGTCCTGTATGTAAATAGGATGGGGTTTTCCCGGGTGTCAAAAGTTAAAAGAGCCACATTGCTAGGGTATGTCCCGCCCACGGGCGGAAGAACGTAAAGGGCTCCTTTAGGATTGGGGATCTTGGATTCCCGCTGTTCAAGAATGTCAGTGCCCCCATGTCTGGAAATTTTGTTGAACTATGGGTATGGGGCGAATGACGGTCCACTCAAGAATTGAGGGAAAGATGTTTTTTAAAGGGGAAGGGAAAAGTTCGTATGGGAAAGACGAGAGAGTCATGAGCCCCGGGTAGCATTCGTACGGTAAATTTTCGCGTCCTCTTAAGGCATGAAAAAAATACTTTACCCAAATGGCGTAGGGGGCCTTGCCAATCTGTGGTCAGAAAGATAGGAGTAGAGGAAGTCGGTCATAAAGGAAGAATTTGTCCATTGTTCAGTATGAAATGAGCGTGGAAAGGTTTTGTGAAGGACGTGTGATCGTTTTTGAGAGAAGAGAAGGTGGAGAAAATATCATAGCAGGTAATTGTCGTTTGGGATTTAGGGATGGGGAAAAGGGGTGGTTGTGTGGAACGAGTCGGCGATTTGAAATTGCCGACCATGAGGGGGAGGCCGGAAGATAGTCAGAGGAGAGCGAAGGGCCCAAAATCGAAGGAGTCAGTTGAGGCCTCAGTACCCGAAGCGGTGGGGAAAAAAGCCCGGCAATAGGTACAGAGGATGAGGGTGTTGAAAAGTGGTCCAAAGACGAGGCGGGGGTCAGAAAGTGGTGCGGGATCAAGAAGGGGCCCCGGGGGTTGTAGGTTCATTGACTGGGGTGCCATGGGTTTGGTTATTTTTTTTTTTTGTTTTTAAGAAAAAAAAAGAAAGAAGAAAATAAAATAAAAATAAAAAAAGAATAAAAAAAGGGGGGACCGGGGAGGGATAGTTCCTAGGAGGAATGAAAGGGCCAGAAATCTCCCTCTGCGCCCAAGAGGACCTCAGCACCGCAAGTAGCGCAGATGCAGCATGGAACCCGTGCCATACCCTACCCATCATGCTAGTAAACTAACAATCCGGGATAGCAACCTCACATCTGCCGAGCTACCTCGGTGGACAAAAGAGAGGGCGGCCGGATATCCGCCACAAAGCATACCTCCTTCGGCCACCACCCCCGGAATCCGAAAGGTGGCTTCCAGAGATACACCCGTCGCCCGAAAGACACCCAAAGCTGCTCCGGGATACCGGAGAGGGATCGGGACATCCCCAGGCGATCCAGATTCCACGGCAAACTACGCCACCGCCAAGAACCTCAACGGAATGGGATAGACCCCGGTATCCTTTTCCCTACCTAGGAACTAGCACGCCTGTGGGAGAAATCCCAAAGGCCAAAAAGAGGGAGGGCAAAAGGGAGGGGTGGGGAGGAGGAGGAGGAAAGGAAAATGGGGAGGATGGGGAGGATGGGATAGGGGAGGGGAGATTGGGGGGTAGTTAGGTTCGGTCTGAGGAAGAAGACCAACAGGTCTAATTCCTCAGACCAAGAGCCTCTTCACCACGCCAAGGAGCCCCCCTTGAAGAGGAATGATGAATGTAGTACTGGATACTCTGCTTGAACATGATCTCTCTAGTATGGATTGCCGTGGCCAGAGCTACGACAATGCAAGTAGCATGTCAGGTAAATATAATGGATTGCAAGCTCGTATCAAGCAAATCAACCCACTTGCTGAGTATGTGCCCTGCTCAGCACATTCTCTTAATCTTGTTGGGTCATGTGCTGCGGAGTGTTGTGTCGCTGCAGTTTCATTTTTTGGACTTTTACAAGCACTCTTTAATTTTTTCTCTGCTTCAACGCATCGGTGGAGTATACTCAAGTCAACCATTCATGGAGATGCCATCAAATCATTATCAACAACAAGGTGGTCAGCACAGCATGATGCAACACATGCTTTGAAAGACAGCTTTGCTGAAATAAGTTCTGCTTTGATCCAAATAGCAGAGGATGAAGACCGGACAGTAACTACAAGAAGCGAAGCAGCCAGCTTAGCATCAAAATTGGAAGATTTTGAATTGGCCTAACTCTGTGTGCTTTGGGACTGTATACTGGAACGGTTAAATGACACGAACAAGACACTCCAGAAAATTGAAATTGAAATGGCTACTTGTGCTAACCTCTATGCAGGCTTAGTGGAATTTGTAAGCTCTCTTTGCAATGATGAAGCTTTTGAAATGTTTGAAGAGAAAGCTAAACTGCTGGTGAAAGACTACAGTTACCGGGCTGATCATCAGCGGTCAAGGAAGAGGAAACGCAATTTTGAAGAGCCAGACAATGAAATTGTGTTGCTACCAAGGCAGAAATGTAAGACAGCTACATACTTCGTCATTCTGGATTCACTGATTACAGAATTGGTGAAAAGAAAAGAAATCTAGCAGAATCTCAATGACAAGTTTGGATTTCTGTTCAAAATAACTACTATGCCAGATGCAGAATTGAGAGAAGCTGCATTAAAGTTGCAACAACACCTTTCAGCAGATGTTCAGGACACATTTGTTGAAGAAATAGTTCATTTTTCTGGGTATATGAATCAGATTAAAGCTCCACCTGAAAAATGTGCGCCCTCAGCTGCTTTGAAACATTTAAGAAATGCAGGTATCTCAGAAACCTTCCCTAATGTTGACATAGTGTATCGCCTTTACCTAACACTTCCAGCTACTAACTGTGAAGGAGAACGTTCATTTTCTGTTTTGAAAAGAGTGAAAAACCAGCTCCGTTCAACAATGAGCCAAGACAAATTGTGTAACCTAGCCTTGTTGACCACTGAGTCTGATCTAACAAGAAATATTGATTTTCAGAATATAATTGATGATTTTGCCAATATGAAATCCAGAAAAAAGTTTATTTAAGAAGTGCCTGTGAATATAAACAATTCTTTACTTTCTTGAGTTTATATGATTTGATAGTCTTATGCATGATGCAATGATAACAATAATGGCCAGTGATTTATAAAGGGAATAATAGTGCTGTAGTGGTTATGCAGAATATAATAGGTACATGTCACTACTTTAATAGCCTAATCTAGTAATACTATGCTGTCTTGAGTTTATTTTCTTTAAAATGCATGATTTAACAAGATAGTTATAATGGCTGTTGGTAAATGGTTTTGGTTGTCTTGATGTACTTTCCCTATTAATTTTAATCAAAATAGCCAGAATGTATTTAATTAGACCTTAAACAGGCTCACTGACCCCCCCCCCACCCCCAAGCTAGAAGGGGTCGCTTCGCTTACCCGTAACTCAAAGGGGTCCTGCCAATCTGAATAGCCTAGGGCCCGGAGACTTCTTAATCCGGCCCTGCCTGTATTAAGATTTTAAAAGGCTCAGAGTGTACTTCAGTGTAGTGACTCCTTACATTTATTAGCACAGTGTAATACATGCTCTGCTCAGTGTAACTGAACTATTAAATAGGGTTACATAATTAAGTTGCTTGTCCTAGTGTCATTGTTGTGTTTTCTAATACATTTTCTAGTTCAGACTGAAACTTTACTGCTAAATTCCCAGCATTATTTCAAATTGCAGTGTTCATCTGTGGTGTGAGTGTGTAACTTATGCTTTGTATTTTTGCTGTGAACAAGCTTACTGCTGCATAATGTTCAGTTTCATGAATACTTTCTCTCTTGAGTAATTCGGTTACCTTTCAACTGTGTTAAGCAAGAGTCAGCCTGTTAACATCTATGTTCCTTGCCATCCCATCTAGTGGGTCTAGCGCCTAGTTAAAATTGTAATAGTAACAATTTGCAATCATTATACTTCTAGTTATGCATTGTGTAAATTGTTTTAGACTATTTGGTCAACTACCAGCTCTTAAACAACTTGTCTACCCAGCAGGACGCCGGTGTATCATCAACCCGCCTCACCACCGCCACCCAGGGAACAACAACAACAAACATGGCTGACTCCCTCTCCAACTCCACTCCCTTCAAAGGATTCACCCATGATAACTCAGGTATGATTATTCCTGACAATATCAAGGACTACATCGTTGCTCTAGAAAAGGAAATCAAAGATATCAAAGCAACACTCGAGCGACGTGAATCCAAGATAACCAACCTCGAGAACAAGATCCAAAACCTTGAAGAGAAGATTACATTGGGAAGTGTTGACACAGAAAATACTCTGAAAGCAGCTATAGCCAGTCACACTGAACAAACAACAACAATAAATATGAAGGTTGAAGAAGTAATAAAGAACTGGAATCAGAACATGCGCACTCGACTAAATGAATACCTTGATTTCCAAGACGACAAAACTGAACAAGATAAGTTGTCTGATGCAGTTATAATAAACAGCCCTCACATTCCTAGTGACATAACCTAAGCACAGTGCAAAGAAACTGCTATCAGGATAATACAGAACCATGTACAAGTCATCGTGCAAAACAATAAAATCAAAGAAACACGTTTGCTAGGAAAACAAGGTAGTAAACACAGTATAATGATCCGACTTCATTCATACGATAAAAGAAAGAACCTAATTAAGTCAGCAATTACAATGAAAAATGGAGTGTACATAAATGAGTGTCTAACAAGAAAACGTCAAAACCTTCTGTTCAGGCTGAGAAAACTTAAACAGGAAAACAAAATACATCAGTGTTTCACGCGAGATGGGAAAATACTAGTAAGGAAAACATCAACAGGACAACAATATACCATCTCAAACGAACATGATTTCTCTACCTTCCTTAGAAAAGCTGACATTTCTGTAACAGATTAGATAATTGCCCTTAATACATATATATGTGTGGTGCATATAGTGTACGTTACTATTATATTGTGCATTATTATTTTTTTATTTTTCATCACTAGCTAATGCCAACTACCTCCAATACTTTATACTTCTTTCTTACTGCTATTAATTGCTCATAATTTTGTGTTACAAGTCAAATCTTACTCCAAATTAATATTATTCATTGTTCTTACCTGACCATTTAATTTTGTTTACCACTACTTGTTTTTTAGTCACTTTTTATTGTGTGTGCAATTAGTGTATATTCAAATTACTTTTTTGCAAGTCCCAAAACTATCTTTTGCTAGCTAGTACCAACTACCTCATATTTTTTCACTTTTTATTGTGCAATAAACTGCTCAACTTATTTAATATTACAAATCAGATCTTACTCCTAAACCAATATTATTTCATAGTGACTATCTGTCCATTTAACTTTGTTTACCATTGCTTAAATTTAGTCCCTTATATATTTTCTCCTTTATTTTAGCTTTATATAACTACCCTAGTTCATATATTCACAATTGTTAAAATAATCAAGGTGCTATTCTCAGGTGCTAAAGTGTAATAAGTTCACCATTTTGCCATTATATTCCAAAACTCTTTTATTTGATTACTACTTTATTGTTCACCACAACTTATATTAGTCCGTTTAATATTGTTTTCCCTAATTCTAACTTTAAAGAATTACCTTTAAAGTACTACCTACTATTATATTCCCAAGCTCCATTATTTGATCATCACTTTATTTGTTCACCACAAATTATTTTAGTCCCTTTTATATTGTCTCCTTTATTTTAGCTTTAAAAAAAAACTACCTTAGCTCATTATTTTTACATTTGTTAAATAATCCAGGTGCTATTTTTTAGCTTTAGACTATTTACTTTGTTTTATACTTAATTCTAACTATAGATTCACTACAAATCTTATGATTACAAGCATTGATCCTGATACCAACCTCTTATTTAATGACTTAAATGAATCAAACAGTTACTGTAATTACTACACAGCAGAACAATCAAAGGCACTCCTCAGAGCCAACAACAACATAACTGTCTTTAACTACAATATCAGATCTTTAAGCAAGCATTACAATGACCTCATAGCATTGCTAAATTCCCTGCATGCCAATATGTCCATCATTACACTAACTGAAACCTGGCTAAAGCCTGATACTACTGATGTCTATGCCATTCCTGGTTACACAGCCATACACAACTGTAGGCCAGACCAACAAGGGGGAGGCACAGCTATGTACTACTCAGACCAACTAGAATGTATCAATAATACTTGCACAAGGGATGAACATGGGGAATATATAATAGCTAAATTCAAATCCAAATACCTACAAAAACCTCTCACATTCAAAACTTATTCTCTATAAGGATTACAATGCTGAGTTTACAGAATTTGGTTATTGTGTGGTTTACATGTAGTAAAATATTAATTACAGAGTGTACCACTAGAACACCTAGCATGGCTAGGCATTTCGGGCAGACTTAAATTAAATCTTAAGTTTAAAATATTACAAAATTATGAGGTTAGTTGGTATTATGGCTAAGTGACTAAATACTAGTTTGTGAGTTTAACAATGTGAATGCTTTTGTTTTGGCACTATACATAGTTTCAGTATTGGAGTATCACAGGCCAACTTATGACTAGTTAAGATTCATTATTTTGAGATTGAGATTGATATTTCTGTTTATGGTCAAATGGGTGAGTGAGTGTAAGTGTTAACCACCAGGTGGTATTCGTGTAATTAGTTGACAGGGTGTATCAGGGAGATAAGATGTTTTCTGATGGTAATTTTGAAGGTGATAAACATCTACAGAGTTCCACAGTCAAACATTAGCCAATTTAGTCAAAACCTAGGAAGTATGATAACTGATGCACACATGAACAAAGATCACTTACTACTCTCAGGTGACTTCAATATAAATCTCCTGCAAGACCAGGACCCACACGTTACTGAATTCACAAACACAATGAGTAACTGCATGTTGCTACCAACAGTAACAAAACCTACAAGAGTTAAAGAGACTAGTGTTTCCCTACTTGACCACATCTGGACCAACACCATATCCCCTTTAAAATCAGGCATAATCACAGATAATACCACAGACCACTACCCTACTTTCCTCATAACAACTCTTGGTAAATTACCCCAAGACACTACTAAAGTCACCTTCAGACTTCACAATGAGGCAGCCATTAATAACTTCACAACAGCAGTAACAAACATTGACTGGCACACTGAGCTAGAAATCTATACAGATATTGACGAATGTATTAATAATTTTCTAAAAAAGACCCAATACCTCTATAACAAGCACTGCCCTAAAAAAACTAAACAGATCACAGCTAAGAGACTGAACAGTCCCTGGCTAACACCCAGCATTCTCAAATCCATAAATACAAAATACCATTATGAAAAACAGTACAGAATGTGTCACATAACCAGAGGCCAAACAAAACGTTACTCGTCAATCCTAACCAGCCTGATAAGAAGGGCAAAAAAATTGTATTATGAGAACAGATTATCTAACTTATGAGGTGATATAAAAAAAAGACCTGGAAAATCCTATCAGAATTTCTAGGAACAAAAAAGATATCACGAAATAGCGAAATAAAATTAGCAAAATCAGATGAACCCCAACTCCCACCAACAGAAACAGCAAACAGACTCAATGATTTCTTCTCTATTATAGGACAAAACCTTGCCAATAAAATCCCAAGCTCAGATACCCCACCAAATGGCTACCTCACTGGCAACTACCCTAACACACTGTTCCTAGCTCTGACTAACCCATACTAAGTCTCCCTTATCAACGCACTAAAAAACAAGGCAGGAGATTTAAATACCTTACCACCCATTTTATACAAAAAAGTGTCACAAGTGCTATCACCAATCATTGCAACACTCTTTAACAAATCCATTGAATCCTTCACCTTCCCTACAGTTCTCAAAATAGCAAGGGTCACCCCGATCCATAAAGGAGGAGACCAAACAGAGTTGAATAACCATAGGCCAATATCCAACTTACACCCTCTCTCAAAAATCTTCGAAAAATTAATTCATAAACGAATCTACTCCTACCTTATCTCCCAAAACATACTCAACCCCTGCCAATTTGGATTCAGGCCTAATAAAATTACTAATGATGCTATTATACACATGCTAGAACATATATACACTGCAATAGAGAAAAAAGAAGTCCCACTGGGGATCTTCATTGACTTATGTAAAACTTTTGATACAGTTGACCATGACTTGCTCCACATAAAATTGTCACACTACAGTGGACCCCCAGTATTCGATATTAATCCGTTCCTGAGAGCTCATTGAATACTGATAATATCGAAAACCGAATCAATTTTCCTCATAAGAAATAATGAAAATCAAATTAATCCATGCAAGACACCCAAAAGTATGAAAAAAACAATTTTACTACCTGAAATATTAAGTTTAATGCAATAGAATAATTACAATAACAATAAAATAATTGACACTTACCTTTAATGAAGATCTGGTGATGATTGATGGGATGGAAGGAGGGGAGAGGTGTTAGTGTTTAGAAGGGGAATCCCCTTCAGTTAGGACTTGAGGTAGCTAGTCCTTTTCCAGGGTTACTTCCCTTCTTCTTTTAATGCCACTAGGACCAGCTTGAGAGTCACTGGACCTCTGTTGCACAACAAATCTGTCCATAGAGCTCTGTACCTCCCGTTCCTTTACGATTTGTCTAAAATGGGCCACAACATTGTCATTGTAATAGCTGTGTTAGGGTGACTTTCATCCATAAAGGTTTGCACTTCAACCCACTGTGCGCACATTTCCTTAATTTTTGAAGTAGGCACAATGGATTCCACTCAGGGTTAGCCCCAAACCCTTCAAAATCTTTCTTAATTTCCATACTAATTCTCACCCTTTTTACCACAGGGTTGGCACTAGAAGCTTTCTTGGGGCCCATGGTGACTTATTTTGCAGAAACAAGCACCAAACACAGTGATAATATGGATAATATGGAATGTACCGAATGTATCCTTAGATGCACGCACACTGGCTGGCTTGTAAACACTGGCACACAAGGGGCAGTTCAGGCCACATGTGGACAGGTCTCGTACAAATCGTATCGAATACTGGGTTTTCAATCGAATACTGAGGAAATTTTTTTGCTATATAATGCATCGAATACCGGATTTATCGAATACCGATGCCATCGAATACCGGGGTCCACTGTATGGTATAAGAGGGCACTCCCTCAACTACCTCAAATCATACCTCAGTAACAGAAGCCAATATGTGTGCGCAAATGGGGCAAACTCTTCCGCACAACCAATTACAGTTGGTGTCCCACAGGGAAATGTCCTTGTCCCTCTTCTCTTTCTCCTATACATAAATGACCTACCGAATGCTTCGCAATTACTCAAACCCACACTATTTGCAGATGACACTACATACGTCTTCTCTCACCCGAGCCCAGTCACACTAGCCAATACTGTAAATACTGAATTACAGAAAATATCTACCTGGATGAGGACTAACAAACTTACACTAAACATTGACAAAACCTACTTCATTCAGTTTGGTAACAGAGCTACAGATGTCCCTCTTAACATAATGATAAACAGATAACCTATCTCAAAGCTAACAGAGGGAAAATTCTTAGGAATCCACCTTGATAATAGACTCAAATTTCATACACATATACAACAAATTTCTAAGAAAATTTCCAAGACCGTAGGCATACTATCGAAGATGCGGTACTATATTCCACAGTCAGCCCTCCTGACCCTATATCACTCTCTTATTTACCCCTATCTCACCTATGGAATTTGTGCAAGGGGCTCAACAACAATTAACCATCTCAGACCACTAATTACCCAACAAAAGGCTGCAGTCAGAATGATAACAAATTCCCACTACAGGCAGCACACTCCACCAATATTCAAAACACTAAACCTACTCACCATCCAAAACATCCATTCTTATTACTGCACCTATTACATACATAGAACACTTAACTCTGATATTAACCCTCCCCTCAAACATCTCCTTGCCAACCTCAACAGAACACATGACCATAACACAAGGCACAGATCACTCTTTGATGTTCCTCATGTCCATCTCACGCTATGCAAAAACTCAATGCACATAAAAGGCCCTAAAATCTGGAATTCATTACCTGTAAATATAAAAGAAACACTACCTGTTTATAAATTCAAGTCTCTTCTCAAAGATCACTTACTCACCCAAAACCAAATAAATACTGAATAACTGAACCTTATAAATTGTATATCTTAAATGTTTCTCACAATTATATCACATAAATGTTAAACCTAAGACCCAATCTAACTTTGTTATTTTTTAAATACACTACCTAACAGAATACTCCATTCTACTGAATGTACAGCAATGCATGCAACCATATGACCTGTCTTTGTAATACTCATTTGTGCTTTATTGTTATCTGTCTACAATAATGTTTTATTACTGATTACATCTTTGCTTAGTTAATCTTAAGTTAATTTTAAGCCAGCCTGTAATGCTATGCATATAAGTGGCTTTGGCATGCTGCTCTTACCTGTATTTTTTTGTAACTCTGTATGTAAGAAAGTTTTAAGTTTGTTAGAAATGTTTTGCAGAACAATGTTCTTTCTGCATGAACACCTAAATGTCACCCATCTCTGTACAAACACTGTATCATGCTTAAGTAAAGATTATGATAATAATTATGATATAATTATTATAATAAAAAAGAAGCACTAAACCACAAGGGCTATACATCGCTGCAGGGCAAAAATGGAAGTGAGGGTATCAGGTGGCAAAAGGGAGAGGGATGATTACTAGGTTACGGAGAACAGGAGGGCAGTGGATAGCGAAGGGGTAGCATGAGATTTTGGTAGAAAGGGCTGATTATTATTATGATCAAAAGGAAGCACTAAGCCACAAGGGCTATACAGCAGAAAGGGCCGAGAGGTGTGCGGAAGATATCATCATCAGAGTTTGTGTAGCAAATCAGTTGTCAATCATTATTATAATAAAAAGGGAAGCGCTAAACCACAAGGGCTATACAGCAATGCAGGGCAGGAAGGAAGCGAGGGCATCAGGTGGCAAAAGAGAGAGGGATGATCAGTAGGTTACGGAGAACAGCGGGGTAGTGGATAGTGCAGGGGTAGAGGCAAGCAAGAGATTGAGGTAGAAAAGGCAGAGGGGAGTGCGGAAGGTATCATCAGAGTTTGTGGAGTAAATCAGTTGTTGTCAATTATTATTATTATAATCAAAAAAAAGCACTAAGCCACAAGGGCTATACATTGGACCCCCGGTTCCCGATGCTATCGGTATCCGATAAATCCAGAAGTCGATGCATTTGATCGAAAAAAATTTGCCTCACTTCCCAATACAAAACCCGGTATGCGATACGATGCATACGAGACATGTCCACATGTGGCCTTAACTGCCCCATGTGTAGCATAGTTTACAAGCCAGCCAGTGTGCACACATCTAAGGATACATTCGGTTCATTCCATAGTATCCATATTATCACTGTTTTTGGTGCTAGCTTCTGCAAAATAAGTCACCATGGGCCCCAAGAAAGCTTCTAGTGCCAACCCTGTGGTAAAAAGGGTGAGAATTAGTATGGAAATTAAGAAAGATTTTGAAGGGTTTGGGGCTAACCCCGAGAAGCCTATGCCAGTTGTGGAAGCCATTGTGCCTAATTCAAAAATTAGGGAAATGTGTGCAAAGTGGGTTGAACTGTAAATCTTTATGGATGAGAATCACTCTAACACAGCTATTGCAAGCCGTGCTGGTGACTATTACAATGACAATGTTGTGGCCCATTTTAGACAAATCTTAAAGGAATGGGAGGTACAGACCTCTATGGACAGATTTGTTGTGCAACAGAGGCCCAGTGACTCTCAAGCTGGTCGTAGTGGCATTAAAAGAAGAAGGGAAGTAACCCTGGAAAAGGACTTGCTACCTCAAGTCCTAATAGAAGGGGATTCCCCCTCTAAATACTAAGGCCATCCACACTCTCCCCTCCTCCCATCCCATCAATCATCACCAGATCTTCAATAAAGGTAAGTGTCATGTAACTGTGCATGTCTTCTTCAGTTTCTGTGTATTAAAATTAATATTTCATGTGGTAAAAATTTTTTTTTTTCATACTTTTGGGTGTCTTGCACGGATTAATTTGATTTCCATTATTTCTTATGGGGAAAATTGATTTGCTTTCCGATAATTTTGGTTTACGATAAGCTCTCAGGAATGGATTAATATCGTGAACCGGGGGGTCCACTGTACAGTGCTGCAGGGCAGGAAGGAAGCAAGGGTATCAGGTGGCAAAGGGGAGAGGGATGATTAGTAGGTTATGGAGAACAGTGGGGCAGTGGATAGTGAAGGGGTAGAGGGTAGCAAGAGATTGAGGTAGAAAGGACTGAGGGGAGTGCGGAAGGTTTCATCATCAGAGTATGTGGAGTAAGTCAGTCATTGTCAAGAAGTCAATGAGAGACTCAGAATAAAAGGAGGGTTCATCAGCAAAAAGTGAAGGTAAAGAATGAGTAGTAGAGCGGAGACAATGCTGGAGGTAAATTCTGAGTGCTCATTGATAGAGAGGGCAGTCTAACAGAATGTGGCTAACCAATACTGGAACCTGACACTTCTCACAGAGAGGAACAGGGTGCCTCTCCATGAGATACCCATGAGTAAGACGAGTGTGGCTAATGCGAAGATGGGAGAGAGTAGTCTCCCAACCTCGACACTGGTGACAGGAAGACGGCCAGTAACCTATACTCAGTGTAACAGACTGAAGTTTGTTACTAAGCAGAGTAGACCAACGTTGTTGCCAATGGGTGTGAAGGCGGGTAGCTATTACAGCAAAATAGTCCGTAAATGGAACACCTCTATATGAAACTGGTAGGTCATGCATTGCTGACCGTGCAGCAGTGTCTGCCTGTTCACTGCCCTGTACGTGAGCATGACCAGGGACCCAACAAAAAACAATATCTTTATGCTTGGTAGAGATATGGCGTACCCAAAGTTGGATACGGAGAACTAAATGGGGATGTGTATCAAATATTCCTATAGCCTGTGAAGCACTAAGGGAGTCTGAGAAACCACAAATGATGACACAGGCATAGATGCAATACGGATAAGTGCTGCAAGAATGACATACAATTCAGCTGTAAAAATGGTAGATTAGGATAGTAAATGTCCTCGCATGACGCTGTCCGGAAATGCTGCTGCAAGTCCGACGCCATTAGAAGACTTAAAACGATCTGTGCACACTGTGATGGCATGAAGATGAGAGCGGAAGTGGTCAAGAAAAAGAGAGCGGGAAGCTACCATAGGCAGTTGAGCTTTCATGCAAGGGAGTGAGTAAGAACAGACTCGAACAGCTGGAACTTCCCAGGGGGGTAGGGAAAAGTGAGATGCAACATGAACATAGAAAGGTGGTAACTGAAGGGAAGACAAGAGCGAATGTAGGCGAAGAGAAAAGGGACAGAGCAAACACGGGCCACGAACAAATAAAGAATGTCTACTAACATCAGTGACTGTTCTATGGAAGGGTTGTGGAGATAATGAGAGGGAACATAGTGGCAAAGGCAATGGGTATCACGGCAATCGGACAAGGATGGAATATTTGCTTCTGCATAGAGAATCTCAACAGGGGAAGAGCAAAAAGCACCAAGGCACAAACGTAATCCCTGGTGATGGATGGGAATAAGGCTGGAGGACTAGTAGAAGAGGCCGCTGCATTGATCTGATCACCATAATCAAGTTTCAACAAAATGAGGGCTGAATGTAGGCGAAGGAGAGTTCGATGGTCAGCTCCCCATTAAAGATGAGCAAGGGTTTTAAGAAGGTTCAGCCGGCTGTGACAAGTTGCATTCAGAGAGGTAATGTGAGGTTTCCAGGATAATCTACAGTCAAAGAGAAGGCCTAGAAACCTGACTGTATCATGTTCAGAGACATGGGAGCCATACAGTTACAATGGATGATCAGAGATGACAGAGCGTCTAGTGAAAGTAATTTGGTGAGTTTTGGTACTGGAAAAGTTAAACCCATGCGTGGTGGCCCAATTGGAAACACAGTTGATCGCATGCTGGAGAGAAACTGTATTGAGGTGACAGTCAGCTCCTGCACAAGCAATAGTGAAGTCATCAACATAGAATGATGACCAAATATTGGATGGAAGAAGAGAGGCCAAATCATTTATACAAAGAGAAAAAGTGTTGTTTTCAGAACACATCCCTGAGGGACACCTTCAGCCTGGACAAAGTTCGGGGAGAGAATATTATTAACCCGAACACGGAAGTGTTCGGGTTAATAATTAAGAAGTTCTTAAGGAAGGATGGTAGATTGCCATGGAGGCCCAATTATTATTATTATTATTATTACCAAAAAAGAAGCGCTAAGCCACAAGGGCTATACAGTGCTGCAGGGTAGGGAAGGAAGCGAGGGTAATGGGTGGCAGAAGGGGGGAGGGATGATCAGTAGGTTACAGCGGGGCAGGGCATAGTGCAGGGGTAGAGGGTAGCAAGAGATTGAGGTAGAAAGGGCTGAACGCATCAGAGTTTGTGAAGTAAGTCAATTGTTGTCAAAAAGTCAATGAGAGAGTCCGGATGAAAGGTGGGTCCATCAGCGAGAAGAGAGGTAAAGAGAGAGCAGCAGAGCTAAGACGATTGAGATAAATTCTGCGTGCTCGTTGATAAAGTGGGCAGTCCAGCAGAATGTGGCTGACTGATAATGGAGCTTGGCAATTCTCACGGAGAGGAGCAGGGCGCCTCTCCATGAGACATCCATGAGTAAGACGGGTATGGCCAATGCGAAGAAGGGAGAGAGTAGTGTCATAACCTCGACACTGGTGACAAGAAGATGGCCAGAAACCTATATTCAGTTTAATAGATTGAAGTTTGTTACCGAGCATAGTAGACCAACGTTGTTTCCAACGGGTGTGAAGGTGAGTAGCTATTGCAGCAAAATAGTCCGTAAATGGAATACCTTTATATGAAACTGGTAGGTCATGTACTGCTGGCCGCGCATCAGTGTCTGCCTGTTCATTGCCCTGTACGTCAACATGACTAGGGACCCAATAAAAAACAATATCTTTATGCTTGGTAAAGATGCGGCATAGCCAAAACTGAATACAGAGGACTAAGGGGTGAGGTGTATCAAATTTTTGTATAGCCTGTAAAGCACTAAGGGAGTCCGAGACAACCACATTTTTATTATAATCAAAAAGAAGCGCTAAGCCACAAGGGCTATACAGCGCTGCAAGGCAGGAAGGAAGTGACGGCATCAGGTGGCAAAAGGGAGATGGATGAGTAATAGGTTACGGAGAACAGCGAGGCAGTGGAAGGTGAAAGGGCAAAGGGCAGCAAAAGACTGAGCTAGAAAGGGCTGAGGGGAGTGCGTAAGGTATCATCAGAGTTTGTGGAGTAAATCAGTCGTTGTAAAGAAGTCAATGAGAGAGTCAGGATTAAAAGAGTGTCCATCAGCAAGAAGGGAAGGTAAAGAGAGAGTAGTAGAGTGGAGAGGACGATGGAGGTAAATTCTGCATCCTCGTTGATAGAGAGGGCAGTCTAACAGAATGTGGCTAATCGATATGGTAACTTGACACTGCTCACAGAGAGGAACAGGGTGCCTCTCCATGAGATACCCATGAGTAAGACGAGTGTGGCCAATGTGAAGGCAGGAGAGAGTGGTCTCCCAACCTCGGCACTGATGACAAGAAGACGGCCAGTAACCTATGCTCGGTTTAATAGAATGAAATTTGTTACCAAGCAGAGTTGACCAACATTGTTGCCAATGGGTGTGAAGGTGGGTAGCTATTTCAGCAAAATAGTCCAGAAATGGAACACCTCTATATGAAATTGGTAGGTCATGTACTGCTGACCGCACAGCAGAGTCTGCCTGTTCATTGCCCTGTACGTCGACATGACCAGAGACCCAACAAGAAACAATATCTTTATGCTTGGTAGAGATACAGCATAGCCAAAGTTGGATACGGAGAACTAGGGGGTGAGATGCATCAAATTTTCGTATAGCCTGTAGAGCACTAAGGGAGTCTGAGACTACCACAAATGATGACACAGGCATAGATGTGATAAGAATAAGTGCTGCAAGAATGGCATACAATTCAGCAGTAAAAATGCTAGCTAAAGACAGTAAACGCCCCCGCACGACGCTGTCCAGAAACACTGCTGTGAATCCAATGCTGTCTGAAGACTTAGAGCCATCTGTGTACACAGCGATGGCATGAGAATGAGAGTGGAAGTGATAAAGAAAAAGAGAGTGGGAAGCCACCATAGGCAGTTGGGCTTTCGAGCAAGGCGAGACAACCACAAATGATGACACAGGCATAGATGCAATACGGATAAGTGCTGCAAGAATGGCATACAGTTCAGCAGTAAAAATACTAGCCGAAGATAGTAAATGCCCTTGTATGATGCTGTCCAGAAAGATTGCTGCAAATCCTATGCCGTCAGAAGACTTAGAGCCATCTGTGTACACAGCAATGGCATGCGAATGAGAGTGAAAGTGGTCAAGAAAAAGAGAGCGGGAAGCCACCGTAGACAGTTGGGCTTTCGAGCAAGGGAGAGAGAAAGAACAGACTCAAACAGCTGGAACTTCCCAGGGGGGTAGGGAAAAGTGAGATGCTACATGAACATAGAAAGGTGGTAATTGAAGAGAAGACAAGAGCGAATGAAGGCGAAGAGAGAAGGGATGGAGTAAACAGGGGCGGCGAACAAATAAAGAATGTCTACTAATATCAGTGACCATTCTATAAATGGAAGGATTGCGGAGATCATGAGAGCGTACATAGTAGCGAAGGCAATGGGCATCACGGCGATCGGATAAGGATGGAACGTTCACTTCTGCATAGAGGCTCTCGACAGGGGAAGAACGAAAAGCACCAAGGCATAAACGTAATCCTTGGTGATGAATGGGGTTAAGGCTAGAGAGAGTAGCAGGAGATGCCGCTGAATAGATCTGGTCACCATAAATCAAGTTTTGATAAAATAAGGGTGGAATGTAGGTGAAGGAGGGTTCGACAATCAGCTCCCCATGAAAGATGAGCAAGGGTTTTAAGAAGGTTCAGCCGGCTGTGACAAGTTGCCTTCAGAGAGGTAATGTGAGGTTTCCAGGATAACCTACAATCAAAGAGGAGGCCCAGAAACTTGACTGTATCACATTCAGGGATACAGGAGCCATACAGGTACAAAGGATGATCGGAGATGACAGAGCGTCTAGTGAAAGTAATTTGGTGGGTTTTAGTGCTGGAAAATTTAAACCCACGTGTGGTGGCTGAATTGGAAACACGGTCGACTGCATGCTGGAGAGAAACCGTAATGAGGTGACAGTCAGCACCTGCACAGGCAATAGCGAAGTCATCAACAAATATTTGACGGAAGACTAGAGGCCAAATCATTAATAGCAAGGAGAAAAAGTGTTGTGCTCAGAACACATCCCTGGGGGACACCTTCAGCTTGGATAAAGTCTGGGGAGAGCACATTATTAACCCGAACACAGAAATGCCTGTCAGTTAAAAAGTTCTTAACCCTTTGAGGGTTTTCGTCGTACTAGTACGTCTTACGCGTAGGGGTTTTTGACGTACTAGTACTCATAAATTCTAGTGGCCTCAAATCTAGTGGGAGAAAGCTGGTAGGCCTTCATATGAAAGAATGGGTCTATGTGGTCAGTGTGCACAGTCTAAAAAAAATCCTGCAGCACACAGTGCATAATGAGAAAAAAAAAACTTTGACCATTTTTTTTTAATAAATCAGCGACTTTGCAGTGTATTTTCGTATGGTATTTATTGTTGTATTCTAGTTTTCTTGGTCTCATTTTATAGAATGGAAGACATATTACAGAAATAGAGATGATTTTGACTGGTTTTACAAAGAAAGGTGCCTTGAAATTGAGCTCAAAGCAGCAGAAATGTTCGATTTTTACCAAACTTCAAAAGTAAACAAATCGTGCCAAGCGTGCAATACACGTCAACTGGTGAGTCTAATATTCTTTCACAAGTGCACCAATAATATTTATACCATTTTTTACACTAATGCAGTAGTCTGCATAACAGTAAATCTTATATTTTTTGTGAAAATAAAAATTCAAAGTGGAAAGCAAAAGAATATAAGAGGGGCCTTGAGACGTGAATAATGACTAGAGGAAATGTCATTTTAGTGCCAGGAATGTCTTTCTTGTTTATTCTGGACCCTATTACGAAATTGGCATCTTTTGAAATTTGTGTGAAATTGGCAAAATTGCTACTTTCTGACCACTGTACTGGATAGTTGAATTTCATAAATGAGTGGTTTCTTGCACCCATTCGATAGAAAAAATGGAGTTCTAGCGAAATATTCATGTTTTTTGTCGACTAGTACAGTGAAATTGGCCGAAAATGGGGCTCAAAGTGTGCAAAATCGCCGATGCGTAAACATCGCCGAGACCGCTAACTTTGCGAGAGCATAATTCCGTAAGTTTTCTATCAAATTTCAAACTTTTGGTGTCTTTATGATCGGGAAAAGATTCTCTATCTTTTCATAAGAAAAAATTTTTTTTTTTTTTTTAAATTTGGCCGACCCTGAGAACGAGTTTCGGAGAGGGCCTGTCGACCCTCAAAGGGTTAAGGAAGGATGGTAGATTGCCTCGAAGGCCTAAGGAGTGGGCTTGGGCTAAAATATTATACCTCCAAGTTGTGTCATATGCCTTCTCAAGGTCAAAAAATATGGCAATAACTGAGTGGTTATTTGCAAAGGCTTTACGAACATACGTATCCAAGCGTAGTAAGGGGTCTATGGTAGAACGTCCCTTACGAAAGCCATATTGACGAGTGGAGAGACTGTTGTGTGTCTCTAAATACCACACTAAACGTCTATTTACTAGGCGTTCCATCACTTTGCAAACTGAACTGGTAAGAGCAATGGGATGATAGTGGGAGGCTTCATGTCCTATAGTGCCTGGTTTGTGGAAAGGGAGAAAAATGGTGGATTTCCACAGCTGTGGAAGAACTCCTTGTGACCAAATAAGATTGTAAAGGCGTAATAGGACTGCATGGGCTGACTGATGTAAATGTTGTAGCATACGAATATGAATGTCGTCGGGCCAGCTGCGATGATCGGCAA
>NC_069426.1:50467017-50500289 GCF_026875155.1 Cherax quadricarinatus
CACCCCCTGGAATCCGAAAGGTGGCTTCCAGAGATACACCCGTCGCCCGAAAGACACCCAAAGCTACTCTGGGATACCGGAGAGGGATCGGGACATCCCCAGGCGATCCAGATTCCACGGCAAACTACGCCACCGCCAAGAACCTCAACGGAATGGGATGGACCCCGGTGTCCTTTCCCCTACCTAGGAACTAGCGCGCCTGTGGGAGAAATCTCGAAGGCCAAAAAGAGGAAGGGCAAAAGGGAGGGGTGGGGAGGAGGAGGAGGAGGAATGGAAAAAGGGGAGGATGGGATAGCGGAGGGGAGAATGGGGGGTAATTAGGTTCGGTCTGAGGAAGAAGACCAACAGGTCTAATTCCTCAAGACCAAGAGCCTCTTCACCATGCCAAGGAGCCCCCCTTGAAGAGGATTGAGCACAAGAAACTGCCCATTCAACTATTTTAACTATATAAAATAATCAGCATTTGATAATTTGACCAATTTCACACACTTCAAAAAATAACAATTTAAAACACTTCCTCTCTTCATTAGCCATGTCCCCTGGCCTTCCTTTACATATTAAACTTGCTTTCCATTTTGTATTCTTGTTCATGAAAAAATGGGAGATACTCTTATTTCTTTAATAAAATATAACCAAGAAACATTGGCCATGGTTTGCAGCATGCCAGTAATTAAATCAGACCTATTAGAAACCCATAAAACAGACTGGAGGTTGTAGGATACCTTACCCTTCCTCTGGAATATAGGCATAAATTGGGTATTTCAGCTACTCTGAGCTTGGTTTCAGGTTACTTCCAATCCTGAAACCAGTCAGAATCATCTTTCAGTAATGTGTCTTCCATTGTATCAAATGATATAAAGAAAAAGCCAGTGAAACTATAAAAACTATATGAAAGAACACCACAAA
This sequence comes from Cherax quadricarinatus, assembly GCF_026875155.1. Taxonomy (NCBI): domain Eukaryota; kingdom Metazoa; phylum Arthropoda; class Malacostraca; order Decapoda; family Parastacidae; genus Cherax; species Cherax quadricarinatus. The sequence continues at coordinate 50,467,924 of NC_069426.1, forward strand.
GTTGCTATTTTCAATCGTTGACACTTTCAGCTTTGTTTTTCACATCACAACCGGGGGGGGGGGGGATTTTTTTTATAGTCACACTTTCGGCACAAACCCATTCTCATATCTAGGTCAAAATTTATTGCTCTCAGCTTATCTGAGGGAGCTGAGTTCATGACAGGACCACCCCAGGGACTCCTGGCCTTGGTAATGTTCTACTTGACAGCATAAAGTTTAACCCTTTCAGGGTCCGTCCCGTAGATCTACGGCTTTACGTTCAGGGTCCAAACCGTAGATCTACGCCATGAGCTCAGCTCACTCTGATAAACTGTGAGTGGTACATTTGGGCCTAGATATGAGAGAATACATCTATGTGGTATGTGTGCACCACATAAAACAGATCCTGCAGCACACTGTGTATGATGAGAGAAAAAAAATGAAATCATGATTTTTCGATTAAAACAGCAACTTTGCAGTGTTTTTTCGTATGTTTTTTATAGTTGTATTTGCGATTTCTTGGTCTCATTTGATAGAATGGAAGACATATTACAGAAATAGAGATGATTTTGATTGGTTTTTAGCACGGGAAATGGCTTGAAACTGAGCTCAAAGTAGCAGAAATGTTAAATTTTTGCCGATATTCAAGAGAAAAACAAACGACCTCACACTTCAAAATACACGTCACTGGGGGGTCTAATATACATTCACAAATATGGTGATAAATTTTTATAACAATTTATTACAGTATTGCATAACAGTAAATCTATTTTTTGTGTGAATAAAAATTCATTATGTGAATAAAAAATCAAAATGGAATTTTTTTTGTAAAGCCTCAAAACATAACTAATGAACAGAGGAAATGTTAGTTTAGTGCCAGGAATGCCTACATTGTTCATTCTGGACCCTATTTTGAAATTGGAAAATTTTGAACTTTGTGTTAAATTGGCCAAATTAAAAATTTTTCCGATCACTTTATTTTGTAGTTGAAACAGTTGATTTGGGCGATTTCTTGTGCTCAATCGATAGAATAGAAGTAATACTAGTGAAATAGCAAGAATTTGGTTGATTGGAATAATGTAATTGGCCTAAAATGGAGTCAAAGTGGGCAAAATCGCCGTTTCGTAAATATCGCCGACACATCAAAATTCGCGAGAGCATGATTTCGTCAATTTTCCACCAAATTTTCGTACTTTTTTTTTATTACCTTCACAAAAAGATTTTCTACGATTTCATAAAAAAAAAAATAACAAATTTTTTTTTTTAAATTCTTTGGGCACCTGGGGCGTGACTCCAATTTGGGCCTGGGGCCTTGAAAAGGGGTTTAAAGGGTTAAAACCCATAAAACAGATGGGATTTTTGGGGGAAATGAGGTTATCCTTCCTTATTTCAAGCCACTTCTGGTTACAGAACCACTAAAATCTTTCATTGCCTTCCATTCCATAATGCACTGCATGGGGCAGGATTTTTTTTTTTTTAGTTTGCAAATCCATTCTCATGTCTAGGCCAAAATTTACTGCCTGCAGCATATTTGAGGGTGCTGTGCTTAAGGCATAGATCTCCATAAGCAACACTGACTTAAATAATGTAGGTCTGTGTAGGGAAACAGCTAAAGGGTTAAATTGGGTGAGGAGATATTTCCTAGAGAATATAGTAATATGGCACACTACCATCCTCTAACAGTTGCTTTTGTGTTTCATTGAAGATATTTGTTTCAGAGCCACACATTTTGCTGTTCAGACGACCCATCACCACACCGCCACCCAAAATGGAAGAGGATGATGAAGAAGAATAAAGACGGTACCCTAAACTTGATCATGGCATCTTGTACCCATGGCTGACACCTAGCATAATTTGTCCTTGCAGAGTTACTCCACAAATCCTTTTATCTTGTTTCATCCTATCTTTTTCATGTTATGAATGGAAATATTTATGTTATATGAAGCATCTGAAATAATTTGCATTGTATATATAGTTTTAAGAGGTTAATATTTAGGTAAATGTTGCTGACTTATTACAGTTGCATTTCATTTATTGGAATTTAGTTTATATGATTAATTGGCAACTTTCCAAATAAAGCTGCTGTTTTCACTTCATGTATTCTTTGACTTTTTTGAATTTCATCAATCCATGTTTCATACTATCCAAATATAAGTATTTTATGACAGTTTGAATTTTGATCTACCCCATTATCCAGTGTGTGTACAGATGCCCCTCACTTTGTGATAATGCATTCCTGGTTCATGGTGCATGTTGAAATAAAGAAAACCCAATTTTGCGTGTAAAACATGTGGATACGTTCAAACAGCATTGTGAGTTTAATGAATGTACTTTATGGCTTCACTTACCTCTGCTTCTGATTTTCCGTAAGCACAGCTAGTATTGTCTCTAGCTCCAATAAAGAGGTCATTACTCTGATGGGTTGTTGCTGCAGCATTAGTGTAGGCTATGGAGATTCTAATGCTTCAATTTTTTTTTAATGAAGGATATGGTTGACTTGCCTTTGTTAACCCTTAACCCTTTGAGGGTCGACAGGCCCTCTCCGAAACTTGTTCTCAGGGTCGGCCAAATTTAAAAAAAAAAAAAATTATTTTCTCTTATGAAAAGATAGAGAATCTTTTCCCGATCATAAAGACACCAAAAGTTTGAAATTTGATAGAAAACTTACAGAATTATGCTCTCGCAAAGTTAGCGGTCTCGGCGATGTTTACGTATCGGCGATTTTGCCCACTTTGAGCCCCATTTTCGGCCAATTTCACTGTACTAGTCGACAAAAAAAAATGAATATTTCGCTAGAACTTCCATTTTTTTCTATCGAATGGGTGCAAGAAACCACCCTTTTATGAAATCAACTACCAGTCCATACAGTGGTCAGAATTTAGCAATTTTTTGCCAATTTCACATCAAAATTTCTAAAGATGTCAATTCCGAAAAGGGTCCAGAATAAACAAAAAGACATTCCTGCAACTAAAAAGACATTTCCCCCTAGTCATTAGTCACGTCTCAGGCCCCTCCTTACATTCTTTTGCTTTCCCCACTTTGAATTTTTATTTTCACAAAAAAATATAAGATTTACTGTTATGCAAGAACTACTGCATTAGTGTAAAAAATGGGTAAATAAATATTATTGGTGGCACTTGTGAAAGAATATTAGACTCGCCAGTTTGACGTGTGATTCACCTTGGCACGATGTTGTTTACTTTTGATGTTTGGTAAAAATCGAACATTCTGCTACTTTTGAGCTCAATTTCAATCACCTGTCATTAAACACCAGTCAAATATCATCCAATTTTCTTAAATATGTCTTCCATTCTCTAAAATGAACCAAGAAAACTAGAATACAACAATAAATACCATACGAAAATACACTGCAAAGTCGCTGATTTATTAAAAAAAAATGGTCAGTTTTTTTTTTTTTCTCATTATGATGCACTGTGTCTGCAGGATTTTTTTTAGACTATAGCACACTGACCACATAGACCCATTCTTTCATATGAAAGCCATCCCGCTTTTACCTCTCCACTAATTTGAGGCCGCTAGAATTTATGAGTACGAGTACGTCAAAAACCCCTACGCGTAAGACGTACTAGTACGACCAAAACCCTCAAAGGGTTAAACGGGTCCAAACGTATATATACGTTCTTACGTGTAGCGCCCCAAACGTATATATACTTTTTAATTTTTTCCTGCCTTCAAGATTTGGCAGGATTGGTCGCCGAGATGCCTTGTCGCATAGAATGGGGTCATGGGTCCTAACACTCAGTGTGCGTGGTATTAAAAAAATCTGGGACCACTTAGTACCTTGTGGGAGCGCCAGTTAAACTGAGTGCCAGCTAGAGCAAACAGTGCGGCAAGCACCCAAGGATTTCCACTGATGTAATGTCATATTAAAACATCCTCTTTTAACTCCCTTTGACTGGTTTCAGGGCCCCACATCTGAAACTTCATTCTATGTCGCCAAATATTCGAAAAAAAAAAATATTTTTCTTATGAAGAGTTAGAATATTTTTACTATGTTTTAGCCTAAAAAAAAAATGTTTGGCCATCATACTTAACGAGATATAGAGCCAAAATTTCAGAAATTGACGTGCGTACTGGCAACACTGCGACTGCCGCCCACCCCGGTATCTTTTAATGTACTCTAATTCAAAGGTTTCTTCTTGCATTTTTCAATATTTTTCTTTTCCAGGTAACTAATGTGGCCAGTGAGACCAATGTAAGGTGCATTGTTCAAATATACACTCATTATTTACAACACAATAACAGAACAAACTTTATCACTATTAGTTTGTGTATACCTTTGTTTACACAAACAAACAATACCAAACAAATGTTTTATTACTATTGTTCCATAATATATATACATATGACAGTCACTATCACACGTTCCTAGAACTGCTGCAGCTTGTGGAACTCTGGAAACAGGGGTATATGCAGAGGGGGGCACTTGACACTCCTCACGACATAAAACGAGTGTCTCTGCGTGTTTTGTGGGCGTTATTGTGGGTATCATACATACATAACACCTCTTCGGAGCAATTTTTCTTGCAGTAGTATAGGAGGCATTGTATGGGTAGTGATCACCAGGCCCATACGATATGACGTTGTGGCTGGTCTATTGCAGGAGTTGCTCCATTGTACTTTTGGCAATATTGTCTGATTACTGAAGGCCAAAATTCACACCATAATTTTTTGGGTGTTTTGTTTGGTCTTAACTTTTATAATGTTAAAGCATTTAGCATTAGAGATATCAACAAGATGGAAAAAAAATTTGATATACCACTTATAACATCTTGCGTACACAGTCTGCCAACCCAACTGCATGTCACATTTGTCCCACTAACCAATTGAGGTTGTGTCCATGACAGCTGCAGGCTTTAGAATGGTTTCATTGTTCTCCGTCTGTTGTCCCTGCCACTGAGTACCATTTTGTTTGTGTGGGAAAACTGATGTCAACAATGTGACATCACGTTTGTCATGCCACCGAAATGGCCATGATGTCATTGGCATGGGCAAAGGCTTGCAACCTCACCTCTGCGAGTGCCAGCCGTCGAACCTTGGATATGTTTTGTCGATGTACCACGCAGCTGTGCCAGCACGCGTCTGTCAAGTTCACCACTCGCAAGAAATCACTGAGTAGGGGCTTGTGTACCTTATCAGTAAATAACATATGCCCCTTACCAAATATGGTTCCATTCATTGTTCGAAACCACATCACCAGAGATACCCATAACTCATGGTATCATCTCAAAGTAGTACTGCCAGTGTACACATAATATCTAAAATCAAGACCACTTCTGCAATCACACATACAAATGCTTTTAATACCAAAGCGTTTCACTCTTGCTTGTATATATTGCTTGAAATGAGAGTCTTCCTTTGAATAAAAGCAAGGCCTCCTCAATAACAAGCTTCCTGAAGGATAAAAATACATGCAGCACTTTGTTTCAGGCACATAAACACATTTCATATTCTTATATAACCTTCGTTGCTGTCCAGGAGGCCTGGTTTGTCTGAAAAGTGTAACATACGCAACAGTATCAGGACCGATTGACACCTATAATGTCACAAAAACCTGGAGTTGATACAGGCGAGCTGTTGTCCAATGTGGTGACATTGTAGCTTATACACATGTGGCATAAGCATTATTGTGGCAAAAAAAACGTACAGTCTCTGCCACCAGTTAGACTCCTTCCACTTGGTAGCCGTGATTTTGGTGAGAGAATTGTATTGTGCCATGGTATAATCACAGTATGTTATTTGTTTCCCCGACAATGATGTCCATCAGGTTTCACGAAATTACTCAAAGCAGTCCCAGTTCACGGCATTGTTCCCAAGTGGGACAAGATGGCTTTTTTCCAACTTTGTGTTTCATCAAAGAGGACATGGGGACTGGGAACAAACTCGTCACCGTGTCCTGCCCATCCCAGATGCGGTCTGCTGTGGGGTCTGGATATTTGTACCGTGGTTGTCTGTGCAGTTGTGGTGGTGCAGGTTGTGGCAGTGTGGGGTAGGGTGAAATAGGCTGGTTGTTCTGCGGAGTCAGCCGCGTGGCCTAGTAGGCGTTGCCCGTGATGTTGCCAACATGGCCGTGCCACCCTCACTAGTCACCACCACTGCTCCTCCCTCACTGTCACCATTCATACCCATCGTTACAATATTCGTTCACTTCACTATCAGTCGGTGTTGGCCAAGGGATGTTGCTCCCAAGTATTCTCCTTCCCCTTGGAACAACATATGAACACCTACCGACCGCATGCTAACTCGTACATACAGGTGCTTCACTGGGGAATATTTCACTCTCACGGTCACTAGAACTGCTTTCAATGACCTTGAAATCACTATAACTATCACTGCTATCACAGGGTGTTGTAGCAACTGGACCAAAATAGTTTTCCTCTTTCGTCCTTGTACAGGGCGAACGTGAAGTGAACAAGCCGGCAACAGCACCAGAGGTCGAAGGTTTGTGGGTCAATCTGGGTTTTCCGTCACTATTTACGTTTACCTGGGCACATTTTTTCCGTAACACCACTTGAAAACCCTTGAATAATCACTGTCACTTACCATTTACATCGCGTTAGAGGCTATCACTTGGGAACAAAGACCTCCAATCCGCCGAGGAGTGAGGAAAACTTCTTAACCGAGAGGCATGTGAAAAATGGACTGACACCATGGCGTTCCCACAATGCCACCGCTAGGTCCCAGATTTATTTCACAGGGTGCACACCGACCACCTGAGACCCATTCTCTCCCGTGAGGCCTACCAGGCCTGTGGCGCTCGTTTTGCAGCCGCTAAATTTGTGCTTATAAATACGTCAGAAAAAACATTGGATCGTAAGACAATTTATACGTCGGAAACATCAAAGGGTTAAGAGGAAAGTGATGTACCCCCCAAGTTTAGGGTCTGTCTATCCTCTATCTGTCTACCATCCTGTCTGTTCTCTCTGTATCTTTCAATCTCTCTCCCTGTCTATCTGTCTCACAGGTACACACAAATACATGTATACATAGTGTAAATTACCTAGGATGACCCAAAAAATCCAGACAAAGTGCTATACTCTGCTTGAAGATATGAGTAAAGGTGATGACACAGTCCCTTGTGCTCTTTCTGAGACAGAGCTAGACCAATAAAGGGACTTGACAGACAGACAAATAGACACAGACATGTTTGTGTACCAGCAAAAACAGTGAGGGGGATGCTCATTAACCCTTTGAGGGTTTTCGTCGTACTAGTACGTCTTACGCGTAGGGGTTTTTGATCGTACTATACTCATAAATATAGCGACGCTCATATCTAGTGGGAGAAAGCCTGAGGACCGTCATATGAAAGAATGGGTCCTATGTGGTCAGGTGCACAGTCCTAAGAAAAATATTCCTGCAGCACACGTGCATAATGAGAAAAAAATAAAAAAAAAAAAAAAAAAACGAAACAAAAAAAAATAAAAAAAAAAAAAAAACACTTTTTTTCCATTTTTTTTTAATTAACAGCGACTTTGCAGTGTATTTTCCTGCTTCAAGGGGCTCCTTGGCGTGGTGAAAGGCTTTTACCCCTTTTTGGATCCGGAGGAATTAGACCTATCGGTCTTCTTCCTCCACCGAACCTAATTACCCTCCCCAATCTCCCCTCCCCTATCCCATCCTCCCCATCCTCCCTTTTTCCTTTTCCTCCCCTCCTCCCCCACTACCGCCCTTTTGGCCCTTCCTCTAGTTTAAATGTACCTTTGGACTTCTTTCTCCCACAGCGCGCTAGTTCCTTCCTAGGTAGGGGAAAGGACACCGGGTCCCAACCCATTCCGATGAGGATTCTTGGCGTGGCGTAGTTTGCCGTGGAATCTGGAATTGCCTAGGGATGGTCCGATCCCTCTCCTCTCTCCGGTATCCCGAGTAGCTTTGGGGTGTCTCTGGGGCGACGGTGTAGCTCTGGCAAGCTCACCTTTCGGATTCCGGGGTGGTGGCGAAGGAGGTATGCTTTGTGGCGGAATACCGGCCGCCCTAAGTATCTTTTGCGCACCGAGGTAGCTCGGCAGATTGAGGTTTGCTATCCCAGAATGCTGGTTTAACGGGCATGAAGGGTAGGTAAGTGGCACGGTTCCATGCGCATCTGCGCTACTAGCGGTGTCGAGTCCTCTGGCGCGGAGGGAGATTTTCTGGCCCTTTCATCCCTCCTAGACCTATCCCTCCCCCTCGGTCCCCCCTTTTTTTTTTCTTTATTTTTTTATTTTTATTTTCTTTTTCTTCTATTTCTTTCTTTTTTTTTCTTAAAAACAAAAAGAAAGAGTTACCTAACCATGGCAGCCCAGTCTGAACCTGGTACCCCCGGGCCCCTTCTTTAAACCGTACCACGCCCGTTCTGAAACCGCCCCGCGCTCTTCTGTGGGACCAGCTCTTCTGACATTCCTCATTGCGCTTCTTGTAACCTACTTGCGTCGGTGCTGTTTCCTCACGCCTCTTCAGGACTGAGGCCTCGACTGACTCCTTCGATTAACAGACCTTCGCTCTCCTCTGACTATGCTTCCGGCCTCTCCCTCTACGGTGCGGCAATTTCTAAATTCGCCGACCCGTTCCACGTCGGACCAACTCTGTCCCACGCCTAAACGTCAACGACAATTACCGCTGATGATCCTTCTCCACCTTCACCTTCTCGTTCTTCTCAGAAACGATCGACACGACCTTCCCACTACCTTTCCCACACTCCAGTTTCAGACTGAAACAGTGGACTAAATTCTTCACTTTACGACCAACCTTCCTCTACTGCCTATCTTTCCTGACCATAGTAATTGGCAAGGCACTTCCTACGCCAGTTGGTAAAGATTTTCTTTTCATGCTCTAAGACGTACGCGCATATTACCGTACAGAATTGCGACCCAGGCTCGTGAGCTCTCTCGTAGTACCCATATAGATACGTTCCGTCCACCCATGAAAAAACATCATTCCCCAAATTCGTTGTAGTGTACCGGTATTCTGCCCCATACCGAAAGTTCAACAAAATTTCCAGACATTGTGCACCGGACATTCTGAACAGCGGAAACCCAAGATCTCCCAATCCATCAAGGGAGACACTTACGTTCTTGCCCTGCCCGTGGCGAGACGATACCCTAGCAAGGTGGCTCGTTTAACTTTTGACCGCCGAGAACTCCCGATCCTCCGTTTATATAGCAGGACACGGTTACAAGTTCGAAAGGTGATCCCACACCACAACAGTGTAGAAAATTGCTGCGATTTGGCCCATCCCGCGAAATATTGCAGATCTATCCCGAATGCCAGTCTGTGGTGCCGAAGACCAATCTAATACGTCCTTGCAATCGATCTCCCTCTTGCCTTAGACTGTCATGAGACTCACCCTTCGTACTCGTCGCCGGTGTCAGGTCTATTTAAACGACGGGAAATCCGTTACCTACAAAGAGACAGAAGGTCTCCCTTATGCCATGGCAGTTTCGCATCTCGCCTCCAAGGGAGACTCCACGTTTTCTTATTCCCGTGTTTCAAAACGTCCCCCCACTTCTGTATCCCCTCTTCTACACCCACCTCGTGTGGTTACCTGGTCTCCCATAATCACTCCTGTATCTCATCCTTTTGCTGTCCTCGCTCATACGTCCTACTTCAACGCCTCAGTCTAATCTCGCTTCATCGAGTTCTCTCTTACAAGCCTCAGTATCGACGAGACCACGTACGACACTCTTCCCATTCGTCCCTCTACTTCTCAAAAGTCAAAAAAAGGTCCGGAACACCTCCTACACATCTTCCACCTCCTCATGTTACCCGCCCTGTCCTCTGTTCCCTAGTTTTCTTCCCCTCTCACTGGCTCGTGTTTACAAGTGCAGAGGTTCACCCTCCTCCTCGTAATGTACCTTTTCCTCCCTGTTCCCTCCCAAGTTTCTACCTTTTACTTCCTCTGCACCTCCCAGTTCCCTGTCTCTTCTGTCCCCTGCCACGCTTCTCCAGTTCCCTCCACCCTTCGCCCCCCCCTACCTTGGTACAGGCCAATACAGTTCCAATCTTTACTCATCCTCGCCCGACCAGTCCCAATATTGTCTCCATACGACATCTCTGAATCCGAAACACTTAAGCAATCTCTGAATATATTGCGGCGACAAACCATCAATGGACACTGATCCACCTTCCCGCTCTCCCTCTCTCCTCTGCTCCATCTGCGCAACTCCTTTCTTCACAGCGCACCGTTCCTTCGCTGGCTAAAAAAAGAAAAAAAAAAAAAAAAAAAAAAAAAAAATAAATAAAAAAAAAAAAAAAAAAAAAAAAAAAAAAAAAGAAAAAAAGAAAAAAAAAAAAAAAGAAAAAAAAAAAAAAAAAAAAAAAATAATAAAAAGAAAAAAAAAAAAAAAAAAAAAAAATACAAATAAAAAAAACAAAAAAGAACATTTTCCCCTGCCTCCGCATGTGGACTTTCTAACCCTTCTAGTCCGTAGGAACCCTTACTCTGCGGATTTCAATATCTTTATCATGCCAATCATGGGCCTATTTACAGTGGAATATACGCGCCTCAGGGTAATCGGGTGAGCTTCAGATGTTTGACTCTCCCAGTTGCCCCTGTTGGTGTTTGCTTACAGGAACCAAATTACACTCTGCTGTTATTTCTCACATCTCAGGCTATAATTTTATGTATTCTTCAGATCCTTTTCTGATGGGACTTTAATGAAAGTGCCCTTTCTTCTCCGCCTGATATTTCCGTACCATCAGCTCTTTGGTTCATACTTCGCGTGCATTACACAGCAGCCTGTATCCACTTACATAGGTGTGTTACGCTCTGTTCGTTAATATCTCTCTCCTTCTCGGGCATTATCTATTCCGATTTTGCCTTCTGTTTCGTCATTACCGCCACCGATCTGTTACTTGGTGATTTTTAAGCCCACCATTTCCTCTGGGAGGGTCTCCTGTGATTCCCGTGGAATTCAGTTAGAGGCTTTTCTTGCCACCCACCCCCTGTGCCATGTTTTTAAATACAGGTAACTCACACCCATTTTGATCCTCGGACTCATACTCTCTCTTGCATCGATCCTCTCAGTTTGCTCCTTCCCTCCGCCGCATTAGGACTTTTACTTGGTCTGTTCTCCCGACTTACATGACATTGTGTGAGCATTTCCCAATATTCTACTTCGCCCTTCATTTCAGCCACCTCTTCGCACCCCACGCTTTCAATTTAATCGGGCAAATTGGAACCTTTACTCACACCTGAACTGTTTTAAAAAGAGGTTCCTTCTTCGTCCTGCATCGATGAGCATTTACACCTCTTCTCGTCCTCCGTTTCACCGCAGCTTCTCATTCTATACCCCAAACTTCGGGCAGGCATTCTCATAAATGCTGCCCCTTGGTGGTCCCTGCTTGTGCTCGATTGGCAGTACGTTTGAAACGCGCTGCCTGGGGCCAGGTACCGTACATTAGAAGTCCCCCCCCCCCCCCCCCCCCCCCCGGGGTGGCCCCGGGGGGGGGGGGGGGGGGGGGGGGGGGGGGGGGGGGGGGGGGGGGGGGGGGGGGGGGGGGGGGGGGGAGGGGGGGGGGGGGGGGGGGGTGGGGGGGGGGGGGGGGGGGGGGGGGGGGGGGGGGGGGGGGGGGGGGGGGGGCCCTACAGAGCGTCTCCTGGATTTTAAACAGAAACCGTGCGATCGCTCGCCGTGTCATCCGTGACGCTAAACGCACTTGCTGCGAGATTATGGTCTCCACCATCACCTCTGCTTCCTCTATGAGTGCAGTCTTGAAAAAATACGAAAACTGAGTGGAAATATTCTCCTGACCCCGGCTCCCTGTTTCTGCGGGTTGCCGGTGTTGAATAGCAAACCCCACTAGATGTTGCCAATGAAATTGGCAATCATCTGGATCCGTATTTCTCAGGACTCCATCTATGGGCCCCTCATTTCTTTCCTCACAGTCTGCCAGAGAAGTGAGCACCCTTGGCTTTTCTTCTCTCAGAGAAAACAGTATAAAGTGCCTTTGTAACGCTTCCAAACTGGAGCCAACACTCTCCAGCTTGTCGACATCGGCAGCTGGCCCGAGGAAGAGAAAGAACCATTCATATTCGATCTACAACATTTTACATCAGTCAGCCCTGCAGTCCTATTACACCTTTACAATCTTATATTTGGTCTCAAGAGTTCTTGCCACAGCTGTAGAAATCCGCCATTGTTCTCCCTTTCCGCCAAACCAGGCACTACGGGACATGAAAGCCTCCCACTATCGTCCCATTTGCTCTTACCAGTGCAGTTTGCAAAGTAATGGAACGTCTAAGTAAATAAGACGTTTAGTGTGGTATTAAGACACACAACAGTCTCTCCACTCGTCATAAGGCTTTCGTAAGGACGTTCTAACCATAGACCCCTTCTGCGCTTGGATACTATGTTCGTAATGCCTTTGCGAATAACCCCTCAGTTTGTGGTTTAATTGCTATTTTTTTGACCTTGAGAAGGCATATGACACAACTTGGATGTATAATATTTTTAGCCCCAAGCCCGCTCCTTAGGCCCTTCGAGGCAATCTACCAGCCTTCCTTAAGAACTTTTTAACTGACAGGCATTTCCGTGTTTCGGGTTTAATAATGTGCCTCCTCCGGACTTTGTCCAACTGAAGGTGTCCCCAGGATGTGTTCTGAGCACAACACTTTTTCTCCTTGCTATTAATGATTTGGGCTCCTAGTCTTCCATCCAAATATTTGGTCATCACTCTATGTTTATGACTTTGCTATTGCCGTGCAGGCGCCTGACTGGTCACCTCCTTACAGTTTCTCTCCAGCATGCAAGTCGACCGGGTTTCCAATTGCCAGCCACACCATGGGTTTAAAATGTTCCCATCACTAAAAACCCCCACCAAATCACTTTCACTAGACCGCTGAGTCATCTCCTGAGTCATCCTTTGTACTCTATGGGCTCTCGTATCCCTGAACTGATACAGTCAATTTCTGGGCCTCCTCTTTGATCGTAGGGTATCCTGGAAACCTCACATTACCTCGTCGGAAGCAACTTTCACAGCCGGCTGAACCTTCTTAAAACCCTTGCTCATCTTTCGTGGGGAGCTGATCGTCAGAACCCTCCTCACCTACATTCCACCCTTTTTTATCGAAACTTATTCGGGTGACCAGATCTAATTCAGCGGCATCTCATGCTACTCTCTCTAGCCTTAACCCCATCATCTCACCAAGGATTACGTTTATGCCTTGGTGCTTTTCGCTCTTCCGCCTGTTCGAAAGCCTCTATCAGAAGCGAACGTTCCATCCTTATCCGATCGCCGTGAGCCCTTGCCGGCGCATCTAGGTACGCTTTCCCCTTCCCCATGATCTCCGCAATCTTCAGTTATTAGAATGGTCACTGATATTTTAGTAGACATTCTTTATTTGTTCGCCGCCTCCTGCTTTACTCCGTCCCTCTCTCTTCGCCTACATTCGCTCTTGTCTTCTCTTCAACTCCCCCTTTTCTATGTGCATGTGCATCTCACTTTTCCCACCCCCCGGGGAGGTTCCCAGCTGTTCGAGTCTTTCTTTCTCCCCTCCCTTGCTCGAAAGCCCAACTGTCTACGGTCGCTTCCCGATCTCCATTTCTTGACCTACTTTTCACTCTCATCTCATGCCATTGCTGTGTACAAAGATGGCTCTAAGTCTTCTGACGGCGTAGGATTCGCAGCATTGTTTCCGGACCAGCGTCGTACACGGGCATTTACTATCTGCAGCTATTTTTTACTGCTGAATTATATGCCTCCTTACAGACACTTATCCTATTGCATCTATGCCTGTGTCATCACATTGTGTTGTCTCAGACTCCCTTAGTGCTTTACAGGCTATACAAAAATTTGATACAACCTCACCCCTTAGTCCTACCGTTATCCAACTTGGCTACGCCCGCATCGTTTACTAAGCATAAAGATATTGTTTTTTTGTTGGGTCCCCTGGTCATGTTGACGTACATGCAATGAACAGCAGACACAGCTTGCCGGTCAGCAGTACATGACCTACCAGTTTCTTACAGAGGTATTCATGTACGGACTATTTTGCTTAATATCTTCCCACCTTCACACCCTTTGGGCAACAACGTTGTTCTACTATGCTCGGCAACAAACTTCAGTCTATTAAACGCAGTCGGGGGGGGGATTTACTGCCGTCTTCTTATCCCATGGTCCGAGTTGGGAGACTACTTCTCTCCCGTCTTCGCATTGGCCCCATACTCGTCTTACTCATGGATATCTCATTGGAGGGCGTCTGCTCCTCTCTGTGAGAATTGCCAAGCTCCAATTATCAGTCAGCCCACAATCTGTTGGACGCCCACTTTATCAAACAGCCACGCAGAATTTAAAACCTCTGTCGGTCGTCTTCGCCCCCGCTGCTCCTCTCTTTACCTCCCTTCTCGCTGATGGACCCATACCTTCATCCCGGACTCTCTTATTGACTTTTTGACAACACGACTTACTTCACAAATTCTGATACTGTCAGCCCTTTCTACTTGTATCTCTTGCTACCGCATGCCGACCTCTACCCCCTGATGCTCCCGGCCCCGCTGCCCCGCTGTTTTCTGTAACCTGCTGATCATCCCCCTACCCTCTTTTTTTTTTTTTTTTTTCCTGCCATCCAATTCCCTTGGACTTCCTCCTACCCTGCAGCGCTGTATAGCCCTTGTGGCTTAGGCGTTCTTCTTTTGAATTATAATAATAAGAATGCAGTGTAGTTTTCGTATAGTATTATTGTTTGTATTCCTAACGTTTTCTTGGTCTCATTTTATAGAATGGATGACATATACTGAAATTGAGTATGAGTTGTGAACTGGTTTTTACAATGAAAGGTGCCTTGAAATTGAGCCTCAAAGTAGCAGAAATGTTCCAGATTTTTTACCAAACTTCAAAAGTAAACAAATCGTGCCAAGCGTCAATACACGTCGAACTGTGAATGTCTAATATTCTTTCACAGTGCACCAAATAATATTTATACCATTTTTACACTAATGCTGTAGTCTGCATAACAAGTAAATCTTAATTGTGTGTGAGAATAAAAATTCAAAGGGAAAGCCAAAGAATATAAGAGGGGCCTTGAGACGTGGACTAATGACTAGAGAAATGATCATTTTAGTGCCAGGAATGTCTTTCTTGTTTATTCTGGACCTATTCCGAAATGGCATCTTTTGAGAAATTTTGTGAAATGGGCAAAATTGCTAAATTCTGACCACTGCTACTGGATGTTTGAATTTGATAAATGGTGGTATCTTGCACCCATTCGATAGAAAAAAATGGAGTTCGAGCGAAATATTCATGTTTTTGTCGACTAGTCAGTGAAATTGGCGAAAATGGGGCCACAAAGTGGGCAAAATCGCCGATCCTTAAACATCGCCGAGACCGCTAACTTTGGCGAGAGCATATGTCCGTAAGTTTTCTATCAAATTTCAAATTTTTGGTGTCGTTTATGATCGGAAAAGATTCTCTGTCTTTTCATACGAGAAAATAATTTTTTTTTTTTTTTAAATTTGGCCGACCCTGAGAACGAGTTTCGGAGAGGGCCTGTCGACCCTCAAAGGGTTAAATATCACGCCTCGTCAAGGAGGGGGGCTCCTTGGCGTTGGGAAGAGGCGCTGGTCTGGGGAATTAGACCTGTCGTCCTCCTTCCTCAGACCAAACCTAATTACCCCCCAATCCCCCGTTCCCTATCCCATCCTCCCCTTTTTCCTTTCCTCCTCCCCACCCCCTACCTTTTGCCCTTCCTTTTTGGCCTTTGGGATTTTTTTTCCCACAGGCACACTAGTTCCTAGGTAGGGGAAAGGGTACCGGGGTCCATCCCATTCCATTGAGGTTCTTGGCGGTGCGAGTTTTTTGCCGTGGAGATCTGGATTGCCTGGGGATGTCCCGATCCCTCTCCGGTATCCCGGAGGGTGGCTTTGGGTGTCTCTCGGGCGACGGGTGTATCTCTGGAAGCCACCTTTCGGATTCCGGGGGTGGTGGCCGAAGGAGGTATGCTTTGTGGCGGATTTCCGGCCGCCCTCTCTTGTCCACCGAGGTAGCTCGGCAGATGTGAGGTTGCTATCCCGGATTGCCGGTTTACCGACATGATGGGTAGGGTATGGCACGGGTTCCATGCTGCATCTGCGCTACTTGCGGTGCTGAGGTCCTCTTGGGCACGGAGGGAGATTTCTGGCCCTTTCATTCCTCCTAGGAACTATCCCTCCCTGGTCCCCCCCCTTTTTTATTCTTTTTTTTTATTTTTATTTTCTTTTTTTTTTTTTTTCTTAAAAACAAAAAGAAGTAACCTAACCATGGCAGCCCTAGTCCATGAACCTGCTAACCCCGGGCCCCTTCTTGATACTGCACCCCGTTCTGACCCCGCCTTGTCTTTGGACCACTCTTCGGACACTCCTCATGCCTCTGTACCTCTTGCCGGTGCTGTTTCCTCACCCACTTCAGGTACTGAGGCCTCGACTGACTCCTTCGATTTATCTGACCTTCGCTCTCCTCTGACTATGCTTCTGGCCTCTCCCTCTACGGTGCGGCAATTTACGAATCGCCGGCCCGTTCCATGTCGGACCAACTCCGGTCCCACGCCTAAACGCCAACGACAATTATCTGCTGATGATACTTCTCCACCTTCTCGTTCTTCTCAGAAAAGATCGACACGTCCTGCACTCCCTTTCCACGCTCAGTTTCAGAATGCACAATGGAATAAATTCTTCACTTTACGACCGACTTCCTCTACTGCCTATCTTTCCGACCACAGTATTGGCAAGGCACTCCTACTCCATGTTGGTAAAGATGATGATGCGGTACGCGCATCATCACCGTACAGAATGCTACCCAGGCTCATGATCTAGCTCTTCTTTCCCATATCGATACTGTTCCTGTCACTATTGAAAAACATCATTCCCTCAATTCTTGTAGTGGTACCGTCATTGTGCCCCATACCATAGTTCAACAAAATTTTCAGACATGTGGCAATGACATTCTTGAACAGCTGGAGCTCCAAGATCTCCCAATCCTCAAGGTAGACACTTATGTTCTTCCTGCCCGCGGGCGGAGACGATACCCTAGCAATGTGGCTCGTTTAACTTTTGACTGCCGTGAACTCCCATCCTCACTTTATGTAGCAGGACATCAGTTACAAGTTCGAAAGGTGATCCCTACACCGCAACAGTGTAGAAATTGCTGGTGATTTGGCCATCCAGCAAAATATTCCAGATCTATCACCGAATGCCCGGTCTGTGGTGCCGATGACCATTCTAATATGTCTTGCAATCGACCCCCCTCTTCCCTTTAAAATTGTCATGAGGGCTCGCCCTTCGTACTCTCGCCGTTGTCAAGTCTACTTAAACGAGCGGGAAATCCGTTACCTCAGAGGCAGAAGGTCTCCCTTATGCCATGGCAGTTTCTCATCTCCGCCTCCAAGGGAGACTACCTCGTGTTTCTTATTCCCGTGTTTCAAAACGTCCCCCCACTTCTGGGATCCCATCTTCTGCAACCACCTCTGTGGTTACCTCTCCCATAGTCACTCCTGTATCTAATTCTTTTGCTGGCCTAGGCTCAGACGTCCCTACTTCAAAGCCTCAGTCTGATCTCGCTTCTTCGTGTTCTCCCTCACAAGCCTCAGTAGCGACGAGATCTCGTATGACCACCTCCTAATCGTCCCTCTACTTCTCAAAAGTCAAAAAAAGGTCTGTTAACACCTCCTACCCATCTTCCACCTCCTCATTTTACCTTCCCTGTCTCTGTACCTGGTTTTTCCCCTCACTGGCTCTGTTACAATTGTAGAGGTTCACCCTCCTCCTCATACTGTACCTTCCCCCCCTGTTCCCTCCCAAGTCTCTTCCTCTTCTGCCACCTCCCAGGTTTCTGCCTCTTCTGTCCCCTTCCACGCTTCTCCAGTTCCCTTCACCCTTTCGCCCCCCCCTCCCTTTCGTACAGTCCATTACAGTTCCAATCTTTACTCATCCTACCCCTACCATTTCCAATATTGTCTCCCATACGACATCTCTGAATTCTGAAACACTTGAAGCAATCTCTGAATTTATTGCAGAGACCAAACCATCAATGGACACTGATCCACCCTCCGTTCCTTCTCTCTCCTCTGCTCCATCTGCGCAACTCCTTTCTTCACAGCACACCATTCCATGTTGGTAGAGATATTTCATTTCATGCTCTTAAGAGCGGTATGCTCATCATAACTGTCCAGAATGCTACCCAAGCTCATGATCTTTCTCTCCCTTTCGCATATCGATACTACTCCTATCACTACTGAAAAACATCATTCTCTCAATTCTTGTAATGGTACTGTCATTCTGCCCCATACCATAGTCCAACAGAATTTCCAGACATGTGGCAATGACATTCTTGAACAGCTGGAACTCCAGGATCTCCCAATCCTTAAAGTAAACACTTATGTCCTTCCTGCCTGCGGGCGGATACGATACCCTTGCAATGTGGCTCGATTAACTTTCGACAGCCGTGAACTCCCGTCCTCTGTTTATGTCGTGGGACATCGGTTACAAGTGAGAAAGGTGATCCCTACACCGCAACAGTGTAGAAATTGCTGGCATTTTGGTCACCCAGCGAAATATTGCAGATCTATAGCCGAATGCCCAGTCTGTGGTGCCGACAACCATTCTATACGTCTTGCAGTCGACCTCCCTCTTGCCTTAATTGTCATGAGGCTCACCCTTCGTACTCTGGCCATTGCCAGGTCTACTTAAATGAGCGTGAAATCCGTTGCCTCAAAGAGGCAGAAGGTCTCCCTTATGCTATGGCAGTTTCTCATCTCCGCCTCCAAGGGAGACTACCCCGTGTTTCTTATTTTCGTGTTTCAAAACGTCCCCCCACTTCTGGGGTCCCATCTTCTGCAGCCTCCTCTGTGGTTACCCCTCCCATAGCCACTCCAGTATCTAATTCTTTTGCTGTCCTGGGTTCTGACGTCCCTCCTACAACACCTCAGTCTGTTCTCACATCTTCACGTCCTTCCTCACAAGCCCCGGTATCGACAAAACCTCATACGACACCTTATACCAATCGCCCCTCTACTTCTCAGAAGTCCAAAAAATCCCCATTGCTCAAATCTTCTTTGCCCCCTCCTTCCCTTCTTCCACCTCCACATTTTACCTTTCCAGTCTCTGTGCCTAGTTCTTTCCCTCTCTCTGGCTCTATTACAAGTGTGTAGGTTCACCCTCCTCCTCGTACTATGCCTTCCACCCCCGTCCCTCCCAACTTTCTCTTCTGCCACCTCCCAGGTTTCTGCCTCCTCTGTCCCCTCCCACACTACTTCTCCAGTCCCCCACACTCTTTTGTCCCCCTCTACTTTGGTACAGTCCATTACTGTCCCAATCTTGACTCGCCCTCCTCCTTCTACCTCCAATATTGTCTCCCATACGTCTTTGAATTCAGAAACACTTGAAGCCATTTCAGAATATATTGCAGAGACTAAACCTTCAATGGACACTGATCCACCTGTTCCTTCTCTTCCCTCTCCTCCATCTCCACAACTCCATTCGCAACACTCCGTTCCTTCGCTGCTTGAACGTCTTCTGATGCCACCTCACGTTGACTTTTCTAACCCCTCTAGTCCGTAGGTGCCCTTCCCTACGGATTCCTGGTATTTTTTCATTGCCAATCATGGCCTATTTACAGTGGAATATCTGCGGCCTCAGGGTAATCGGGGTGAGCTTCAGATGTTGCTTTCCAGGTTTTCCCCTGTTGGTGCTTGCTTACAAGAACCAAAATTACACTCGGCTGTTTTCCAACCTATCTCAGGCTATAATTTATTGTATTCTTCGTATCCTTTCTCAGATGGGACCTTTAATGAAAGCGCCATTCTTCTACGCAATGATATTCCGTACTGTCAACTTGTCCATACCTCGCTGCATTACACTGCAGCCCGTATCCACTTGAATAATGGTTTACAATATGTCCTTTATATCTCTCTCCCTCGAGCATTTTCTATCGCAGATTTTGACTTTCTTGTTTCATCCTTACCACCACCACTTCTGTTACTTGGCGATTTTAATGCCCACCATTTCCTCTGGGGGGAGTATCTCATTGTGACTCATGTGGCATCCAGTTGGAGGCTTTTCTCGCCTCTCACCCCCTCCATGTTTTAAATACGGGTACTCCCACCCATTTTGATCCTCGTACTCATACTCTCTCTTGCATCGATCTATCGGTCTGCTCTTCCTGCACTGCACTAGACTTCGCCTGGTCTGTTCTACCAGACTTACCTGACAGCGATCATTTTCCAATCATTCTTACGTCTCCTTCATATTCACCACCTTTCCGTAGCCCTCGCTGGCAATTTGATCAGGCAAATTGGGACCTTTACTCGCAACTCACTGCTTTTAGTGAGGTTCCTTCTTCATCCTCCATTGATGAGCTCCTACACCTCTTCTCAACATCAGTTTTCACTGCAGCTTCTCATTCTATACCCCAAACCTCAGGCAGGCATTCTCAGAAGTGCATGCCTTGGTGGTCTCCTGCTTGTGCTCATGCAGTATGTTTGAAACGCGCTGCATGGGGCAGGTACCGGTACAATAGAACCAATGAGAGACTTCTTGATTTTAAGCAGAAGCATGCGATCGCTCGCCATGTCATCCATGACACTAAACGCACTTGCTGGCGAGATTGTTTCCACCATCACCTCTGCATCCTCTATGAGTGCAGTCTGGAAAAAAGTGAGGAAATTGAGTGGTAAATACTCTCCTGACCCGGCTCCTGTTCTACGGGTCGCTGGTGTTGATGTAGCAAACCCTCTTGACGTTGCCTTTGAAATTGGCACTCATCTGGTCCGTATTTCCCAGGGGCCCCATTTATGCCCCTCGTTTCTTTCCTCAAAGTCTGCCAGATAGTTAGTACCCTTGGACTTTTCTTCTCTCAGAGAAGAACAGTATAATGTGCCTTTTACACTTCAGGAACTGGAGGCAACACTCAGCTTGCCGATCATCGGCAGCTGGGCCTGACGACATTCATATTCGTACAACATTTACATCAGTCAGCCCTTGTTATCCTCTTACACCTCTTGAATCTTATTTGGTCAGAAGGAGTTCTTCCTAGCTGTGGAAATCTGCCATTGTTCTCCCTTTCTGCAAGCTGGGTACTACGGGACATGATGCCTCCCACTATTGTCCCATCGCTCTTACTAGTGTAGTTTTGCAAAGTGATGGAACGTCTAGTAAATCGACGTTTAATGTGGTATTTAGAGACACACAGTCTCTCCAATAGTCAATATGGCTTTCGTAAGGGCCGATCTACCATAGACCCCTTACTGCGCTTGGGTATGTATGTTCGTAATTGCCATATTTTTTGACCTTGAGAAGGCATATGACAAAACTTGGAGGTATAATATTTTGGCCCAAGCCCACTCCTTGGGCTTCCGAGGCAATCTACCATCCTTCCTTAAGAGCTTTTTAACTGACAGACATTTCCGTGTTCGAGTCAATAATGTGCTTTCCCCGGACTTCGTCCAAGCTGAAGGTGTCCCTCAGGGATGTGTTCTGAGCACAACACTTTTTCTCCTTGCTATAAATGATTTGGCCTCTGTTCTTCCACCCAATATTTGGTCATCACTCGATGTTGATGACTTCGCTATTGCTTGTGCAGGCGCTGACTGTCAACTCATTACAGTTTCTCTCCAGCATGCTGGTGACCGTGTTTCCAATTGGGCCCCACGCATGGGTTTTAAATTTTCAAGTACCAAAACTCGCCAAATTACTTTCACTAGACGCTCTGTCATCTCCGATCATCCTTTGTACCTCTATGGCTCCCGTATCCCTGAACGTGATAGTCAGGTTTCTAGGCCTTCTCTTTGACCGTAGGTTATCCTGGAAACCTCACATTACCTCTCTGAAGGCAACTTGTCACAGCCGGCTGAACTTTCTTAAAACTCTTGCTCATCTTTCCTGGGGAGCTGATCATCGAAGTCTGCTTCACCTACATTCAGCCCTCATTTTATCGAAACTATTATGGTGACCAGATTTATTCAGCGGCCTCTCCTGCTACTCTCTCTAGCCTTGACCCCATCCTTCACCAAGGATTACGTTTATGCCTTGGTGCTTTTCGCTCTTCCCCTGTTGAGAGCCTCTATGCAGAAGCGAATGTTCCATCCTTGTCTGATCGCCGTGATGCCCATTGCCTTTGCTACTATGTATGCTCTCACGATCTCCGCAATCCTTCCATTTATAGAATGGTCACCGATATTAGTAGACATTCTTTTATTTGTTCACCGCCCCTTTTTTGCTCTGTCCCTTTTCTCTTCGCCTACATTCGCTCTTGTCTTCCCTTCAGTTACCACCTTTATATGTTCATGTAGCATCTCACTTTTCCCTACCCCCCTGGGAAGTTCCAGCTGTTCGGGTCTGTTCTTTCTCACTCCCTTGCTCGAAAGCCCAACTGCCTATGGTGGCTTCCCGCTCACTTTTTTTTGACCATTTTCCACTCTCATTCTCATGCCATCGCTGTGTACACAGATGGCTCTAAGTCTTCAGACGGCGTCGGATTCGCGGCAGTGTTTCTGGACAGCGTCATACGAGGGCATTTACTATCTTCAGCTAACATTTTTACTGCTGAATTGTATGCCATTCTTGCAGCACTTATTCGTATCGCATCTATGCCTGTGTCATCATTTGTGGTTGTCTCAGACTCCCTTAGTGCTTTACAGGCTATACGGAAATTTGATACACCTCGCCCCCTAGTTCTCTGTATCCAACTTTGGCTACGCCATATCTCTACCAAGCATAAAGATGTTTTTTGTTGGGTCTCTGGTCATGTCTACGCACAGGGCAATGAACAGGCAGACACTGCTGCGCGGTCAGCAGTACATGACCTACCAATTTCATATAGAGGTGTTCCATTTCCAGACTATTTTGCTGTAATAGCTACCCACCTTCACACCCGTTGACAGCAACGTTGGTCAACTTTACTCGGTAACAAACTTCATTCTATTAAAACTGAGGGATAGGTTACTGGCCGTTTTCCCTTGTCATCAGTGCCGAGGTTGGGAGACTACTCTCTCCTGCCTTCGCATTGGCCACACTCATCTTACTCATAGGTATCTCATGGAAAGGCACCTGTTCCTCTCTGTGAGCAGTGTCAAGTTCCAGTATCGATTAGCCACATTCTGTTAGACTGCCCCCTCTATCAACGAGCACACAGAATCTACCTCCGTTGTCGTGTCCGCTCTCCTACTCTCTCTTTACCTTCCCTTCTTGCTGATGGACCCTCCTTTAATCCTGACTCTCTCATTGACTTCTTGACAATGACTGATTTACTCCACAAACTCTGATGATACCTTTCGCACTCCCCTCAGACCTTTCTACGTCAATCTCTTGCTGCCCTCTCCCCTTTCACCATCTACTGCTCTGCTGTTCTCCGTAACCTATTACTCGTCCATCTCCTTTTTGCCACCTGATGCCCTCGCTTCCTTCCTGCCCTGCAGCGCTGTATAGCCCTTGTGGTTTAGCGCTTCTTTTTGATAATAATAATAATCATACTAATTGTTATTTGGTTTATTTCAGCAATAAAGTTATAGATCACATTCATATTTTCACATTTCCTATGAATCATCATCTTAACTTCATTATAATAATACAAGGTATGCCCTGCATAAACTTAGTAATTGCCACTTTATCCAAAAATTAATTTTTTGTTTTTCATTTTTTTTCTAGTGGCACAGACACAAAGTAAATTTATTTTGAAAATCATGATCTTAGAAGCTTGTGCATGGTTTGAGCAGAATATTTTGAGACATGGCACTCAAGGAGTAGGCCTTTAGTACAGTTCTCAGTCAGTGGCTCTGGATTTCCACACCTCCATCAGCAGCCACTTATATCTTTGACAGTTTTGAGAGTTTAAACTGCTCTCAGAGCCCAGCCATGGGCCAGTGCATTTTTTTTTCCCCTCAAGGAAGGTTCTGTGATGTTGGTGAGGAAAATAGGAGGCTGAAGCTTCTCCTAGGTGGGTTTGGGAGCGAGTGAGAGATGGTTGGAGCTGGTAATGGGGAAAAAGTTACTCAGGAAGATACTAGCGAAATTCCAGAAACAATAAATTACAATAAAACTCGGGTTTTCGTCCGGTCCAAATATCGTACAATTCGGATCTCGACCTCTTTTTTTTGGGGCAAATTTTTACTCTGGGTTTCATACATCAACTTGGAAATTGTCCGTATCAGACACGTTCACCCGCCCAGGATGCCGTCGCTTGACTTAGTCTGCCTCTGTCACTTGCCGAGTGAACAATACTCCACACATTCATCCATTGATTTTGGTGCTTGTTTAATGAGTGCAACTGCGAAATAAGCCACCATGGGGCCAGAGAAAATTCAGAGTGCCAACCCTTTGGTAAAGGTGAGAAACACAGTAGAATTCAAGAAAGAGCTTGTATCAAAATATGAAAGTGGCTGAGCTCGCCAGATGTGTAGGAAGTCCAAATCAACAATCTGTTACAATCCTGATGAAGAAAGTAAAAATAAAGGAATCTGATATTGCAAAAGGGGTAAATATGCTTACAAAACAGAGATCACAAACAATCGAAGATGTGGAGTTGTTGTTGGTGCGGATCAGCATAAAACAGTTAGAGGAGATAGTGTTGTGGAGGGGATTATTATTATTATAATCAAAAAGAAAGCGCTAAGCCACAAGGGCTATACAGCGCTGCAGGGTAGGGAAGGAAGCAAGGGAATTGGATGGCAGAAGGGAGGGGGGATGATCAGCAGGTTACAGAAAACAGCGGGCAGGGGATAGTACGGGGGTAGAGGGTAGCAAGAGATTCAAGTAGAAAGGGCTGAAAGTATCAGAATTTGTGAAGTAAGTCAGTCGTTGTCAAAAAGTCAATGAGAGAGTCCGGATGAAAGGTGGGTCCATCAGCGAGAAGGGAAGGTAAAGAGAGAGCAGCGGGGCGAAGACGACGACAGAGGTAAATTCTGCGTGCTCGTTGATAAAGTGGGCAGTCCAACAGAATGTGGCTGACTGATAATGGAGCTTGGCAATTCTCACAGAGAGGAGCAAGACGCCTCTCCATGAGATATCCATGAGTAAGACGAGTATGGCCAATGCGAAGACGGGAGAGAGTAGTCTCCCAACCTCGACACTGGTGATAAGAAGATGGCCAGTAACCTATACTCGGTTTAATAGACTGAAGTTTGTTGCCGAGCATAGTAGACCAACGTTGTTGCCAACGGGTGTGAAGGTGGGAAGATATTACAGCAAAATAGTCCGTACATGGAATACCTCTATAAGAAACTGGTAGGTCATGTACTGCTGACCGCGCAGCAGTGTCTGCCTGTTCATTGCCCTGTACGTCAACATGACCAGGGACCCAACAAAAAACAATATCTTTATGCTTGGTAAAGATGCGGCGTAGCCAAAGTTGATACGGAGGACTAAGGGGTGAGGTGTATCAAATTTTTGTATAGCCTGTAAAGCACTAAGGGAGTCTGAGACAAACCACAAATGATGACACAGGCATAGATGCAATACGGATAAGTGCTGTAAGGATGGCATATAATTTCAGCAGTAAAAATACTAGCCGAAGATAGTAAATGCCCTTGTACGACGCTGTCCGGAAACACTGCTGCGAATCCTACGCCGTCAGAAGACTTGAAGCCATCTGTGTACACAGCAATGGCATGAGAATGAGAGTGAAAGTGGTCAAGAAAAAGAGAGCGGGAAGCGACCGTAGACAGTTGGGCTTTCGAGCAAGGAGGAGAAAGAACAGACTCGAACAGCTGGAACTTCCCGGGGGGTAGGGAAAAGTGAGATGCTACATGTACATAGAAAGGTGGTAGTTGAAAGAAGACAAGAGCGAATGAAGGCGAAGAGAGAAGGGACGGAGTAAGCAGGGGCGGCGAACAAATAAAGAATGTCTACTAATATCAGTGACCATTCTATAAATGGAAGGATTGCGGAGATCATGAGAGCGTACATAGTAGCGCAGGCAATGGGCATCACGGCGATCGGATAAGGATGGAACGTTCGCTTCTGCATAGAGGCTTTCGACAGGGGAAGAGCGAAAAGCACCAAGGCATAAACGTAATCCTTGGTGATGAATGGGGTTAAGGCTAGAGAGAGTAGCAGGAGATGCCGCTGAATAGATCTGGTCACCATAATCAAGTTTCGATAAATAAGGGTGAATGTAGGTGAAGGAGGGTTCGACGATCAGCTCCCACGAAAGATGAGCAAGGGTTTTAAGAAGGTTCAGCCGGCTGTGACAAGTTGCCTTCAGAGAGGTAATGTGAGGTTTCCAGGATAACCTACGATCAAAGAGGAGGCCCAGAAACTTGACTGTATCACGTTCAGGGATACGGGAGCCATAGAGTACAAAGGATGATCGGAGATGACAGAGCGTCTAAGTGAAAGTGATTTGGTGGGTTTTAGTGCTGGAAAATTTAAACCCATGGCTGGTGGCCCAATTGGAAACACGGTCAACTGCATGCTGGAGAGAAACTGTAAGGAGGTGACAGTCAGCGCCTGCACAGGCAATAGCGAAGTCATCAACATAGAGTGATGACCAAATATTTGATGGAAGACTAGAGGCCAAATCATTAATAGCAAGGAGAAAAAGTGTTGTGCTCAGAACACATCCCTGGGGGACACCTTCAGCTTGGATAAAGTCCGGGGAGAGCACATTATTAATCCGAACACGGAAATGCCTGTCAGTTAAAAAGTTCTTAAGGAAGGATGGTAGATTGCCTCGAAGGGCCTAAGGAGTGGGCTTGGGCTAAAATATTATACCTCCAAGTTGTGTCATATGCCTTCTCAAGGTCAAAAAATATGGCAATAACTGAGTGGTTATTCGCAAAGGCATTACGAACATACGTATCCAAGCGCAGTAAGGGGTCTATGGTAGAACGTCCCTTACGAAAGCCATATTGACGAGTGGAGAGACTGTTGTGTGTCTCTAAATACCACACTAAACGTGTATTTACTAGACGTTCCATTACTTTGCAAACTGCACTGGTAAGAGCAATGGGACGATAGTGGGAGGTTTCATGTCCCGTAGTGCCTGGTTTGCGGAAAGGAGAACAATGGCGGATTTCCACAGCTGTGGAAGAACTCCTTGTGACCAAATAAGATTGTAAAGGCGTAATAGGACTGCAAGGGCTGACTGATGTAAATGTTGTAGCATACGAATATGAATGTCGTCGGGGCCCAGCTGCCGATGATCGACAAGCTGAGAGTGTTGCCTCCAGTTCTTGAAGTGTAAAAGGCACATTATACTGTTCTTCTCTGAGAGAAGAAAAGTCCAAGGGTGCTAACTCTCTGGCAGACTTTGAGGAAAGAAATGAGGGGCATAGATTGAGTCCCTGAGAAATACGGACCAGATGATTGCCAATTTCATTGGCAACATCTAGTGGGTTTGCTATATCAACACCGGCAACCCGCAGAACAGGAGCCGGGTCAGGAGAATATTTACCACTCAGTTTTCGTACTTTTTCCAGACTGCACTCATAGAGGAAGCAGAGGTGATGGTGGAGACATAATCTCGCCAGCAAGTGCGTTTAGCTTCACGGATGACACAGCAAGCGATCGCACGCTTTTGTTTAAAATCAAGGAGTCGCTCTGTGGTTCTATTGTACCGGTACCTGCCCCATGCAGCGCGTTTCAAACGTACTGCAACGAGCACAAGCAGGAGACCACCAAGGCACGCATTTCTGAGAATGCCTGCCCGAAGTTTGGGGTATAGAATGAGAAGCTGCGGTGAAAACGGAGGACGAGAAGAGGTGTAAAAGCTCATCGATGGAGGACGAAGAAGGAACCTCTTTAAAAACAGTCAGGTGTGAGTAAAGGTTCCAATTTGCCCGATTAAATTGCCAGCGTGGGGTGCGAAGAGGTGGCGAATATGAAGGGAAGTAAGAATGATTGGGAAATGATCACTGTCATGTAAGTCCGGGAGAACAGACCAAGTGAAGTCTAATGCGGCGAGGAAGAGCAAACTGAGAGATCGATGCAAGAGAGAGTATGAGTCCGAGGATCAAAATGGGTGTGAGTACCTGTAATTTAAAACATGGAGGGGGTGGGTGGCAAGAAAAGCCTCTAACTGAATTCCACGGGAATCACAGTGAGACCCCCCCCAGAGGAAATGGTGGGCATTAAAATCACCAAGTAACAGAATCGGTGGCGGTAATGACGAAACAAGGAAGGCAAAATCCGGAATAGATAATGCCCGAGAAGGAGAGAGATAAAAGAACAGAGCGTATACCACCTATGTAAGTGGATACGGGCTGCTGTGTAATGCAGCGAAGTATGAACAAATAGCTGATGGTACGGAATATCAGTGCGGAGAAGAAGGGCACTTTCATTAAAGGTCCCATCAGGAAAAGGATCTGAAGAATACAATAAATTATAGCCTGAGATGTGAGAAATAACAGCAGAGTGTAATTTTGGTTCCTGTAAGCAAACACCAACAGGGGCAAACTGGGAGAGTAACATCTGAAGCTCACCCCGATTACCCCTGAGGCCGCGTATATTCCACTGTAAAAAGGCCATGATTGGCAATGATAAAGATACTTGAAATCCGCAGGTAAGGGTTCCTACGGACTAGAAGGGTTAGAAAAGTCCACATGCGGAGGCAGTGGAAAATGTTCAAGCAGCGAAGAACGGTGCGCTGTGAAGAAAGGAGTTGCGCAGATGGAGCAGAGGAGAGAGAAAGAGCGGAAGGTGGATCAGTGTCCATTGATGGTTTTGGTCTCTGCAATATATTCAGAGATTGCTTCAAGTGTTTCGGAATTCAGAGATGTCGTATGGGAGACAATATTGGGAATGGTAGGGGGAGGATGAGTAAAGATTGGAACTGTATTGGACTGTACCAAGGTAGGGGGGGGGCGAAAGGGTGGAGGGAACTGGAGAAGCGTGGCAGGGGACAGAAGAGACAGGAACCTGGGAGGTGGCAGAAGAGGAAGAAACTTGGGAGGGAACAGGGGAGGGAGGGACATTACGAGGAGGAGGGTGAACCTCTGCATTTGTAACTGAGCCAGTGAGAGGGGAAGAACTAGGGACAGAGACAGGGAGGGTAAAATGAGGAGGTGGAAGATGGGTAGGAGGTGTTACCGGACCTTTTTTTGACTTTTGAGAAGTAGAGGGACGATGGGAAGAGGTGTCGTACGAGGTCTCGTCGATATGAGGCTTGTAAGAGAGAACTTGAAGAAGCGAGATTAGGACTGAGGCGTTGAAGTAGGGACGTCTGAGCCGAGGACAGCAAAAGGATTAGATACAGGAGTGATTATGGGAGAGGTAACCACAGAGGTGGGTGTAGAAGATGGGATACCAGAAGTGGGGGACGTTTTGAAACACGGGAATAAGAAACACGTGGGAGTCTCCCTTGGAGGCGGAGATGAGAAACTGCCATGGCATAAGGGAGACCTTCTGTCTCTTTGAGGTAACGGATTTCCCGCTCGTTTAAATAGACCTGACAACGGCGAGAGTACGAAGGGTGAGCCTCATGACAGTTAAGGCAAGAGGGAGATCGATTGCAAGACGTATTAGAATGGTCATCGGCACCACAGACTGGGCATTCGGCGATAGATCTGCAATATTTCGCTGGATGGCCAAATCGCCAGCAATTTCTACACTGTTGTGGTGTAGGATCACCTTTCGAACTTGTAACCGATGTCCTGCTATATATAAACTGAGGATGGGAGTTCTCGGCTGTCAAAAGTTAAACGAGCCACATTGCTAGGGTATCGTCTCCGCCCACGGGCAGGAAGAACGTTAAGTGTCTACCTTGAGGATTGGGAGATCTTGGAGTTCCAGCTGTTCTAGAATGTCGGTGCCACATGTCTGGAAATTTTGTTGAACTATGGTATGGGGCAGAATGACGGTACCACTACAAGAATTGAGGGAATGATGTTTTTCAAGGGTGACAGGAACAGTATCTGTATGGGAAAAGACGAGAGAGCTCACGAGCCTGGGTAGCATTCTGTACAGTAATGATGCGCGTACCGCTCTTAAGAGCATGAAAAGAAATATCTTTACCAACATGGCGTAGGAGTGCCTTGCCAATACTATGGTCAGAAAGATAGGCAGTAGAGGAAGTTGGTCGTAAAGTGAAGAATTTAGTCCACTGTTCAGTCTGAAACTGAGCGTGGAAAGGTAGTGAAGGACGTGTCGATCGTTTCTGAGAAGAACGAGAAGGTGAAGGTGGAGAAGTATCATCAGCAGGTAATTGTCGTTGACGTTTAGGCGTGGGACCAGAGTTGGTCGACGTGGAACGGGTCGGCGATTTGAAAATTGCCGCACCGTAGAGGGAGAGCCGGAAGCATAGTCAAGGAGAGCGAAGGTCTGATAAATCGAAGGAGTCAGTCGAGGCCTCAGTACCTGAAGCAGGTGAGGAAACAGCACCGGCAATAGGTACAGAGGTATGAGGAATGTCTGAAGAGTGGTCCAAAGACGAGGCGGGGTCAGAACGGGATGCGGTATCAAGAAGGGGCCCGGGGGTACCAGGTTTCATGGACTAGGGCTGCCATGGTTAGGTTACTTCTTTCTTTTTGTTTTTAAGAAAAAAAAAAGAAAGAAGAAAAGAAAATAAAAATAAAAAAAAGAAAAAAAAGGGGGGGACCGGGGAGGGATAGGTCCTAGGAGGAATGAAAGGGCCAGAAATCTCCCTCCGCGCCCAAGAGGACCTCAGCACCGCAAGTAGCGCAGATGCAGCATGGAACCCGTGCCATACCCTACCCATCATGCTAGTAAACTAACAATCCGGGATAGCAACCTCACATCTGCCGAGCTACCTCGGTTGACAAAAGAGAGGGCGGCCGGATATCCACCACAAAGCATACCTCCTTCGGCCACCACCCCCGGAATCCGAAAGGTGGCTTCCAGAGATACACTCGTCGCCCGAAAGACACCCAAAGCTACTCCGGGATACCGGAGAGGGATCGGGACATCCCCAGGCGATCCAGATTCCACGGCAAACTACGCCACCGCTAAGAACCTCAACGGAATGGGATGGACCCCGGTATCCTTTCTCCTACCCAGGAACTAGCGCGCCTGTGGGAGAAATCCCAAAGGACAAAAAGAGGAAGGGCAAAAGGGAGGAGTGGGGAGGAGGAGGAGGAAAGGAAAAAGGGGAGGATGGGATAGGGGAGGGGAGATTGGGGGGTAATTAGGTTCGGTCTGAGGAAGAAGACCGATAGGTCTAATTCCTCAGACCAAGAGCCTCTTCACCACGCCAAGGAGCCCCCCTTGAAGAGGTGTGGAGGGGATAATTTGCAGAAAGGCAAGGCAGTTGCATGCGGATCTTGTAGAGAAAAATGCCTGGAATGAGTGCTGCTGTTAGTGAATTTAAGGTCAACAGATTCAAGAAGCGAAGTGGCATATACAGTGTGGTAAGGCATGGCGAGGCTTTGAGTTCAGACAAACATGCGGCCAAAGAATTCATTGATGAATTCAAGGAGTACGTATTATTATTATTATAATCAAGGGGAAGCGCTAAACCCGTAGGATTATACAGCGCCTGGGGGGGGATGTGGAAGGCATTCAGGCTTAATTCGGGGAACTGGAGCACAGATCCAATTCCCTAAATCAAGAGCCCTTCAACATCAAGGAACCTTCCCTGAGGGGAAGGAGTACGTAGAGGCTGAAGGATTCCTCCCCCAACAAGTGTTCACTTGTGATGAAACAGGCCTCTTTTGGAAGAAAATGCCAAAGAGGACCTAAGTCACACAGGAGGAAAAGGCACTGCCAGGACACAAGCCTATGAAGGATAGGGTAACTTTTGTTCTGTGGTAACGCTAGTGGGGATTTCAAAGTGAAGCCTTTACTAGTGCATCGTTGAAAATCCCCGAGTGTTCAAGAAAAACAATGCCATGAAGAGTAAATTGTGTGTGCTGTGGAAGGCTAACAATAAGGCATGGGTCACGAGGCTAATTTCCATTGAATGGGTCAATGAAGTGTTTGGCCCAAGTGTGAAGAAATACCTCCTGGAAAATAAATTGCCACTCAAGTGCCTCCTGGTAATGGACAGTGTTCCTGCTCATCCTCCAGACTTGGAAGAGCAATTGTTTGAGGAGTTTAGTTTCATCACAGAGAAGTTCTTTCCCCCTAATACCACTCCTCTCATCCAGCCCATGGATCAGCAGGTCATTCCAAACTTCAAAAAACTCTACTCCAAAGCAATTGTTTTGCCACACAGTGGCTTCATCAGTCCATACACAGGAGAAGCCTGAAGAATAGGAGGAGAATGAGGTAATCAGTCCCTCAACCTTGAGTCGATGTGGTCAGTCCATCAATCTTGAGTAGAATATGGCATATGAGCGGAGAAGCTTATAAACCGTAGGTAGGAGAGGTGCAGCAGTCATAGGTGGTGTCACATTTGCCCAATGTGGAAGTAGGTTGTGCCCAAGGGTTAGGCAAGCGAAGAATTCCCAAGTATTAAGATCCCAAGAAGCTTGCCTAACCCTTGGGCACGACCTAACTTCCACATTGGGCAAATGTGACACCACCTAAGACCCG